>VDFB02000003.1:674125664-674653290 GCA_007258455.2 Sequoia sempervirens
CTCCATAAGTCACAGTGATGGTTTTCGTCGATGAGAGTTTCAGCGATATACTTGCGATTGAAGGAATAACCATCGATGAGACATTGAACATCGATAAGACTGTGTAATGTCTTCATGGGAGTCCGATGAACAGTTGTAAAGGCTCGAATCAAATAACTCTCTGGATGTGAATGCGAATGGATGTGACTTTTCATGTGGCCGATATATAAAACCCATTTTTGACTGCAGTGAAGAGGAGAGACAGAGTAAAAAAAATATAGTAGGATACAAATTTTTTTGAGACTATGATGCATGATTTTAAAAAACTGGAGATTTCAATTGAATTTCTGATGTGATGACATTTTTCTGGTGTCAATTGTCTGTTGTGCTCATTGAAAGTATTACTAAAGTTGTCTCCAAGATTGATGCTTTCTGGTTATTTAAATTGATGTAACAAGTTTATATTCAGTTTATCAGTGCACATTTGCTATATCTATGTGGTTGATTGATCGACTCTTTCAAGAAAAGATTAAATCCTTTTAATGGATCATAGTAATCAAGGAGATTCATCTGAATCATTAAGAAGAACTTGGTAGTCACAGTCTTGCATATTTATACAAGTTATAAACTAAAACATATGCCAAACAATTTGAGTTTCTGCCAAAAAAAATTATTCATTTAAGATTTCATTTGACTCTACATACCCAATAACTAGTCTCTGCATTTTTATAATTTAGTTTCATTCATTTTTTACATCTGTTAACTGAACATATTAGGTTTTAATTTTAATGTTGTTATATAATTTATACCAAATTCCAGTTTTATTTGTCCACTCCCATCTGCCATTGCGGGAAAAACATTTCAAGAGAGATAAGCACAAGTCAAGTCTACCTCACTCATATAGGTACACCCGCCTAGTTCTGGCAGCACCTGAAGAGTAGAAGGTTGAATTCATTTGGCCTTGTCTATTACCCTGAAACGTTGTGAAAGCTTGGTAACCTTTCGTGGTTCAAACTTTCATTTTTGAGAGCTAATAGGGAGAAGGTGGGAGAGGGTTGGAGAGGGTGGGAGAAGGTGGGAGAGGGTGAGAGAGGGTGAGAGAGGGTGGGAAAGGGTTGGAGAGGGTGGGAGAGAGTTGGTCAACCCTCTCCCTCCTACTCCCTCTCCCTTTGTTAGGTCTCTCTCTCTCAGCCCTCTCCCCTCCTACCCCTCTCCCTCTATTATGTATCTCTCTCTCTAAAACCTCTCCCTCCCACCCCCTCTCCCTCTCTTAGTATCTCTCTCTCAACCCTCTCCCTCCTACCCCCTCTCCCTCTGTTAGGTCTCTCTCTCTCTCTCTCAGCCCTCTCCCTCCTACCCCCCTCCCTCGGTTAGGTCTCTCTCTCTCAACCCTCTCCCGCCTACCCACTCTCCTCTCTTAGGTCTCTCTCTCTCAGCCCCCCTCTCCTCTCTGGGTCTCTCTCTCCTCAACCCTCCTCCCTCCCCCGGTCTCCCTCTATTAGGTCTCTCTCTTTCAACCCTCTCCCTCCTACCCCCTCTCCCTTTGTTAGGTCTCTCTCTCTCCCTCTCAACCCTCTCCCTCCTACCCCCTCTCCCTCCTACTCGCTCTCCCTCTCTTAGGTCTAGGAGATCTTGTTATGACAAGAAGTTTAAAGGTGGGTTTGTTTGTAAAATTGGGCTAGTTCTTGTAGCCCTTGAGCATGATACCTTGATGTTTCTTTAAGCTTTAGCAGATGAATCTTAGGTGGAAGCTTGGATCTGTCTTCTTGATGAAGTATGAATGTTATTTGGATGATCAATGGATGTTTTTACAATTATATTTAAGGCATTGGTCTTTTAGTTGTTCAGTGGTGAATTGGAAGACTATAGTGTTGACCTTATGGAAGCTAGATTAGATATATGAACCTGAGTTGGTTTCTTGGTTCTTAAGTCTAAATTTGTATTCTTCCACCCTGCTCTACATCAGTTGATATTCCTTCAAAAAAAATTATTTATTTGAGAATTCATTTGGGAAGCTAAAGTGATAAATCCCAAAAACATGGTTTGTATGGCTACTAGAGTAGACCTAGTTGAAAGGAGATAATTGTCAAGATAGATACTTGGGGTTTTGCAAATTACTTGGGACTAATCTAAATGTGTTTGTTGAAATATTCCAATCCTTGTCTGCATCAGTTTATTGTTTTGGTTGAGTTGTTTTGTGCAGGGAAGTCAAGAATGCAAAGGTGGAGTTGTTGCTACAGAGCCACCATTTGAGTTTTTCATCCAAAAATGGAGGTTTTATGCAGGGTATGGAAGAAATAATGAATGCATGTCTAGGGAAATGATTCTAAAAGAATTTTTAGACATAATAAGGCATGATCCAAGTGTTGGCCGGAGTGTTTGAGGTTTTTTAGAGTGAAATACTTGAAACCCTCACTGATTTTTGTGATTTTCACCCTATAATCAAGGTTTTACAGATTTTGTGTATTGCTAGGTGTTTTCCATCTTGAAACTTGTTTATTTGAGAGTTTTTACACATGGAAAAAAGACTGTTTGAGGTTTGTTGGTATTTTGGTGATGATTAAAGACTACTTTCTTTGTTAAAATGGCATATTTGGGGTTCTTTAAAAGCAAAGAAGTTGGGACAACAGGCATGTGTTCCAAAATAAGTGTATCTAAAAATGATATATGTTTCTAATGGCCAAAATGGGTACCCTAAAATGTATTTATCCTATAAAGATTCATTGTGGTTTGCATGTTACACCCGATTTAGTGTTTTAGCACTTACAAGCAAATTTGGTCTTCTAGTGCAAGAAATTGTGAAATCTGATTAAACAATGTTGTAAGAAGGTGTTTCAACTTTTCTAATGTCAAAAAAAAGATGAATAAAGTGTACCAAGGTCTGGTAAAAGTTTGGAAGCAAGATTTGAAGGTTAGGTGTCTTTTTGCCTTGTGAAAAGTTGCAAAGTCGTGCAACTTTCATTCTCTAGCTCGTCTGACCAAATAGACTATTCCAACACGTATGAATAAGCATTTTTTTTACTAGGAATTGTCCTCTTTCACACCCAAACACGTGGAATCACTTCGAGCTACGTTCAACTGGATCAATCCCTTAAGGGACTAAAGGGTAAAATGGCTCCAAACTTCAGCATGAGGTTACTCGAACACCGTGATTCTTAGAAACTTCTCATCTTATCCTATGGGATTGTGTTGGGCCCCTCTACAATAATCTCTCTCAATTTTTGTTATCTCATAGTGGTTTTTTCGTAGTGTCCAATTTTTAGTTGATGCAAAAAGTGTCAAATAGAAGCAGTGGAAAGTTGCAAAGTGGTGCACCTTTCATTTTGCAACTTGTGTGACCAAACAGACTGTTTCAATGCATCTGAATAGGCATTTTTATACTAGTAATGGTCCTCTTTCGCACCCAAACACATGGAATCGCTTCGAGCTACATTCAATCGGATCAATCCCTTAAGGGTCCAAAGGGAAAAATGGCTGCAAACTTCAGCATGAGGTTACTAGGACACCGTGATGCTTAGAAACTTCTTGTCTAATCCTATGGGATTGTGTGGGGTCCCTCTACAATAACCTCTCTCATTTTTCATTTTCGCAGAGTGGTTTTCCTGTAGTGTCTAGTTTTTAGTTGATGGAAAAAGTGTCAAATGGAAGCAGTGGAAAGTTGTAAAGTGGTGCAATTTTCATTCTGCAACTCGTGTGACCAAACGGACTATTCCAACGCATCTGAATAGGCATTTTTACGTTAGGAATGGTCCTCTTTCGCACCCAAACACGCGGAATCACTCTGAGCTACGTTCAACTGGATCGATCCCGTAAGGGACCAAAGGGCAAAATGGCTGCAAACTTCAACATGAGGTTACTCAGACACCGTGATGCTTAGAAACTTCTCATTTGATCCTATAAGATTGCGTTGGGCCCCTCTACAATAACCTCTCTCAGTTTTTGTTATCTCAGAGTGGTTTTTTCGTAGTGTCTAGTTTTCAATTGATGGAAAAAGTGTCAAATGGAAGCAGTGGAAAGTTGCAAAGTAGTGCAACTTTCATTCTGAAACTCGTGTGACCAAACGGACTGTTCCAACGCGTCTGAATAGGCATTTTTATGCTAGGAATAGTCCTCTTTCACACCCAAACACGCGGAATCACTCCGAGCTACGTTCAACCGAATCAATCCCTTAAGGGTCCAAAGGGCAAAATGGCTGCAAACTTCAACATGAGGTTACTCGGACACCGTGATGCTTAGAAGAAAAAAATTCTAATCTTATGGGATTGTATTGGGCCCCTCTACAATAACCTCTATCAGTTTTTGTTATCTCAGAGTGGTTTTCCCGTAGTGTTCAGTTTTCAGTTGATGGAAAAAGTGTCAAATGGAAGTAGTGGAAAATTGCAAAGTGGTGCAATTTTCATTCTGCAACTCATGTGACCAAATAGACTATTCCAATGCATTTGAATAGGCATTTTTATGCTAGGCATGGTCCTCTTTCACACCCAAACACGCAAAATCGCTCCAAGCTATGTTCAACCAGATCGATCCCTTAAGGGTCCAAAGGGCAAAATGGTTGCAAACTTCAGCATGAGGTTACTCGGACACTGTGATACTTATAAACTTCTCATCTAATCCTATGAGATCATGTTGGGCCCCTCTACAATAACCTCTCTCAGTTTTTGTTTTCTCAGAGTGGTTTTCCCGTGGTTTCTAGTTTTTAGTTGATGGAAAAAGTGTCAAATGCAAGCAGTGGAAAGTTGCAATGTGGTGCAATTTTCGTTCTACAATTCGTGTGACCAAACGGACTATTCCAACACATTCAAATAGGAATGTTTATGCTAGGCATGATCCTATTTCGCACCCAAACACGCAGAATTTCTCTGAGCTACGTTCAACCAGATCGATCTCTTAAGGGTCCAAAAGGCAAAATGGCTACAAACTTCAACATGAGGTTACTCGGACACCGTGATGCTTAGAAACTTCTCGTCTAATCCTATGGGATCATGTTGGGACCCTCTACAATAACCTCTCTCTATTTTTGTTATCTCGAAGTGGTTTTCCTGTGGTGTCCATTTTTCAGTTGATGAAAAAAGTGTCAAATGCAAGCAATGGAAAGTTGCAAGGTGGTGCAATTTTTGTTCTGCAACTCGTGTGACCAAATGGACTATTCCAATGCATCCAATTAGGCATGTTTACACTAGGCATGGTCCTCTTTCATACCCAAACACGCAGAATCACTCTGAGCTACATTCAATCAAATCGATCCCTTAAGTGTTTGAGTGTAGTATGTTGAAATAGGCCATTCCTCCTATTGTTCAGGTTGTGTCTCAGTGATATGGGCCTAATGTAACTTGAATTGTGGTAGCTTGATAGACAAATTCTATTGATGTTAGGGTTCAATTTGTATGATTTTGAAAAAAGAAGCCAACTGAGTAGAGTTATCAACATTATTCGTAAATCATAAGAATTTGTTTAGTACACTGGCCATTTTGATGCCTTCTTGTAGTCTCAAACATTATTTGTATCATTGTTACATTGGTTTTCAAAGTGGCAACTTAATATAGCTCCATAATACAAAATTCGGTTCACGCCTATTTTCACGTGAATCAAATCACGTTGATGTGAAAAAAACCATGAGACCATAGCTTGTGGTGCAAGAGCACCTAGGTCATGTAATGCCTTCAAAAGGCTAAGTTTTTAAAAATGTATTTAAGTCCATGTAATTCCAAAATTAAATGTAATCAAGGCATGAAAAAGCACAAAGTGTAATATTGTCAAAATGCTAAATATGTTAAAGAGAGAAAAAGAAGGAATGTGAAGAGACAAAACAAGAAAATCAAGAAAATCAAGGAAGAGGACGAGTCATAGGTCGTTCAAGGAAGATGAAGAGGTATTTTATGGTTGTAAACCTCTTTAAAAGCATTGTAAAGGCCAAGCAAAGAGATCATTGTATTCTGGAAGAATTAAATTAACAAAGAGTTCCATGTTTTAGCTTATTTTTTGTATTTTTTAGTTTCTTAACTTGTACAAAACTATGCAAGAGTTTAGGGTTCACATTTAGATTGTTTCTATTAGGTTGGGAAATCACCATTTTTTTGCATCCATTTGGGAAGGAATCCAATAAATTTAATGTTTCTTTGAGCATTCTTCTTATGGCTCGGTCTAAAATCCTATGCATTGAGTTTTAAGAGTCTTATAAGGCATTTCCACACTACTCCACCAATGTAGGTCAGGTAGATTGGTGGAGTAGGTTAGGGATAGGTTATTTTTTATGTTTTGATGTTTGTGAGTGGAGGAAAAAGCAAGAATACCTTGAAGGAGCTGCTGCTACACAGGAAATTCTGATTTTTCTAGTCAAAATGAACAGTTTCCAGCATGACAGTGGAGAAAGAACAAGTGCATGGGTTAGAAGATGTTTACAAATGCCTTTTTAGATGTATTTTGACATGTTCCAATGGTTGGCCGGAGGTTTTGAGGTTTGCATGTAGCCTATACAGGAAACCCTCATTGATTTTTGATTTTTTCACCCTATAAACAAGGGTTTGTCAATATGTTGTCAAAAGGAGTCTTTTAATCCCTGAAAATGGATAAATTGGTAGTTTTGTGTTATTTCTAATGACTTTTTTGAGGTTTTAAGTGTTTTGGGAATGTTTGAAGGGGGTCTTCTTTGAAAATCAAGCCTATTTTAGTAGCCTTTTTTACAGCGTTTAGACTAAAAATTGCTTATTTCTTCAATATAAGTTATTCTGAGTTTTTGATATGAGGACATGGGCATTAAGAGGTCTCTAAAAGTGTTTTGTATCTTGGGTTTTGAAACTAGTGTGTTTGGTTTACCCGATTTAGGGCATGAATGTCTCATTGAGAAGTAGTACCTTGACTGCTCAGAGAATAGAAGTCTGACCTAACAATGATCAGTGAGTTGATTTTGGGATAATGTTGTCTAAGTGATGGTGTCAAGGATGTATGGAGTCTTGGACAGGGTTTATAAGTGAGATATGTTGTTTTGACAGTTGGACAGTGAGGAGACTTGGTGTAAAATAATACATGAAATTGTAAGTTCAGTCATAACAAAATTAAGAGAGCAAGTTCCTGATTTGTATCAGTTGTAATATTGATGTTCACAGTGCTTAATGGTCTGGTAAAAGTCTGAAATCTAATTGTAATGATGGATTGACTATTTGGGACAAGTTGAATGAATTGATTGAATGGAAGAGTGCCTTGTTGAAAATGGTGTTTTTGAAATGCATGTTGATCTAATTGATTAAATCAAAGTTTTCTAAAATGGTTTTTTTCTTTGAATGAGTTAATTGGAATACAAATTTGTGGAAGGATGAATGATGAATGATAAGAGAATTGAGTGGATGAAAAGTATATTTTTGATGAAATGTTGAAATTTTGTTTGATCTTCTCCAAGATGAGTTTGGGACAAGAGTCCTGTGAGTTGTTGAGTGGTTTGGAAATATTTGTATTGCATCAACTTGTTGCTTACTATTATGCTTTGATAGATTTTTTCCAAGAATCCATAGCTTGTTCGAAAGCACCTGTTTTAGGCTTTTAGCCATAGCAGCAAGGCAATGAACTATTTGATAAAATGCTCTGATAGACATGTATGAAAAATGTGTTAGCATAGACAAGGCAGTGAACTCTTTGAAACAATGCCTCAAAGAAATGTGGTTGCATGGTGATGGAATGGCATGACGAATTCCATGACAAGAAAATTGCTATGGATTGTCATGGCATTCCATCACCATTGAGACCACATTTCTTTGAGGCTTTTTTCAAACAGTTTGTTGCCTTTTTCTATGCTGTATTTTTGATATTTTTAGCATATTTTAGGCTTTTTAAGGAACTATTTGATAAAATGCTTTGGTAAACATGTATGATAAATGTAGTAGCATAGACAAGGCGTGGCTTTTTTGAAAAATGCCTCAAAGAAATGTGGTCTCATGGTGATGGAATGCCATGACAATCCACAACAATTTTCTTTCATGGCATTCCACCACCATGAGACCACATTTCTTTGAGGCATTTTTTCAAAAGTTCATTCCCTTGTCTATGCTATTGCTTACTATTATGCTATGATAGATTTTTTCTAAGCATCCATAGCTTGTTCGAAAGCACCTATTTTAGGCTTTTAGCCATAGCAGCAAGGCAATGAACTATTTGATAAAATGCTTTGATAGACATGTATGAAAAATGTGTTAGCATAGACAAGGCAGTGAACTCTTTGAAAAAATGCCTCAAAGAAATGAGGTCTCATGGTGATGGAATGCCATGACAATCAAAAGCATTTGATTGTCATGTGGCATTCCATCAGGTCATGAGACCTCATTTCTTTGAGGCATTTTTTCAAAGAGTTCACTGCCTTGTTATGATATTGCTTACTATTATGCTTTTGATATATTTTTTCCAAGCATCCATAGCTTGTTCGAAAGCACTTTTTTTAGGCTTTCAGCCATAGCAACAAGGCAACACTTGAACTATTTGACAAAATGATTTGGTAGACATGTATGAAAAATGTGGTAGTATAGACAAGGTAGTGAACTGTTTGAAAAAATGCCTCAAAGAAATGTGGTCTCATAGAATGCCATGACAACCAAATGCAATTGGCGGTTTCTCCTAGTTATTAGTTATACAATGTGAAGTAATTGCATAACTACTTAGGTTGACTTTGTAAAAACTATATTGTAATTGAAATTTTTTTCATCTATTAGCATCTAGTTATTAGTTATGAAATGTGAAGCAATGCTTTGAGTTTGAAAAGATGTGCAATGCAATGTAATCAGCGTTTGAATATAAACTACAAAATCTATTTTTACTAAGTTACGGTTCAGTTTTGGGTTTGGGTTGGGTTCGAGAACACAGTTTTGCGATTCGGGAAATATTTTTTGGGGGTTGGGTTCGTTTTGGGTTCGGTAATACAAAAACATATAAAAATCAGAAATATATTCATATTTGCAGTAGTAATCAAGTTCAGAATACACCACCATATTAATAGTCAAATAACATATCAAAAATACACCACCACTTTCATAGTCAAATATTAAAATATTAGTGATACTCGAATGTCATGATACAAAATTATAAATTAAAGTTCAAACATAAAAATGTCAAGTGTTTACAATTAGCCATTATTGATCATTGATCAATCTGAAAAGTGTGAACATTTTTATGTGTGGAAGGAAAACAAGAAAACAGTGTTACATAATTATTTACATTGTGAAAGAGCCAAAACCTTTTTCTTGCAAATCGTAGAAGAATCTCAGTGATTTTTTGGGTGTCCTTGCCTTGGAACGGAACTATCCTGAGCCATGAATGATTGACCAGGAACTGTGAGAAACAAATAAGATAAATCATGCAACTTACGTTGCAATTTATTTCCTTGGGAAAAAGGGTAAAGTTTGCTTTTCAGGGAGAATCTCCTTTAGAGTTTGAACGCATTGATAATTTTCAAGATAGACTTAGCCAAATATGTCATCTAGGTTTGAAGCTTTTAGGTAAAAAATTTTCTTCTTAAAATTTTGTTAAAAATTCAAGATGCAGGCTCTCCTCCCTTAGGGAAGAGAAGGCCTATCAAACCTAACACTCTTATGCAACACTTCTTAAGTTCTTGTTGATGCATTATTAGATGCGAAGTTTCAAAATAGGCATGGTTATATAAATTATCATCTCAGGACTATCATTGCATCAAATTAAGAATTTTCAATCCTTTATGGTCTAGACAAGAGAAGTATGGAGTAGTGTTCCAATACTAAAGTCTTATTGTGAATCTCTTTGCTATGAGTGGTTCAAAAATGAGGAATATGTCTTTTGCACCAAATGAGAAATATTCACAATATGTGCTAGGAAGGAATAAGTCCATAAGATCGAGTATGCAAGAACTGAGAATTGCAAAATTGGCTTACGTTTGACTTCCACACAGAAATTTTCACACTTTTCAATGTTCACACGTAAGTCAAAAAGTATATGTGCGTAAGTTGCATACACTTGAATACACGTAACTCATATCTATTGAACCATAAATTTATAATGCAAATATGGACACCATATATAAAAAAGATTTGTATTAAAAGCAAATAGCCATGTATGCATACATCAATATATGTCAATATAAGTATAAAATATAGTTATAAAATAACCATATAAGCTTACAAGAATTCCATATAGGAATACAATGTCAAATATATCCAATACAAAATATGTACAAAATTGCCATGTAGGCATACAACAAAGGGCTCTGCATTCAAAATTCATTTCTCTCCATGCTCTAGTTCAAATACAATTTTCTTTCCCTTTGCTTGGCGATCCGATGGCGATAAGTCTGTCACCTGTTTTTGTTGTGCTCGAGTAGTGCTCCTGCTACTCCTCCTAGTGTTTAGCTCCTAGTGAAGTTTTAACTATTACAATAAGAAGTAAATATATTAATATATAGAAACTACATTATAAAAATTGATATATTTAACAAAATAATCACTTACAGCCATCTCACGATCACTCTCCTCGATGGAAATATTTGCACGTTGATGTTGAGGCATGTTCAAGCCCTGTATAAACCATCCAAATAGGAATTAAACTACGAATCAATAATGGTTTGATTTTTCACTAAAACTAGTTCATCTATAATAATGAATGTAAATTTAAATTTAGTAATTTTCCTCATACCTCCCCTATCAGAGCCATCAAGGATTGTATAGCGGAGGAAACACCAATATCCATTTCCCTCGTAACGTTTGGAAATGTTTCTGTCACCAACATTTGAAAATAAAACAAAAAATTATTCAATCACAAAAAAGTTACAATAGCAATCCACGTGATGACTTATAATGTATGAGATCTAATGAACAAAATTTTGAGTACAAGTATTAAACTATATATTTATGATTATTAGTTATCGAATTTGAAGTAATGCTTTGAGTTTGAATGATGTGTAATGCAACATAACCAACAATATGAATATAAACTACACAAATCTACTAAACTTAGAATTCATTAGTTAAGTTCTCTTTATTTTATATTACCTTTATGAACGTTTGATCAAATCTACTAGCACTAGGAGGTGTTTCCTTGAAACCTCCAACATTACCCTGTTCAACATCCAAAATCACATATTAAAATACCATTCATAAAACAATGCTATTAGCATGTAATAAATTTATAATTGTTTACTAGTTACATACCCCACTGATAGGTGTACTGCAAAAATAAGTAGGTGGATACTGGTGTATCCAGTCTCTACACTGACCCTGCAATTTTATTAAAATAATAAAACTAAATTAGTTAATCTTGCATTTCACAATCGAAATTTAATAAATTAAATTCAATGAACATGCTTAATTTTACCTGAGTGTCAATGCCATATGCATCATGCAAAATGTCAGTCGTCCTCTCCATCCCCGTAGATGCATACGGATCAGGCTGCGTAGTAGCATATGGATCCTACGTAGCACCCTCGTGAGTGTCGGTAGGGTCATACGAACAAGTTGCCCAGCAAGATTGACACACATGGGTTCGAAGGCCACCACCTGAAGACTCCCTTGGATGGTGTTGTACAATAGGGCTAGTGTGATGGATGACACTCCGGGTCAAATTTGTGATCGCCTATAATGTCTCTATGTTAGCACTCTCCTTCGCAACGATAGGCATCACAATCTGCTCACGAGGCAGCCTAGCGAGAGGTCGTCTCCCTTGTCGCGTAGGATCCGGCTGTGCACCAGGCCTATTTTAAGCTGACCCCCCACCTCTCCCCTGGAACTCCCTCATATCAAAATAATTTGGGATTTGGTTCAATACAAACTCATTGTATAGTTTCCTAAGAAAATATTGGGGGACTTCGCAATTATTGCATGGTGGGTAATCAAAGACCATATACCATCTTTCATAAAAATGATTCTTAATCTTCTGGTGGTGGCACCAATGAATAGGAAACCTCTTTGCATTGAGGGTAAGATTTTGATTTGTTTTAGGGTCAGTGAATAGAGAGCATAAATCACCTTTAGTAATTTTTAAATATTTTACTTGTTTATATGATAATTTATCTGCATAATATGCCCTAGCTGTCTGCCTCCTATCTTGCCATCTAGATATTTGTTGGGTGATTGCATCTAAAATTTTTAACATATCTTTCAATGAATTTGCTAGAAGCATTCTTTCTGTGGTTGAAGCATTTGGATCACTCAACCTACTGATAAAATCCTCAAGTTGTTTTCTATTGTTCTCAATTTCACTCCTCAATTTTTCTTGAGTGTCAGGAGGGTATTGAGAGAATGGTGGGGGAGGTTGATTTTATTAAGGATTTTGTTGTTGAGGATTTGCAGGATTTCCTACAAATTTAAAAAAATACAATCAAATTTAACCTAAAACAAACAAAATCAATTTCAAACTAACAAATTCAAAACAAATAGAAAACAATACTTACCTCCCGCATCTCTTCGTCGTCGTGGCGCCATATTTGCAAAGAAAATCCAACTTTTGTTGATGAAATTTGTAGAAATCCTTCCTCCTAGAATGCGAGCGTGAAAGTGAAGGTTTTTGGCTGCAGGCAAAACTGAGAAACAGTAAAACGCAAATAATACAGATTTCACTTTTTTTTTCTTTTAAAATCGCATAACGCGAGCGCGTTATAACTCGCTCACGTTGTAACGCGCTCGCATTATAACACGCTCACGTTATCTCTTTTCAATTTTTTTTCCCATTTGGCCACAAAAGTGCGACCAACTTCATGCACCCACCCATAACCCCTCTACATAATTAAGTAGAGTAGGGTAGGTTTTATTTTTTTACAAATAAGTGTTCTACACAAGCTATTTCCTCTTCTCAAAAGTTGTAAACATGCACTTTTCTATAAAAGTTGTTGCTCTCAAAATCTGTTGCAAATATTTTGGCATTATGGATGACTGGTTATTGCAACTTTGGGATCTAGTTTCAGCACTAGAGCTTTAATAGTATGGAAGAAAAAATAATGATGGAGATATTTGAATTGCTATTCAATGCAAAAGATCAAGTTGCAACTCTCAAAAGTTGAAATTCTTTGCATGCAACATGGAGAAAGTTACTAAAATCTAAATTTTTAAGGCTCATTATGAGTTGCAAAGGGACATGCAACATTTTAGGTGTGGGGGGGAATGATGAGATAGAAAAATGTCTCATCTATTAGCCAAATAAAAATATGTATTTTGGTTAATTATGAAGTTTATCAAGACTGAGCATGATGAGGAAAGTAAGAGATTTTAAATTGCAACAGTCAAAGATTTCACCATATCTTAAAAATTGCAATATGGGTTCTAGAGATTTTTGGATACAATTTAGGAGACAAAAGGACAAAAAAACCCATTAAATTTCACAAAATCCCAGTTTGTAGTTTGAGAGAAAACTTCACCAGTCTGATGCTCCATAATTTTTGGAGCTAAAAATCAAGCGCCTAGAAATTGTCAAAAACATAGTCTTAGTAAAACAATGATACTCCCTCGTTTCTCAATGAAATTTAAAAATTAAAAATATTTTGGAAAGTATATTAGAAGGGATAAAAACTATTTTGAGCATTTGGCATGATTTGCATCAAGGAAGGAGCAGTACATGACAAAAGATGAATGAGATAAAGGTGGCAAGATTAAAGACAACTGCTCGAGAATGTTCCAAGTTTAATGAACAACCCCTCCAAAATAGGATATTGGATCCACATTCTTAGTGGATTAGTTGGGTAGTTATGGAATATGAATGCTATAAATACAATGTAATAAGTTGATCAAAAGGGAGGGGATTAAAAAGACTTGTTTTGGCCTGAAGAAATAGGATAGTTTTAGTTTAATTTCCAACAATGTATTTCCAACTTTCTAGAGTAAATTTGAATTCAAGCAAGCTTTTCATTTCCAGCAAGATTTTCATTTCTAACAAGCTTTTCATTTCCAACAAAGTGTGAAGTAATTTAACATTTTTCAATTCATGCAAGTGTGTCTTATCTTAGTTTCCTTTCATGCAACTTTCCTTTTATGCAAGTGTGCTCTAGAATAGGTTTTATTTCTGCAAGTTTGATTGTAAAATGAAATGTCAAGAAAGTTTTATCCATTGTCTTTTGCATACATCCATGGACACCACCTTTAATTGATAAGTTAAATTATGAGGATTACAACAACCCCATCAGAGAGAAGTAGGCCAAAAATGCTAATGGTTCTTTCAATTTAATGTTATGTGTTATGTTTTCTAACCTAAATGAAGTTAACTAAATGCAATTGACTAGTCTAGATAAATGAAAATGAATGCAAAAGTGCAATTAAAGCTATGTTTGAAAAGACACTATGATATGCAAACAACTAAGTAAATGAAGAAATTATGCAAAACAGAAAGGAAACAGATGAATCTAAGTGCACCTAGATGAAGTGTGATGATTTTGGAGTGTTCTAGATGGTGATGGAAATTACTAATTTTTCACAGTGAGAATCATTCGCCCATGGTGGCGAATTAGTCCTCCTCCTAGTGAAAAACTATCGCAAGCAAGTTTTTGTCTGTCGAGACCCAGAATCTGATAAAATTTAAATTTTCAGTGCTAAGGTGGGACTCATTTTCCACAGGTGGTGAATCAGTCCTCTCCCAAATTTTTGAAAAATCAGGAGACAACTCTACAATACCAGATCTTGAAAAGTCTGCTTGTTTGACCTTGCTGAAGTCAATTCTATAGAAAATGAACATAAAACCTTCTCCAAGCTTGAAATGGACTTAAGTTGACTTGAAGCACCTAGTTGACTTGTAAACCAATCTTCAACACCAAAAATATTGTCAAATTTGCATACCTAGGTCTACAAACAAACATGCAATAGGGAAAAATGGTTTAAAGTTAGTGAATAGGGGTTTTCCTTGGTCAAACCCCATTTTTTGTAATCAAACCTTCAATAAAATAATGAAATGAAAAGGAATGATAAACTAACAACATGCAATTGCTATTAACTTTCCAAATCCTTGATGATGCAATTATAAAGTAATGTCAATGGCTACTTCAAAGTGCTTGAAAAGATGTCGTAAAATGCTTGAATGCTTGAAATATGAGATGAAATGCTTGAATGAGTGAGGAGATGTAAAATGAGGTGAAAATTACATATTTACACACAATTGTGCCTTAATTACCCATTCATACCTCATCACAAGTCGACATCAAGTGATTTTGAATAAAATCTTCAAAGGAAATTTAAAATGTTTTTAATTTGGGGCCAAGGGGGACTCATTCGCCACCCATGGTGAATGGGTCCTACCTAGGACCTAAAAACAAGTGTCAAGAAATATGTTGTATTTAATGTTGTTTGTCAGGATAATACTCAAAAATACACTTAATTAAGCATATGAGAGCATAAAGGGACCAAATAAAGTGTGAGAAAGCGATAAATAGTGAAGATATGCCTAAAAAAGCATGAAAGCTTGTTACAAAGCTTTACAACACTTCAAAATAGGACTTGATTAGTAATGAAAAGGTGATTTTTAAGTGAATTGTAATGAATAGAGTTTAGAAGAATGTAGAAATGTCTTACAACACTTCACAACACCTTCACAAGATGTCATTATTTGAGTTTTAGTACCTAAATAAGCATGTTCAAGCCATGTTACATCATAAAATTAGAGCAACATAGTTCCAACACCATAAAACAAGATCTGAAAGGCCATGAAAATGACAAGGGGCCATTTTTCTATGGCACATTTAGCCCCCACTTTAGTGAGAAGATGAACTTGCTTCAAACTCACACTAAAGTAGCCATGAACATCAAGAAGAGGGTTCAAATGTTGTTACGTTAGCAAGATGGAATGACAAAGATCAAGAGGGGGGATCAAGCCCCTAGGATGAAGATCCCATGAAAAACTAAGCATAAGAAAAAAGGAACACACAAGTGTTAAGATGAATTGGATGAAGCTTCGATCATCAATCCAACTATTTGTGGATTAGATCTAGGTTGATTGAGAATGTATACTCACTCTAGGGGCAATAGAACTCAGGACGGTCCACTGAGTAAGAAGGCCCAAATGTACTCACTCTGCGGCCATAGAACTAGTCGTCTGCAGGGTGAGAAAGCCCAAAAGGTAAGATACATATGCTAATTGGTATGCACTCAAAAACACAAAGGTGGCTATGGGGAAAAGTCATGCCGCTAGGTGGGCTTCCTACTCAACCATGCCAAAGTTATACCCGTTGATAACTTTAACAAGGCGCTAGAAGGAAACAAATGCTATGAACAAAAGACAAAGGTACCATAGTCATGCAAGTTGCATTATGCAAAGTGGAAAAAATGAAAAAATGTAAAGGAAGTTCAAAGGAGTCTTATTCAGTTCATGCAAAGTTAATCACTTAGGGAACATTGTGTATAATGTCTCCAAGAGAGGACCAATCAAAGAATAGTATATTCACAACTTAGGGGATGAAGTGTGTCACATCAGGCCACCAAGAGGAATGTAATATGCTTAGAAAGATCATAGTTATGAAGGACATCACACCCAATTTCATCCACAAAGTGACAAACACATCATATAAATGACAAGGGTGCACTAGGAACAAAGAATGCAAATGAAATCATGGTAATGTATGCCCCCCACTTTAAGGGAATTGCTACATATCATTCTGTGAGCAATTACTTTAAAGTAGAGAAGAAAAGAGAATGCAAAAACAAAACAAGACATGAGAGCCAACTTGTAAAGCCCTATGCCAAGTCATATGTTTCAAAGTTAGGTTGTGTCATGTCAAGGAAAAATGAAAAAAAAAAGAAAGGGAGTTTCCCCCAGAAAAGAAAGCACACCAAACACATAAGGGTTCTATGGATTTGGGGTCAGTATGTTTGTTGCTGCAATGTTTTTTTGAAAGAGCTTGGAACTGCCATCATTCCCCAAAGCACATAGAACTAGAAGAATGACACAAAGAGAGCAAAAACAAAAGAAAAATAAAGTCCGTTGTGGATCAATATTGAAGAGACATAGGGCGTCTCTACACTTTGCATCATCCCCAAAAGGAAAACACAAGTGAAATAAAAATGAAAAGATGAAAGAAAATGAAAAATATTTTGGTCAACATGAAGAAGACATTGTTGTCTCAATGCCTTGCATTGTCTCTAAAAGGAAAACACAAGAAAAACGAAAATGAAAAAGGTGAAAGAAAATGAAAGAAATTTTTTTGGGTCAACATGAAGGAGACATTTCAGTCTCAATTCCTTGCATCATCCCCAAAAGGAGATTACAAAACAAAAATAGAAAAATACAAATACCTTGTGGGTCAACATGGAAGAGACATAGGGCGTCTCTACGCTTTGCACCATCCCCAAAAGGAGAACAAAAAACAAAAGTGAAAAAGACATGGACCATTTGGGTCAACATGGAAGAGACATAGGGTGTCTCTATGCTTTGTGTCATCCCCAAAAGGAGAACACAAAACAAAAGTGAAAAAGACAATGTACGACATATAGAAGAAGAGAGATACAAATAGAAGTTTATTAAGAGAGAAAATATCAAACACATGATATGGGGGAACACGATACGCACATGAAAATGTAAAAAGGACAAAGTGACAAGTAATGTAAATGTAATTCAACCATTTAAAACTAAGTTATTGGTTTCTCAATCTTAAGTGGATAAGCGGAAAAGGAATAACATAGTTAAGAGACAAAGACAATGCATTACAAGGACAAGGCTAACAACTTCTTGCCCTCCACAAAGTGTAAAGGAAAGAATGAGCTGAGGTAAGTGATGGAAATGGATCATGCAATAGTGAGAATAGGGAATTCTACAACTATGGCATGATGAGGGGATTTGGTTGGTTTAAGGGATGACGAGAAAACAATCGGTATCTGTGAAGTGATACTTATCCAGTATTTCCTTCAATGTCTAACATTCTTCAGTACGATGTCCAAGGATGCAATGATATTTTCAAAATGGTATGTTAGAGTCTTTTGGATGAATAATCAACCTATTCATAGGTGGTAAAAGTATAAGACCTTTGTTTAAGAGTAATTGAAGTCTCCTTTCACATTCAAGTGGAGGATGTGTGGGAAACTTGATCTTTTTGAGTTGGTAAGGTTGTTTTCACTTGCTAGATTCACCTTGTTCATGAATAGGAGGAAGAGGACCCATAGGGATCCTAACATCCTTGTCATTAGAAGGAGATAATGGTTGTTCATGTGAAAGGAGAATATTTAAGTTAGGAGGAGCATTCAAGATCACTGTTCCAACATCCCAAAGTCTCCTAGGTTGAAGAGGATGTCGATCAGGATGAGAAGGATCTTGATATCATAGTCCTATTGTGTGGGCTTCAGTTGACTATTGTTCAAGAAGTTGATGGATGTCATGTTCATGTTTTGTATCACAACCTTGTTTACTTAAGATGGTGAATCCTTTACCATATGTCGTTTCAAGGTTGATAGGAGTGTTTGTGACTTTGTGATCATAAAAGGGTTGTGAATGTGAGTGGTGAGAGGGACTAGGTCCACTTGAGGGAGGAACCTTAGGTCCTATAGTGACTTTAGGATGTAAGTATGCAAAGTGATCATGAGGTGCAATAGTGGGAAGGTCTGGTGACCGCATGGAGGGATAAATGGCTGCATTTGCTTCTAGGTTATCAAGGAAATCATTGTAGAACTTGTTCATGCTAGCATCATCTTCTCCAATGATGTCTAATTCATGTGGAGGACAATAATGAGGAGTTAAAGGAGCATGAGATTGTTTAAGGTCATTAGGGTCACAACCAAAGGCACAATTGGACATGTCTACCAATGACTTTAATGAATTCCAAAAATTATTGAAAGAGAATGCCATAATGTAAAGAAACTAAGATGCAATAAATAATGAAAAAGAAAGATTCTGGAAAGTAAAACAAAATGCAAAAATGGGAAGCAGTAATGCAGAAAAATGTTAAAAATATTACAAAGATGCTATTTAAAAAGTGCAGAGGAACTGGTTTGCCCTGGGTGGCGAATGAGTCCCACTATACAAATTTTTTATATTTTTCAGAAATTTTAAGATGATTTTAATGTCCTAGAAAAAATGAAAACAATGATGCAAAATGTAGAATTTCTATTTTTTCAATGAGATCGAATGCAAAAATGAAATCTAAAGAAAGCTTTCACTAATGCAAGATAAAATGTCCTAAAATGCAAAAAAAAAAAATGTACTAATTGAATGTTAATGCACATGAAAACTAGGATGCAATATGAAATTAGAAATGCAAAGTGTTGAAACATCAGGTTCACCAAAAAGAACCATTGATTTTTGGTTCCTAGGGCTTTTCTAACTCTTCTAGGGTTTTTCACCTAAAAGGAGAGAAGTAGACCAAAAATGCTAATGGTTCATTCAATTTAATGTTATGTGTTATGTTTTATAACCTAAATGAAGTTAAATAAATGCAATTGACTAATCTAGATGAACGAAAATGAATGCAAAAGTGCAATTAAAGCTATGTTTGAAAACACACTATGATATGCAAACAACTAAGTAAATGAAGAAATTATGCAAAACAGAAAGGAAAGGGATGAATCTGAGTGCACCTGGATGAAGTGTGATGATTCTGGAGTGTTCTAGATGTTGATGGAAATTACTAATTTTTCATAGTGGGACTCATTTGCCTAGGGTGGCGAATTAGTCCTAGTGAAAAACTGTCGGGATCTGGAATTTGACAAAATTCAGATTTTCAGTCCTAAAGTGGGACTCATTTTCCACAAGTGGAAAAACAGTCCTCTCCCAAATTTTTGAAAAATCAAGAGACAACTCTACAACACTAGATCTGGAAAAATCTACTTGTTGGGTTGTCGAAGTCAATTCTGCAGAAATGGAAAGAAAACCTTCTCCAAGCTTGAAATGGATTTAAGTTGACTTGAAGCACCTAGTTGACTTGTAAACCAATCTTCAACACCAAAAAGCTTGTCAAATCTGCATACCTAGGTCTAGAAACAAACATGCAATAGGTAAAAATGGTTTAAGGTTAGTGAATAGGGTTTTCCTTGGTCAAACCCCATTTTTGGTAATCAAACCTTCAATAAAATAATGAAATGCAAAGGAATGATAAATTGACAACATGCAATTGCTATTAACTTACCAAACCCTTGATGATGCAATTCTAAAGTAATGTCAATGGCTACTTCAAAGTGCTTGAAAAGATGTCGTAAAATGCTTGAATGCTTGAATGAGTGAGGAGATGTAAAATGAGGTGAAAATCACATATTTATACATAATTGTGCCTTAGTTACCCATTCATGCCTCATCATAGGCCGACATCAAGTGATTTTGAATAAAGTACTGAAAGGAAATTTAAAATATTTTGAATTTGGGGCCAAGGGGGACTCATTCACCACCCATGGCGAATGGGTCCCACCTAGGACCTAAAAACAAGTGTCGGGAAATATGTTGTATTTAATGTTGTTTGTTAGGATAATACTAAAAAATACACTTAATTAAGCATATGAGAGCATAAAGGGACCAAATAAAGCATGAGAAAGGGATAAATAGTGAAGTTATACCTAGAAAAGCACGGAAGCTTGTTACAAGGCTTTACAACACTTCAAAATAGGACTTGATTAGTAATGAAAAGGTGATTTTTTGGTAAGTTGTAATGAACAGAATCTAGAAGAATGTAGAAATGTCTTACAACATTTCACAACACCTTCACAAAACATCGTTCTTTGAGTTTTAGTACCTAAATAAGCATGTTCAAGCCATGTTACATCATAAAATCAGAGCAACATAGTTCCAACACCATGAAACAAGATCTAAAAGGCCATGAAAATGACAAGGGGCCATTCTTCTATGGCACAAGGGTAAAAATTACCCAAAAATTAAAAGGGTAAATAAGGTCAAAAATAAAAATTATAAATAATAAATTTGAAAATTCACTATTCATCTAATTTTCATTTGCACACTTGTCATCACAGGATTGGACAAGAGAGAGAATGATAGTGATTGTTGACACAATGAGGGTGACAACAAGCTGATCCACCAAGGGGAGGAGGTGTGGGCCTACTACTACAAGTGAGACATACCTCGCTAGGTAGGATTTGAATCCCTACTTCATTATTTTATTTGAATTCTAGCACACATTTTTATTTTTGGGTGGGTAGCTAGGGCAACGAATTCACCACAGAAGGGCATATTCGCCCTTCCAGCTTAGCGCATTCACCCATCTGGCGAATTGGAAAGGGAAGGGGTAGACACGTAACTCTTAGGGGTAGATATGCTAGGAGAGGGGAAATTGTGAAATCGCCTCTCTTCAAAAAGGGAGAACCTACATATGCTGGGGCGATTGGGCAAAGGGGATTGACGATCATGAAATCACTTGTCGAGAGAAAGGGTGGGCACAAATCCACCCAAAAGGGGAATAGGTGTATGTGAATTCACCCGAAATGGCAATAGACAGATGTGAATCCGCCCCTTGGGAAGAATGGGGAATGTGAATTTTCCACTTATGAAGAAAAAGCATAGCACACTTGCCAATGGGGGAGAAGCGGCCAACGTGAGTTCACCTCTAGGGATAATAAGGGTGAATCTATGCCCAAATAAGAAATGGGTGGGTGTGCTTGTAGAATAGGTGAACCCACAGAAAAAAACCACAAAGGAAAATGCACGATCTGGAGAGACAAATGCACTAGAAAAGGGATAGGTGAACCCGCCTTACACAAAGGCTAACTCACCAAACCGGGGAAAGGATGAAAAAGAAAGAAGATAGCAGTGAAGTGTTAGAAAGTCTAACAGAATGGTTAGCATGGATGCAGAGTTTTGAGACTCTAAGGATGCGGGAGAGACACTCGGCCATTCTTGAGGTGACTCTAGAGGTGATGACCTAGGATGACCATGCGGCACTGTACCAGGCAGGACTACTCCACATGTTGGGATATCCCAACATCTGAGTGCACAAACCTTTGCTGACAACATTGATGGAGTGGTGGAGCTCTGAGACTTTGACATTCCATCTCCTGACAAGGGAGATGATGGTGACATTGGAGGACATATGGAAGATTCTCAGACTACCAATCTAAGGAAACCTAATCAGTGCAATGCCTACCCCTCTGGTGGCAAGGAGATTATGAGTAGTGTTCAGAGATGTAGACCTTCCCATCCAAGGGAAGGAGCTAGATATCAATGCATGCTTGGGGATAGTCCATGCACCAATACCTTTGTATCTGTGTGGCCTTATTAGAGGGATCCTCCTTCCTGATAGGAGTGGTAAAATTTTCAGTCTCAAGATGATTGAGGTTATCAAGCACATCATGGAGAGGAGAGACAATTCCTTTGCATGGGGGTCATGTGTATTGGCCCAGTTGTATTGATATATGCGCGTGGTGTGCTATAGGTGATAACTCAACATTACTCATGTCACACTACTTCAGGTATGGGCCTAGGAGCATATTCAAATGGCATGGTCATACATCTTGATTGTGGGAGCCGGTTATGAGACATTTCCAATGGCATATTGGTAGGGGTCAGAGTATGGCTAGAGGCTACACTATCAGGAGGTAGGGAGGTTGGATTTTTGGTGGCAAAGGATAGATGGACTAGTTGATGGGGACATTATTTGGAGGCCCTATATGGGGTGTCATTTCTAGGGATGGTGGGAGGATGACAAGCGATGGAGAGGCTATCTATTTTATTGGTGCTATTTGATTGGCCAAGATCCATTCATCATTTAGTTGCACAGGCCGGATAGGGTCACCCGTTAGGATGGGCTTCAACAGGACATCCCTGTAGGGCCCCAGATGTTTAGATGGATCAGTAGGGAGTCCATGGAAATATGGGCACAAAGGTTAACAATAGAGTATACGAGGCAGATGTGGGAGGTAGTCCCTATTACAATATGGCCATGGAGGGGAGGGCCAGAGAATGCAGGAAAGACAATGCAATATTCAACATGGTGGGCCCACAATACGCCTGGGAAGATCACTACAGTGGACCCGATCGTACCAACTATAGGATTTGATGAGGAGGATGAGTAGGAGTAGTTGAGGCCACAAAGGAGGAGGGATGGGAGATAGAGGGAAGATGAAATGGATGTGGAGATGGAGGAAGGGAGAGGGGAGAACACGATGGATGTAGACGCCCCTAGATTGGACCTGTTGGCCATGGTGCCATATGTGGCACCTCCACCAAAGGACCTAGTAGTACTATTGACAAGAGCACTATCCAGACTACGCATAGCAAAGAATAGATTAAGGGAGTCAGAGGCTGACAGGGAACACCTGCAAATAGAGATGGAGAGATTGTAGGGGGAGTTGCACCATTTGTAGGGTGCAATAGAGGCCACACAAGGAGACAAGGACATGGAGTATATGAGTCTAGAAGATGAGGCGGGTAGGTAGTTGTTGGAGATGCAAGATGCAAGAGATTATGTGCATAGAAAGTTGGAGGAGGTATGAGGGGGGCGAGAGGAGGCTCAAAAGAGGTTAGAGTGCATAGAGGCTATCACTGGAGAGGCGGGGGTGCTACTAGAGAGAAAAGGTAGTTGAGGCCCATATGTAGACTCTACAGCGTGAGAGGGATGAGGCCATGAAGAGGATGGGGAAGATGGAGGTGTAGGTAGAGCATATGAGACTAGCGTAGGAGGCCTGGGAGCAAGAGAGGTGGAGGATTTCCCAACAGAGGGATAGGTATTGCCTAGAGAGGGATATGGCTAGGGAATAGGCAACATGAGAGGCTAATGCCAAGACTAAGGTGGGGTATTGGATGAGTGCATATTTTAGGGATGTGCATAATCCAACACAAAGAGTACCTCCCTACATTAGGGTAGCTCTGCAAAGGCTAGCAGCACCCTCCCATTCGGGTGCCACCCATACCCATGGATATACTAATTATTGAGAGACTCCTCCTCATGACTAAGGAACAAGTTCGAACTCCCCATAGAGATCAGATGCAAGGAGCAATGAGTAGAGGGATAGGGGAGATATATAGGATTTCCATTTTTGACAGGTGTAGGGTGGATGATTTGTATGACATAGACTACAGATTCTTATGTATAGATTACAAAGATTGATTGATTCATTCTTTCTTTCTTTATTCCTTATTGATTTCGAACACCATGATGTGTCAGATGTAGTCGTATATATTTTATTATTCACTTGCACTCGTACCTTTATTTGATGGATTTGATAGACATTTATGAACATGGACTCTTTATTATGGGTTGTTATGGACTTTTGTGGACTTTTATGATCTTTTTATTGTGTACTATGATGGACTTTGATGGACATTATATTTTTTGATACATATATATATATATATATATATATATATATATATATATCTATGTGATGCAATGGACATTGATGATGCTATGTGATTATCGTGTGATGTTGTGGATAATTATTATGCTCATGTATATGATTATGATTATGATGTATGCATGTGATTATGATGGTTTATTTCTATTTCTATGTGGATGATATGGATGAAATGCATTATGTATAATGTTTTTTTGATGCAAGATGTGATGTGACATAATTCATGATTTTATGATATATGCTATGGACGTGATACTAATGGTGTATGATGCAGATGGAAATGTTAGTGTGATTTTTGATGTATGCATATGGGATATGACATGATGATTGAGTATGGTATGGATGGATGCATTGTAATGATTAATTATGTATGTATGATGTGACATGAAATCATGTAATGGATGAAAGTATATGATGTATGCATATGTGATCATGGTATGGATAGATGTGATGAAAGTGATGTAATGAAATGTATGTAGTGAAATAAACTAATATGTTTAAAATAATAACTCTAAACAACGTAAAATGATAATGAAAATGGACTTAAGATGCTCAGAATAATAAATCTATATTTATCTAAACAAATTAAGATGATAATGCAATGAAATGGGATGAAATGAAATGAAATGAAATGAACTTAAGATACTTAGAATAACACATCTATATTAATCTAAACAACTTTAGCTGATAATGAAAATGATAATGCAATGGATAATGAACCTAAGTGAATAATGGTGGGTATGATAATGAACTTAAGATGCTTAGAATAAAAAATGTATATTAATCTAAACAACTTAAGATGATTATGAAAATGATAATACAAAGAAATGGGATAAAATGAAATAAACCTAAGATGCTTAGAATAACAAATCTATATTAATCTAAACAACTTACGATGATTATGAAAATGATAATGTAATGAAATGAGAATAAGAATGGGACGAAAAATGCAACGTAATGATAGCAATGAAGATGCAATGAAAGGATGTAAAATGAAATAATGAAATGGATCAATGTCATAGTTAGTGAAATAAACCTAGATGATAGTGAACATGCATAGTGAACATGCATAGTGAGATGAAGAATGTTGAGTGTGATAGTGCACTTGTCAAAACCATAGGAATCCTGATAGGAAGAATAGGTGGAGGAAGAACATTTGCACAACCAAAAATCACTAACCATAGGCTAGTGGAAGAATAGATGAGGATAAATGTAATGCAATGAAATGGTAAATAAAATGAAAATCTAATGCCATTTTGTCATATTAGGAGCACTGATTTTTTCTATAGCATAGGACATGATATGCCAAGGTATGAAGAACAAAGGTTGATTAGTGTCAAATGTGTAAGACAAACACAACAAACAAGAAGGCTATCCCAACACCCCAAAGCCACAAGGGCTTTGGTCGGACCAAATGTTGGAATAGCCACAAGCACAAAGGGTGCCCCAACATAACACAAGACCATAGGGATCTTGGTGGGTACTATGTAGGACAACCAAGAAGAAAAGATCACACAAAAAAAATCAAGATATGCCCCTATGTTTACCTATCAAAGCACACCATGATATGATGGATCATGGTGACCTTCACAAGGTATAATAGGAAGATCAAATGGTAAACAAAATATCAAAAACATCAAAAAATCGCAATAGATTTCAAACATCTTTTGTCATAGGACCAAGTGATGGATGGGATTGATGCGATATGATTTGAGGAAGGATACATCCTATTAAGACCAACAATGGAGGATATATTAGGTGATAGAGATGACTCGGGATACTCAAAATCGATTGGACCTCATTATACTAATGGATTTTTCTTTTAGGAACCAGTTGAATAGGGACACACTTGACGACATGACATGACACTAAGACACATCCTAAGGATAGACCTAGGGTCTTAGGGTCTCATCGATTGATGGCCTCACCTGCATGAAATCACAAAGACCACTTATTAGTTCGATAAAAGGACCAAAAACTGACCATGGATAAAAGAAGAAAGAGGCTAATGGAGACATGGATGGATGATGAAAACTAACACAATAGGATTGAAAAAATTCTCGAGGGCTAATCAAATGATTAGCCATGTCTACGTGAAAGCACAAAGGAATCGTAGTTTGACAAAATGGATGAAAGACAACACGAGACCTAGTGATGACCGACATGATGAAAGACCCTATATGAGGACATGAGACCAATAGATGACACCAATATATAGGTGATGAAAAGCTCAGATTCAGGATAAAGGCTCGGGATTTAGGATAGCCAATCTGAATCGTCCAATGCTTAATTGAAATATACCAAGTGGTGGATAATACAATGTCGATGGGAGGATGGGTGCAATAAGATGTGATGATAGGATATGCAGATAGGACAAATGAAAGCATAAAGGAAAATAGGATGGAAGTTAGATAATGATTAAGTCCTCTATGAATGGTACCTATTGCTAGGTTTTCACTAAATTTACTTATCCAAGGAATGACCAAGGGTGGTTTTCACCATAGGATGCATTATTTATCTTTACTATTTTTGGATTTTTCTAAAAAAAAATTTGTATTTTTCTGGATTTTGTACTTTTTTTGGTTTTTTTCTAGGTAGGATAACCCAGCTGGCTTAGGTGTAAAACCATTTTAGATGCATTTTGTTGATGGGTTCTTCCAAGGTTTCCCCCTTAGGTGTTGCAAGCTGATATGCCCCAAAACCATATTTTGTGGTGAGAACATATGGACCCAACCAATTTGCTTCAAAATTTCCCTTTTCTCTCAATCTTGTTGGGTACGTTGATTCTCTTTTAGGACTAGATCATCAACATTGAATTGGCGGGGATGGACCTTCTTGTTGTAACTTCTCCTAAGATAGTGTTGATATGCTTGGAGATGATTATAAGCCTTGATGTGTTTCTCATTCAAGAGTTCAACCTGACTTAACTGTGTAACTTGGGCATCTTCATCACTGATTAAATTCTTTAGAGAGATATGAAGTGATGGGATCTCAACTTCAATCAGCAAGATGGTGTTGACACCATAAACATGGGAGTATGGGGTAATGCTAGTGGGGGTGCAGATGGATGTGTGATATGCCCAAAGGATAGGATTAAGGTGGAGGTGTCAATCTTGACCAGTGTTATTGACAACCTTTTTGAGGATTTTGCTAAGGGTCTTGTTGGTTGCTTCAGCTTGGCCATTACCTTGTGGGTAATAGGGGGTGGACCAATGATGTTGGATATGATATGTTTCACAAAAGTTCTTCATTTATTGGATTTTGAAGGGCCTACCATTGTCGATAATGATAGTGGAGGGAATACCATATTTGCAGAGAATATGGTAGAGGATGAATTTGGAAATTCGAATACTAGTGATTTGAGAGAGGGGAATCGCTTCCACCCACTTAGTGAAGTATTTAGTGGTGGTGATGATGAAGGTGTGACCATTGGATGAGGGAGGGTAAATTTTTTGATTAAGTCAAAGCCCCATTGTGAAAAGGCCATAGTGCAATGGTGGGATGCAAATCCTATGCAGGAGCATGGATTAGATATGCATGTTGTTCACACGGTACATATTTCTTCAAAAACTCACAAGTGTCATGCTCCATAGTGGTCCAATAATATCCTAATCTGAGAATTTTCTTCACTAAGGCCATCCCATTATAATGAGACCTGTAGACACCACTATGAACTTTGTTTAATGCAACATGATATTTTGATTCGTTAGAAACTAAAGGGGTGTCATCATACCCTCTATGATAAAGTGTATCTCCCACGATTGTGTAGTGAGAAGTGTGTTGGATCAATGATTTGCATTGGTTATGGGCGAGGTCGGGTGGTAGGATATTGTCATGTAAATAGGCATAAATGTCATGATAGTAAGGTGATTGGGGACCCATGATATCGCATACCATTTCATTTTTAGGAATATCATATGCTAGGATTAATATTTGCTCAATGAGGAAATCACAATTTGTTTGGTCTTTAGGCATGTCAATAAGATAACCAATTGTAGTCATAGCATCAACTACCTTATTTTGCACTCTAGGAATCTGCTCAAACTAGATATGGGTGAAATATTTCTTGAAGTCATCCACCATGCATTTGTAAGGTAAAAGCTTATCATCCTTGGTATGAAACTCATCATTGATTTTTTTGATTATGAGTTGAGAATCACCAAAGACATAGAGATGAATGATATTCCATTGGGTTGTGATTCTTAGGCCAGTGATTAGAGCTTCATATTTAGCAATGTTGTTTGTGAATGGGAATGCTAGCCTAAATGACTTCAGAATGTAATCACCTTAAGGAGTGACAAAAATAATACCTACACCAACTCCATTGTGAGTATATGATCCATCAAAATATAGTTTCCATGTATCTAATTCTGAAACTGGAAGGATCCCTTCATAAGGAAACTCTACTACTAATGGATATGCATCTACCAAAGGAGCATCTGCCAGTTGATCGGCTATTACTTTCCCTTTGATTGATTTATGGTCCACATATTCTATTTCAAACTCACTAATTAGCATAACCCACTTGGCTAATGAGCCAGTTAATGATGTTCTTGATAATAGATATTTGAGTGGGTCAACTTTTGATATTAGCTTCATAGGACGACTAAGCATATATTGATGTAGCTTTTGTGAACTAAAAACAACTACTAAGAAATATTTTTCCATGGGTGAATAATTAATCTCATAGCCCACAAGTGTATGATTGATATAGTAGATGGTGCATTCTTTAGAAAACTCATCATGTTGTGCCAGCAATGCCCCCAGTGCAACTAATGTGGCTGAGATATATAGCAGTAGTGATTTACCTGGAATGGGAGGCATTAAAATGTGTAGATTGTCTAGGTACTCCTTGATCTTTTCAAAACCTCACTGACATTCTAGATCCCATTTGAAGGTTATTTCTTTATGTAAAAGGTGTGTAAATGAATGGAATCTATCAACAAGTTGGGATATGAAGCGCCTGATAGACTGCAATTTTCCTTGTAGACTTCTTAATTGTTTTAGATTGTGAAGTAGGGGCATTTCCATTATAGCCTTGACCTTTGTTGGATCCACCTTGATGCCCCTTCTAGATACAATGAAGCTTAATAATTTACCAGATGTGGCACCAAAAACACACTTCTTTGGATTCAAGCACAACTTGTATTGTTCTAACCACTCAAAGATTTGTCTCAGGATCTTGGGATGATCTTCACTTGTCTTGGATTTCCCTAGTAGATCATGAACCTAATATTCCATTATAATATGGATAAGGTCATGAAAGATGATTTTCATTGCATGTTGATAGGTTGCCTCCACATTCTTGAGGCAAAAAGGAATGACATTGTAGTAGAAAGTACCCCAGGGGTTTGTGAAAGCAGTCTTGTGCTAATCTTTAGGTGCAATTCTAATTTGATTATAACCAGAAAAGCCATCCATGAGGGATAGCATAGCATGTCTTGTTGTGAGATCAACTGGCATGTCAATGTTAGGAAGTGGGAAATCATCTTTTGGACAAGCTTTATTAAGATCTCAGAATTTTGTATAGAATCTAATGTTCCCATTAGAGCCATGGGAACTATGTTAGATATCCAATCAGAGTAATCAATAAGTGTGATGAATCTAGCCTCTAATAGTTTTTCCAGTTCTTTCTTGACAAGTAGGGCCACTTGGGGATGCATTTTCCTGAGCTTCTATCTAACTAGTTTTGCATCCAGATGAACATCAAGATGATGTACAACCAACGTGGGATCCAATCTTGGAATATGTGAATAGGACCATGCAAAGTTGATGGTCCCCTCCTATAGCAGATTGACAATGATGAGATACTCTTCCTTTGACAATGACTTGGCCACATAGGTGATTTTGGGCTCTTCTTTTGTTCCCAGATTAACTTCTTGCATCTCCTCAATGAAAATTGATGATTGGTCAGATAAATGAGCTCCAACAAGGTGAAGATGAACATCCCCATCATCTAGCACCTCATCAAGGTTTTCACTATCAGTTACACCCTTTATTTTCACTTTTGATAAGTCAAGAAGTGCCTTGAGGAGGTTTTCACTAGATGAATCTTTTTTGTTTTGTTTCTTTTTTTCTTTTTTGGTTAGGGTAATCATATTCCCCCAATCCCATAAGATGTACGTAAATGTCCTCTAAAGGAAAAATGTCTATGGGTGCACTCCCTCGTAGGTCCTAATCAATAAGGTTGAGGTGACAAAGGGAAAGGTTGATGGAAAAGATTGATGTGGAATCGAAGAGGGAAGGGAGATCAACATCATCAGATGAGAGTATGATGGCTTCTTCTTCAAGTATGTCTTCCAAAAAATCATTATGTGATTTGACATTATTTGAGGTGCTAGTGGATGGTACATGACCCTTTTTCTTTTTTTTCATATCCTAAGCCCAAATGTTTAGGTCGCATGGGTATCTCAATGGGTTATAATCTTCCATGTTCCTCTACACCAAGTCCTCCCTCTTGGTAATTGTATTTTTCTACTAGCTTTGATGCATGGGGATAAACCACTTGGAAGTATTCAATGAGAGGAGGTGATGGCTTAGGTTCTTCCCTCTAGGCCCATTGACTGATTTCTTCATCTACCTAATCTTGTAGTGTTCCTACGCATTGGAAAGTGGTAGAACCCACATTCTTAGAGCTGATAGTTTTTTTCTTAAATTCATCCTTTGGTGCAGACTGAGAAGATTGGCCATAGGTGTGAGGAGATGGAGGCATGGTTGCCACAATAAGATTTGTATGCATCTCATATATCCACAACCATTATCAATGATCTAGACCTTGGTGATGGTAGAGTTGGATGATGAATTGGGTGATGTATTGGATGGTGTCCAGAATAGATGAGGGAATGTATGATGATGCTTGAGGTGCCCCCACCTCTACTCTTGGACAATATCAGGAATGGGGGAAAGAAGCTTCTAGAGCACAACATTACTCAAAAGGTTGAGGATCTACACGGATCGTTACTTCGACCCCATTGTATGGGAACTTCAGGCATTGGTGATAAGTGGATGGAATGGCCTACATGGCATGGATCTATGGTCAGCCAAGGAGAAGGTTGTATGGAAAATCTAGATCAAGGATGTGGCATGTAGTGTATTGCATGATGGAGCCAACCTAGATAGGAAGACAAATAATACCTTATGAGTCCCTTTCTTCATTATCGTAGGCTTTGATTGTAATGGATTGACTATCCAAGTTAGCATGAGTATACACTACCTATTTTATGAACTTTAATATATATATATATATTGAGGGAAAATCCATTATCTACCAAGATTCATTTTAAGTTATGGCAGGTGACCAGGACCTCAATGTGTAAAGCACGATTATGGGATGGATCAATTAGTGGCATATCATTGTGGCTAAATCCCAGCTAATAGGTGGTTGACATATGTCCTGCTAAAGCTTGGAACTGGGAAGGATCAATTTCATTGGGCACATGTGTATCCTGAAGATATTTTGTAAGGATTTCTTGGTGGATTGGGGAAGACCTAAGCAAATCCAAACTGGGTATTTGGGTTGGGGTCTTACCAAGATGGTTAAGGATATTGTACTATGAGCTCATAGGTGCTAGATGAGATGAAGTGGAAGGTTCAGGAACTAATATGCGGGTACAATGTGTGGTACTAGCACATTGAGGGTCTTTTCCTTTGACATGAATCATATATATGTGTGGCTCCCCTTGAGAGATACATGTAATAACGGTCTCATAATTATATGGTACTTTTTTATAGCTAATATTATTTGTGTTGTTATTCTGGCTATTATTGTTAGGCCTGAGGTTTGCATTTGAGGTAGTGGGACCCTGATTATGCTTAGGGAAGGCATTTTGATATATCTATAATTGAGCATTTGATGATGTAGCTTGATTTGCATCCACTATTATATCACCTCAATCTATAAGATCTTGGATATAACATTTAAGTCCTTGACATTTATTAGCAGAGTGACCTTTGATCTTGTGGTAATCACAATACTTTTTCTCTCTATACCAAGCAGGTTTTGGCGTTGAATCATCAAAAGGATTTGTCATAGGATAAGTGACCACATAATTTTCTTGAAGCAGCCTCTTGAAAACATCTAAAGGTTCTCCCAAAAGAGTGAATGTACGTTTATTATTCCCTTGATTGTATTGATTGGACTATGGGGGAGGACGGGGTGCACCATCTGGTACAAATATGATGTTGGAAACCGATTATGGATTGGGGACATACGATCTTTGTTAATTACTAGCTACTTGAATGTGTTTGGTGCCAGTGACACCATCATTGACAACAATTTTATTCTTATTCCAGTAGCAGGATAAGTCTCTAGATGATTTATCTTTATCTTGGTTAAAGATTTTGATTTGTCCTTTAGCAATAAGGGCCCTCTCAATCCTAGTGCCCTTCTCAATGACCTCCACAAAGGTGGTAACACAATGGAAGCATAGGTTATGGGCCAGTTTAAGATGGGAATTTGCAACAAAGATGGTTACCAAGTCCTTCTCATTGAGATTGGATTTCAGTCGACTATCCAAGGCTTGCCACCTTTGTAGGTAGCTTGCAAATGTTTCTCCCTCATGTTGCTTGTCTCTCAAGAGGTCTAGAGTGTCTATGTCCTTCTCTAGATTGAAGGAGAAGTGGGAAATGAACTTTTTTGAAAAATCTATGAAGGAATAAATTGACCCCTTTGGAAGACCCATGAACTAGTCTAGAGCTTTCCTTGTTAGGATCCTAGGGAACAATCACAAAAGATAGTTTTCATTATGCAGGACTTCTTGGAAATGCATGTAAAATTATTGTAAATGATTTCTTGGATCACCCCTTCCCCTATAATTATCAAATTTTGGAATTTCAAAGTGCTTAGGGAAGGGGAAAAGTGAGATGGAGGGATCAAACGGATAAGGGAAAATCTCCTCAAATTTGAAGGACTTTCTGGATGTCCCCACTTGTAAGTCTTTTAGTGTAGCTTTCATATCTTCCACTCCTTATTAATTGGCATTGAGGAAGGACCCTCTAGGTTGGACTAATCATAGGGGATATATTGTTGATGTGATGGAGGTGGAAGCAGAATGGGTTGATCATATGATGGTGGAGGTGGATATGAAGGGACTTGTTGATATTGATTGGGATATGTGGATTGAGGATTGACATAAGCTTGTTGGTATGATGGTGGGGCTTGATAATATGATGAAGAGGCACCCTGCTAATATGATGGTGGCTGCTAGGAGTAAAATGGATTGGATTGGTAGTTGTATGTAGTTTGTTGTTGGGAAGCATATGGAGGCTATTGTGGATCAGACTTCTGGTAGTAGGTGTTTTGTTGTGATTGTGTGGGATTATTGTAAGATAGTTGTTGCTAGGATTGTGGTGGATTATAGTAATAATAATTGGGATTGTATTTGGATGTAGTGGCTTGTGAATAATAGGTGCTTTGGAGATGGTATAATTATTGGGAAGCAGGATTACCTGTGGTTTGTTGGGAGGACTGTTATGATTGCGACAAGATTTGGGAATGATGAGGAGGTTGTTGGTAAGATGGTAGTTGTTGTTGAAGAGGGGCTTGTGATTGATGGGGAGGTTGTGGTGGATTACCCTAAGGTTGGTGTAGTGGTTGGTGGGATTGTGATGGTATTTGAGTTTGAAGTGAAGGTTGTTGATGGGGTGGTTGTGATGGTGTTTGTTGTAGATTACCTTGATGTTGATGTGGGGATTGTGATGGATTACCCTATGCTTGATGCAAGGGTGGTTGTTGAGGCTACAATGGGATTTGAGTCTGATGTGGAGGATGTGATGGGATCTCCTATAGTTATTGTCAATAAGGTGGTTGGGATAACACTTGTTGTAGTAGTAGATTTCCTTGAGGAAGATGCTAAGATGTAAACAAAGGTGGTGGTAAGTTTGATGTTTATGTGTGACTAGGAGGTATATGAGGAGGTGACACAGTGAAGGGATTATATGCATTTCCCCATATATTCCTTGATAACTTACCTAATTGATTTGGTAGGAGAGGTGGTGCAAATGGTATGGGGGTTGGACATTGTGGGATGTTCATACCCTATGGGTTGGGAGGACCTTACGGATTACCAACACCAGGAGAATTGTTAGGATCAGGGCCTTGGGGATTATTAGGATTAGGTGTTGCACCCATTACTAAAATTGGGAAGCAAGTGGGTGGAACCTGATAACACACATCATTTCCAAATCTTGTTTGATACCATGTGTCCTACGGAGTAACCTGGGGAACTTGTGGAACTGATGAACTAGGATTGACTTGCAAATTTTGCAGATCCTATGGTAGAGGAGGGGGTGTAATATTGACATATTGTGATAAATCAAACCTCGGTGGTGGCTTGATACCCTTCAAGAGTAACATGGTGAGGATTTTATCCCCACGCTCATCGAGAAGACATTAGTCATCTACACATTAGTAGGATTGCTAAGATATTCGTTGATGGTGAACTCAGGTTAGTTAATTGTTCTTTCTTCAGAGGTGGATTATGTGTGAATCTACACGTTGTATTGCGAAGATCCCCCATTAGTGGGTGGATTCAGAGGATGTTGAGGCTGACCACTTTGAGACTGTTTTGTTCCATGAGTTTCTTTGCCTATGATCAAGTAAGAGGCATGAAAATATAAAATGACCAGGAGACCAAGATGACACTAAACCTAAGATGTCCTTAAGTGATGTCCTAAATGATGACTAAAAGGATTGCTAGGATGGTAGATCGAGTGATTTGGATAATTGCTAGGATAATGATGGATTGAATTGAATTGGATTGATTGATTGGATAGGATTGATAGGATTGACTCTACACCAATTTCAGGAGTACGACTAGATGATGCAGGATGATAATGATTGGCTCAAATGATGAGGATGATGATTACAGTGCAAAATCTACCTTGAAATGGAACTAGATTGATTAGGATGTGAAGGATTACTGACTCAAGATGAATGAAAATCCTAAGTGTAGATGATAAGGATGAGGGTCATTTACCTAACCCAACTAGATATAAGAGCCCCTAAAACAATACCTAAGGGACTTAGATTGACAAATTGATGATGGATATGCAGTCTAGAGATGTCTTAGGATGCACCTATGTGATTTGATTGTAGATTCAAGGACTTTCAAAAAATGTAGATGGACTAAAATGATGATTATGGGTAGATGGATGGTGATAAAAAAAATTGATCACAGGAATAGACTCGGGAAACAATAGGCTTTTAGTGTTTAAGAGGATTTAGCCTTAGGTTTTTTTTAGGAGACACGGATATGCCCCTATGGGTAGCAGATTCGCCCTTCCAAGCAATGAGATTGCCTATCTAAAAAGGTACAAAATTACCTTTTTGTGTTACATGATTTCCTCTCTAATTCACAAGATCACCTATATCTTTGGATGTATGGATGGATCTCATAGGTTCACCAAATTGGGTAATAGGATCACCTATCTAGGTTTCAAGATCACCTCTTTCTTTAGATGTACGGAAGGGGATGAGAACACCTATTAGGATAATGACTTCATCTATTTCCTCATATGTACTGAGTGGATATGGTACAAACTAGACACAGGATCGCCTATCTAGTTAACAAGACCACCTATGTCTTTGGGTGTATGAACAAAGATGGTACAAACTAGACATGGGATCTCCCTTACAGACAATAGGTTCACCTATTCTAGGGGATGTACAGATAGAGATGGTATGGACTGGACATGGACTCGCCTATGAGGATTATGGGATCACCTATTCTAGGAATAGGCAGACACAAGGTTGCCTATCTAAGAGAACCACAATAAAATTCACCCCTAACAAGAGCGAGTTCACCTAAAGGATGACTAGACTTGACTAAGACACAGAATCACCCCTTCTAGGATAGGATTTCCTATCCACAATGCAAGTTTTCCCCAATGAGAAGAAAATTTGACATTGAGGGTAGGGGAAAACTATGGAAAAGGATTGAAAACATGACAAACAAAAAGTAATGGGTAAGGACTGACTCGAACTAATGACAAGCATTGGCACAAGAAGACACCCCAGACAACACAAGCCTAAAATTAGTAGTAAAGGTTTGCTAACTCAATGTAGGCCAAACACCTTGAGGGGACACCCCAAGGTTAATACTTCGTGATACTAGGGTGTTTTTCTAGATCACCCTTTCTCGTGAAGGTGAATAGCTAGAGATCTAATGGCACAGGGTCATCAAAAAATTTCATAAGCTCACCTTCACTCTCTCACTCGGGAACTATCGTAGTTCACCATGAGGATTTCTATCTCAACTTAAGGGAGTACGTGGTGAGTAACTTCAAGGTACGATCTGCATCCTCTACACTACACCAAGCCATAGTTGAACATGAGTCTCCATCTAGGCTATGCAAGCTCTCTAGGGAGTCCTCGATACACTAGGAGGGTGCATGAGGCACAACTATGAAACCAGCTCATCATAAGCATGGATTGGGAGCCCTAGTGAGGTATTGGAAACTCAAACCAACCTTGCATATCTTATCTAGGTATCGCCCTAGCTTGGATGCTTTGCTAGACATGACCTGACTAGATTAGGGTACAACTTTCGTTCTCCCCCCTTTATTTACCCTGCTGGTAACATGTGGTCAAGATCATCCCCCAAGTGATGAAATCCTAGGAAGGTCTCACTAAAGGGAAGGAAATACTATTTTTTTTTGTTGGTCGGACCCAAGCTTGCATGTAGCACAAGGGGAGAGCGTACATGTACTAGTACTCCCTAGGTTGACTTGACTGGAATGGAACAAGTTGTGATTTCTATTCACCTAGGATCACTATACGGTGCAAGGAGAGAGCATATGTCAACAACACCCTCCCAAACATAGAAAAAAATTTAGTTAACCCTTTAATTAAGTCTGCATGTTCCTAGCTAGTATAAAAAAAGACAAAAGATAGAGCTAACTAAAGGCTTTGACCGCTCATCCTACAATAAACATGTTATTATTTTCAACCTCTGATCTTGGACAAACATCTAGCTACACAAGCATCAGTAAAGTATCAAAAGCACAAGAAAACAAGTTAGCTAATTAGTATCCAAAACCAAAATCAAACAAGAGAGAAAATTGAAAAGTTTAGCATTTTGAATTACCTCAAGTTTGCCTCTACATGAAGTGAATTCGCCTTCTCCTAGATGCAAGATTGCTCATTCAGGAAATAAACGATATCGTAATTTCCTATTGAGTGGAGGGGCAAGAACGTATTCTCCTCTATGGTCAAATCAACATTGCCACTCACTTCAACAAGTCTGCCCGTTCAAGTCACCCAAGTACATATGCCTCTGAAAGTCCTAGTCTAGATTAGGAGTAGCAAGTTTTCCTTTATGATATAAAGGCATATACGCGTTCGCCTATGTTTAACATAGGTTCGCCCCTACGTTAGGAAGGTTCACCCATCGAGGGTGGATTTACCCCTATGCATGAAACCCGAACCTACAAAACTTCAAACAACAAGAAACATGAAAGTAGACCCGTGACGTGGGTCCCACCAGGAATGCAAGAAATGAGTGCAAGTGAAATTCCCTATTCTAATGATGCAAAACAAAGAATCACCACAACACCTCAAGATTGGCCTAAGTTAAATTCAAACAAAATACAAGAAAATAATACCTTTTACCTTGCTTGAATTGTTGAGTTGGTTGGCCCTTTGATTAACGATTTGTGTGCTCCTTGCTTAGAAAAATGGCTCAAATCTTAGTGCAAAATGAAGCTAAGGTGATGGATATTGCAATGGTGGATGTGGGTATTGGATTGGATGCAAGATGGTGGCTCTAAAGTGCTGCAACAATGGAGGTACGCTTGGATGAGTGTGAGTGCATAAAAATTAGCTAAGTGTTGGCTTGGTTGAATGCTTTTGCAAAATGAGGAAAAATCCACTACTTTTATGGGAAGTGCCTCTAAACTAATGAAGCGTTGAGATGCATCCAAGGTGGAGGAGATCAATGGCCCATATGCATTTGAACCTCACAAGCCATCTCATGATGACATGTGTCAGATGAGGTGGACAAGGGAGGATGAAATGGACATGATGTGTAGGTACTATGAAGTACCTTGGGAATGGACAAGATCTCCTCATAAAGGAGGTCTTTGTCCACATGTACCTTGAGAGGACAAGTTTGGAATTAAAAACTCCTCACAAATCCTCATGGGGATGGGAGAAGGAATTAAAAATTCCTTAAAATGTATGGGGGGAATAAACGTGAATTTTAAATTTGCATGTGGAAGAGGATGCCTTCTCCAAAAGGAGAAAGCGTTTAATAATGGTTGCAAATTATTGAGGATGTGACCCTAATGATAATTAGGGATGTGCACATCCTAATCACAAATTAATTAGATTAATCTAGATTAAAGGGAATTATGGAGGATGTTGACATGAGGAGAGAGAAGAAGATGAATTTAAAATTGATTTAATTCATTTAGATAAAGTGACTAAATTAAATAAATTAACCCTTTTTTTAATTTAGAGAGGAATGAGGTAAGGTATTTGATTAATTAATTAAATACCTTAGGGGACATTAGGCTAAGATGAAATATTAATCAAACAATAAATTATTTGATTAATATGGCTTAAGGATGTGGGACAGAGGAATGCAAGGGTGAATTTGACCATATGGGAGTGGTCAAATGGTGTCTTCACATAGTATTAAGGAAAACACTTGTCTAAAGTGGAGTAGCATGTTATTCCCTTAACCATTTGATGTATGTGGATATGTGGTGACCAACTATGACTTAGATAATCTCTATTTTAGTCATCCCTAATTGAATTTATTATTAGTTAGGTCAACCTCATGGGATTATGAGGTAAAAATTGTTCAATGATATTTACATTTATATAAGGTAGCGGATAGTTGTTGAAATTTTATTGCATTTTTTTCATATTATATGAATTTGGAGTATGTCCCCTCAAAGTGTCTCGTTATGCTTGACTACTCTATTAGCAATACTAAATAATAATGGATACTCTTAACTCTATGTAATTTTATTTTCTATGACCTAACTAGGGCTTAAAATTGGGACCTATCACTTACATGTTGGGGTGCTCTACCACTTAGTTAAGAGTCCTCTTTCGTGACCTAGAATTTTTAGCAAACTCTTTGTTAATGTTAATGTTATTGTGTGGTCTTGATATGATACAAAAAATCATAAAACTCTATAATTAATTTATTAGAATATTTTGGAAGACATCGTCATTGAAGATGTAGTGTAATAAACTTAAGTAACATTATTTCTTATACTACCCAAATTCAAGCCCCTCTTAGATCAACCAACACATTCATAGACTTAAACTATTGTTTGTTAAGAGATGGATGAGCCATTTTCTTTTTAGTGGAGGGATGCCCCATTTATAATCCTTCCAACTAGACTTAGTTAATGTCTAAATTTGATGTCAAAAGTTCATTGACAGCCTCCTCTAATAAACATATTTTTTAGAAGGCATTGAGGGAGAGGTAAGACCAACTTCCTCCAATAATTCCAAACAATATTATATACAACAAACATGTTAATGCAAATCATCCATAGAGAAATAAATTATTGGGTATAATGGAGATAGGTGGCATGTCATAGATCTTAGCCATCCAATGAGAGTTGACATAATTTATCAAAATAAGCATATATGCATCAACACCATAATTTGGTGTCAATATATAATAAAGGGTATATGGTTTCCATTTTAAAAGTGTGTTTCTATCTCAATGACATCACATTTCTAAAATATATGTACTTTATAATACATGAATTGATATGTTATTGACCTTTCATAATTTCAACTAAGTTAGAACATTTTTAAAGTTAAATTGTTCAACTATAATATCAAGTTGTATAGAAGCATGTTTCATATAAATTGGGAATATTACTAGTAGAAATTTATTTTGTTTACTATTTTGCAAAGCTACAAACACCAACAAAATTAAACATAACTAATAATATTATTTAACATTTTATTAATGTGAAATCATTCTAAAACGATCAAACATATCTTTAAAAAACTATTATTGGTATAAATTTAATATTCTATAAATAAAAATAAAAATATAATGATAATGCTTTACTTGTGTGTGAACATTTCAACCATTTGAACAAATGTTACATTATTGTTCAATCTGATTCCAATGCCATACCCCATGGAGCTGTAAGACAGCCCAGCCCTAAAATAAGACATGGTTCCAAAACCACAAACCTAAGAAGAGATCAATAAAAACAAATAAATATCTAATAAATGTGTATTTATACATGAACTGCAATAACATGTCACTTTACTAATATGAAAGTCGTGGATCTTGTGACTCTTTAATTTGAACAAATCTAATTGAAAGGAACAATTGGACCACCTTAGAATTAATTCTAGTTCTAAGGACTCTTCGTGGCAGATTTTCTCCCTTACAAAATGTGCCGCCACTTATATTAAACTGTATAAATATTCCTTCATGTTTTAATTTTATATTAGCATATAGCCTTTGTTCATTGTCCTGACTATGGAATGAACAAATTGAAAATGACTTTGAGAAAACAAATGGTATCACTCAATCTATTGAAGATTCTATTCTGATAAGCTTGTATTGTGCTTTAATCAGAAGTAGAATCATAATGACTTTTTGAATGCAATGAATATAGAACCGGTTCTCAATATCAAAATGTCAATTATTCATTTGACATTCCTATAAATTCTTCTACTCACACAACAATCAGATCTATCTGGTCCAGCAGTTCAGCTTGTGGGGTGCATTGCTTTTCAAAGTATGAGGGAGTTGCTATAACCCTTCCCTCAAAGGCTTCCAAAATCTCTGTATACAATAGCTTTGGAGGATTTTGGAAGATTTGAGGGAAGCTCAAAAGTAGCTCATCTCAGTCATTCATTTCATATACCATCTCAAATATCTGTGACATCTATGTTAATTTTTGTTTTCAGTCTTTTCTTTTTAAAGGTAAAGGTCCTGTACTTCAACTTTCTTATTTCTAAGATCTATGTTTGAATCTTGGTGGAAAGAATCACAATATCAATATGCAGATTACGATTGCTCAAAGCCAATATATTATTATTATAGATTTTAAATCAATCCCCATGAATAATTTGTTTGACTAAAACAGATAATTATAACATGTACATTAAATACCAAGTGTTTCATGCAAGCATATGATTTGCTACTAAATCTTACGAAATGGTTGTTGGATAAGCATCATATTATTTTTATGTTTAATAGTTGGAATGGTGTTAACTATTAATTTTAAAAATGCATTAGTATTTTTAAAAAAAAAGGTGTTATTTTGGATTTTTCTATTTTTGTTTATATTTTGAAAGTACTCATGTTTATCTTTTGTATGATAAGACTTACTTCTCATGTCATGACTCCTAAGTGATAAAAATTTTTAGCATAATTATTTGATTCTCTTTCTAGTTATCTTCCTTGTGTATGTATTAGATTGAAATTTATTCATTCATAGAAAGAATCAAGAATCCAAAATTTTAAAGGAATCCTTACTCAATGGTTCTTACGGTAAATATTTATTTTTCCGATTCATACAATGTGTAATACCACTTTCAATATGCCCAATTATATACACATGTTTTTGGTTGAAGTAAGAGATCCATTATTTTATTAGGGAATGGTTGATCATTTTATAATAATAATACTAAAAAATTACTATGCTAGGTTTCTTACCCAAAAGGGTTTTCCCAAGTGAAAATATTGTGTATTGTCTTGTCTTTCTATTTATTCTATTATTCTTTTAGATCATATTTACACTACTATTTTCCAAGTTCATCAAGCTTCTATTTCTCTACAATGATAAGAAATTGACCATAAACAAACCCATTATTTATTTGTCTCTATTACATTCAATCTCTTGAGAATATCCCAGAGGAATCATTTTAATAAATCTAAATATTGTATAAGGATTTGATGGGTTTTAATTACTAACATGTTATAGAAATGCCTTTAACTACTTATAGTCATAAATTATCTCCAAAATTTGTAAGTATACAATAAAGAATCACCTCAACTATCAAGAGCCCATGGAGAACCTCAAGGATGAATATACCATATTTGAGTCACTTTATTCATTCATAGATTTCAACTATTGGCATGCATAAAGAATTATCTATGTTGGATTTTATGTTTTAAAGAGTGACATTGAATGAGAAATCCATGAAGATGGAGATGGGGAGGTTAAAGAAGAAAAGTGCTAGCATGATGTGATGGAGAAGTGGAGTATGAATGGAATGGCTCTTTGGATGAGGAGGAAGAAGAAAGATTGGTAGATATGTAGTTTGAGGCGCATAAAAAATTATGTGTTCTTTTGGGGCTTATCATATTTTTGCTAACAAGGGGTTTAACTTATATTCCCCTATTGTTGGCAGGTTCCTACTATTGGGAAGGCTAATGGTGTTTCAAATCTTTGGTTTATAGCAAGGGTTGCATCAAGGATTCTCATCTCCCCTTGTCAAGTGAGTGGTCTAGCGGATTTTACATGATTTATTAGTGTCGAAGCTTATAAAGACTAGATTTTACGTTCTACAAATGAATTTTTTGAGTATGATCTCATCAAGACTTGCAATGAAGCCCTCTCCCTCTAAGCGGTGTTTAAGAAGAGATTTGTTAACCCTTCACTCTTTGGAGTGGAGAAAGGGGGTAGATCTAGTGTGTCAATTAAGGATGATGGATGAAAGGAAAAAAATAGAAAAAATGCTTCCTAAACTAATCAATGAGGAGAATAATGCATGTAAAATATAGTATGATAGTTTACTCTAATGATGTGGTGTTTATCTTAGGAAAAAATTGTAGGAAAAAAACCCAACCTCCAAATATTGAACTAATATTTTCATAATAGTAATCCAAATATATAATACTTCAACAAACTTAAGCATTCATATGAAAACAACTAAACAAGTCCACATAAATTTTGATATACATCTCCATCCTAGGCACCAATATATAGGGGCATGTGTAGAAAGATAGGAAACCAAAAGTGGTCATAACCACTTTTTGGTCCATCTAAGACATAATGTGAGCATGTTATGGCTTCTTGGTGATTGAGCAAGATAGGGGACCAAAAGTGGCCACAACCACTTTTTGGTCCATCTAAGACATAATTCAAGCATGATATGGCTCAGTAATAACTGAGCTCAGGCTCAGTCACTACCAAGCCATAACACATGCTTGTATTTTTTCTGACATAAAATCAAACTTACAAAGAGGCCAAGCTCATTTGAACTCATCCTCTTTACTCTACAACAACAAACCATGAGTCAAAAAAAGTGTGCATGTATTCTAGGATCAAAATCCACCGTCACAATGCCACCATGACATCTACGAGGTTAAGGAAGTAGGTTTTTATAGGATTTGTGTAAAAATTGAATTAATAGAAATTTAAGAATTGTTTTTATTCTTCTTTTTTTTTAAATTAGGAATTGAAAATACCTCACCAATTCATAAAAACCCTAGTAAAGAACATGGACAACCAAACCCTAAAAAAAATTAGGTCCAATAATTCCTTGACAGATCCTCCTAAGATGCAAGAAAACCTAATAGGTCAAATTAAAAACAATAGAAAATAACTCCAAACATTGATCAATAGGTTGAAAAATCCAAGTGGAACTATTTTCTATCAGTCAACCATCACCACTTCATTGAAATATACCATCTCTCTAATAGATTCCATGAGTGGCTAAATTAACATGTGGTGGAATAAGAGGGAGGAAGCATGGAAATTTTGTGCCACCAAATTATCCTAACAAGTAAAAGAAAAGAAAATATTTAAATCTAATTTGTTTGTGTTGTTCATTGATTCATGAACTAATGTGCCCCCATGTGGTAGCTGCAAGAGGTTCCCTGTCTATTAGTGCCAACACTAAGGAAGAAGGGAAGACTTTTGAGAGAGGTTATGGATAATTTTTAACTATCCCCCATACAACAACAATGAGGTCTCATATAATTTTTGAGGAAACTCTATTATGAGTTTTCCCTCAATGAAATCCTGAACTATAGTGACATGCATGAGTTTGAGGGTAAAGGTGCGGGCTCTACACAGGATAGAGAGGGGGAATGTCATACCTAGGACCAAGCACAAAGACCCCTTCCTAGGCTAAGCACTGACCATATCATAATCCCTTTCATTGTGAAGGAGAGTGTTGAGGCAGAGACTCTAGACTCCATAAATTCCCTCACACAAACCTTTTTATAACACACCAAACCTTTAGCATAGGGTGACGATCGGGAGGCTCCTAGGTCTCGATTTTCACCTCACCTTTGTTGAAACTATGAGTCTATTTTTTATTATGGATCTAAGGGTGCTCGAGATGAATGTGTCCAACAATAGGACACGTCCATAATGGATGATATGGTGTTCACAGATGAACTACTTGATATGAAATTTGGCATTAAAAAATATGTAATTTTGAAAAATATTAAATGCAATATACTATTTCATTTTGAAATGTAATATTAACTATATTCATCTATTATAATGAAAAATTAATATACATTGATTGTAATTAAATTTCAAGGTCAAAGTATTTTCCCTATGTCTACTAGCTCTTTAGCTCTTAATAACATGGCCATGTCAATTCCATAGATATTGAATTAGTAAAGAAATAGAAAATTTAGTGCATATAAATTTTTTACATTATATTAATGGTAATCTTAAAATTCATATTGGATGGTGAAAATGTGGATGTTGGACATTCAACGTCAAGACCTATTCATGGGAGTGGTCATACATATTTCATTGGGGTAAGATTGATTATTTTCAATCATTGTGTTTATAAATAATGTTAGGTATATTTTGGTAAAGGGTGATCCCACAATAGTGGTTTACAATTTTTGGCCAAACTGGATACTGAAATAATTTTTTTAATTAAATCTTCAGTTTCGGGCCCCTATAGCGGCTAAACGATGAGGAATTTGAAGATGATGCAAACTAGAGTTTCGTGACATTTTTTTTGTAGATTCTAAATATTTTTTTTCAAAAATTTTGGAATCAGATTACACTTCTTTTTCCATCTCCCTCGAAAACTAGTGTTTTTTTAGAAAACAACATTTTTAAAAAGTGACGTTCATTGTATAACGCATAACTTTTTTCCATGAAGAATTATAATTCTTTCGAATTTAGATTTGTAACTTTGATATCTAGTGCTTCCACTTTGTTAGATATTTTTATTGAATATTTTTTCTTTAATCAAGTTTCAAAGTCAAACCAATTACAATTCGGACATAACACGGCCGATAACGTGTAACTTTTTCTATATGTATCGAAATTCAATTTTTATTTTTTTTGTTGGATCAGGGACTTCAATATCTGGTGCACTCATATTTTTCAAAAAAAAAATGATAATCTGCTATTTTTCCATATGCACAAAACAGAGAGCTTGACTTTTGGTGAAAAAACTATGTTTAATAAAACTAAAAAAACAAATACATAATAAAACCAAAACATCTTAAAAATATATTTGTTGGATAGCTCATTCCAAGGACTACTTAATTCCAGTTGGGTATGTGAAGTCTCCACCATTTTCATCTTGAACCCGAGCTTTGAAGTGCAAAAATTTAGATTTTTTTGTGAAGAAGGTCAAAAATCAAGGAATTAGGGGGTTCGCTCGAACCGGCTCGAACCCCCTTCCCAAAAGGGGTTTCCGTTTTCTTTTTGTTTGTGCATGCATTAAATGGGTTCGCTCGAACCCAAGTTCTAGCGAACCCTTTTTTGGTTCGTTCGAACCATCTAGTTCGTTTGAACCCCCAAAATGAAAAAAATTGGCATGGGGTCATTTTTTACAATTTTTCCTTCCTCATTCGAATTGTAGTTATGATTAATACCAACTATGAGGAGTGTTGTAGTTATGATTGCATTAGTATAACTAAATTGAAGGAGCATTAGCAATTGATTATAAAGCAAAATAATGCACTTATAAATTATTTGTGGGTCCTTCGTTCTCCACTAATCTTTAAAGAAATTTATTTTTCGAGCTTCTTATATTGTTATATCTAGAGTTCCCTATTTTTCTCATTTTCAATAAATGATATTAGAGCCTTTATCTAGACATCACCTATACACAACAAGGGGTTCCATTCAATTTGAAAAGGTATTACAACTCATGTAAGTAGAACTCACAAAGTTGATTTTGCAATTCTAGATTGAAATTCTGAAAGATAGAGAAGAATTCCCTAGGTGTCATTACAGAGCATGAAAGGTCGCAATAGGTAAGTATAGAGTATGGTATTTTTCTTTGTTCGTGTAACAGTCTTCCTCTGAGGGAACATTGTACCTAATGTATCCAAGAGAGGACAAGTCAAAAGTTTTAGATCATCGCCCATGGGATCCCTCATTCACATCATGCCATGATAGTAAATCGTACACTCTTGGATGACATAAAACCCAATGACACCACCAAGAAGAGGACACATCACAAGAAGAAATAAAAATCACACCGTGAAATTTTTCCAAAAGATGTCATCAATGTATTCCCCCACTTTAAAGTCATTGCTACACCATCACTGTGAGTAATTTCTTTAAAGTGGCCAATGTTTTTTATCTAATACATGTGATCTTTCCTCAAAAAACCCTATCCCAAGTCATATTTTTTTGAAGTAAGTTGCATCATGAAATAGGAAGGAAGGGTTTCCCCCACAAACACATAAGCAATCCATGGATTTGGGTTCAGTATGTCTGTGGTGCAATGTTTTCATAAAGCATGGAACTATCATCATTCCCCAAATACACATAGAACTAGAAGAATGACACAAAGAGAGTGAAAACAAAGAAAAACCTTTCAGGTCAACATGGAAAAAAAATGAATATCTGGACACCTTGTTTAATCCCCAAAAGGAAAACACAAGATAAATGAAAAAGATAAAGAAAATATTTTGGGTCAACATGGAAGAGACATAAATATCTTGATTCTTTGCATCATCCCCAAAAGGAAAACATGAGTCAAATGAAAAGATAAATAAAAATATTTTGGGTCAACATGGAAGAGACATAAATGTCTCAACGCCTTGCTTCATCCCCAAAAGGAAAACACAAGACAAATTAAAAATGATTATGACATAGAGAAGAAAGAAGGTACATATAGAAGAATGCACAAAAGATAGAAGAACATCAAACAAAATGTCACGGGGGATCACATTACACACATGCACTCACATAAAAAAAAAGTGAAAAAGAAAAAGACTAGTAAGGCACAGGCGATTCAACCTAAAGCAAGTCGTCTGCCTCCCAATATCAATTTGTATAAATAGAAGGCGGGAAACTATCCAAAGGGACAACATCGAGTGTCGAACTAGGACACGGACCAAGTTCAACACTCTTTTTAGGAGATTTGTCATTTAAGCTCATGGAAGAAGAAAATAATGTATTCAACTCATCATGCACTTGTTCATCAATCTTTGCAATATCAATTTCATCATCTAACATAGTAGGAGGTTGAATAACAATGTCCATGCAATGTTCTTTTTTATGTTGCGGCGAGGGTTGAGAGTCATCATGCATTGCTTCTAGTAGGTTTGGATTTTTATTTTCTATGTTATTGTTGTTATCTTGAGTTTGAAATCTACAATCAATAGCATGATCATGTCTATTTCTACGCTCTCTAGCACTTCGATTTCGTTTCAATTTATTGTCAATTTATTTTTGTGTAAGAGAGGTTTTGTAAATCATAGGTTCATTCTCTTCCTTGGGAGGACTAGAAGAAACAACAAGATATTGCTCAATCGGTTTCTCTTTGACTTTGTAAACTTTTTTGACTCTAGGAGGGACAACGGGATTGTTTGTACTATCTCATGGTCTCTTGTGGGAAATTGTAGGAGTTTGTTCTATAAATTATTCTTGTATGGTCAGAAATTTTTTTGGTTCAATAATTTTCTCATCAATGATGGTTGGTTCAATCATTTTCTGTAAATGATTGTTTGATATGCTCCATAGGCTCGGGCCAAAAGTAGTCTAGTGAAAAATTCCCTTTTTCCGAGGTAGGATGGAATCTACTATGATGCATAGTGAAGATGTCATTTCCAAATGGAAAAATTAGACATTTATGCACAACCGAAGGGACAAAATTCATGGAGTGAAGCCATGGATATCCTTGCTTCACACAAAAATTTTCTAATTGTGGGATGATGGAGAATGAGACTGTTAATGTCTTTGGTCCCACTTTTAAAGGGAGATCCATCGAGCCTATCATAGGGAAAGAAAATTCATTATGTTTCTTGATCCATGCTTTCAGGTTATCATATGTTTCTTGGTATAGCTCATGCACATATAAGAATTCTTTTGTGATCGCATTCTCTCCATAGATGGGACCAATCAATATCCCATTAGTGGGCTTATTATTGATTCGACTAGCTATGTAAAGAGGAACATCAGGTGCACATTTAGGTATGTCATTTTGTGAGAAAGCAATGTCAAGAGGTTGTCTAGTCAAGCCCTTACGAGGTATAGCTTCGATAAATGCTATCAATTCATTTGTGGGATGTTGTTCAATGGTATTCATATTGTCATATTTTGTGTCAACATTCATCACATCAGTCTTTGTTTCACTAGCTTTTACAAATGAAATATTGTGTTTAGGCATGGGATTTATAAATATTTGCAAGTTTTGATTAGGAGGAGCTAAAAAATTATTGCCTTGATCATTCACACCTCTGATTAATAAATGGTTAAAATCAATAAGGTCTTTCACAAGATGTTTAAGATGCTTACAATATTTTGTACTATTTCCATTTTGTTTATGGTAATGACAATAAGCATTTTTTCAAAAGCCTTTAGGAAATGGTAAAGTAGGATCATGTTCTCTAACAAGAGGTAAGGTAAGCATGGTTTTTTCAATAAGATGCAACATGATATTGTGAAGGGTATCGGGTAAAGGAGTGAATTCTCTCTCCCTATCCCCGAAAGGAGTTATCATTTTTATAGTAGCCACTTGATTGTTGTTTTGTTGACTTGTCTGATGAGGATTTAATTATCAAAAGCCCTTATTTTATTTCTTGAATGGTTGATAATTTTTTTGAGTTGTGGATTCGAACTTTTTAAGATGACTAGGGGGATTTTTCACATCGCAGCCACTAGTCGAGTTTTGATGGTCATGAAGGGTTGTACATAACTATGTGAAGGATGGAAACCTCAACATCTCATTTTTTATTTGTAGTTTATCTTCTAAGTTAGAAATGAACATTCTATGAAGGTTGGCATCAGGAATCTTAATGTTCATTTGTGAATAAAGTGTTTGATATCTTCCTATGAAATCAGTCACTTTCTCATCCTCTTTTTGCTTGCATGCCATCAAAACTGCAAGGGTCATCTTGGGACCCATGTGAATATGGAAGTGGTTATAAAAGGTATCAATCAGTTCATTGAATGAACCTATTGAATTGTTTGGTAAAGAGAAGAACCACTCTTCAAGAATCTAGGGAATAACTTAGCCAACAGTTTATCCTCAAATATGAAATCACTACACGAGGATATGAAGGAAAAAACATGGCTTATAGGATCTCATTTCCAACCATATTTCTCAAATTGAGGGACCTCTATTCCTTGTGATATTTGTGCTCTTAATATGTCGAGGGAAAATGAGGTGGACTTGATGTATTGCAACAGTTGACGATATTGTTTTGTTGTAATGTTACCACTTGTTGTTGAAGGAATATCATGGTTTGCAAAAGTGAGTTAATGAGGGTCATTTTGGTGATAAGGTTGAGGGGAATAAGGTGGTGCAGTGTATGTATGTAGGGGACTAGTGAATTGTAGGTTATTGAAGGTTGATTGTTGAGGTATTATCAAGTGTTTGAAGCATTTTCTATGGGAATACCTATGGAAGTGTATACGGTGCTAGTAGGTATGACTATTGTGGTTGGTTGAATGGTAGTTGTGAGTTGGAATGTTGTTGTTGGTTAGACTATTGTTGTATATTGGAATTTTGTTGTAGGTTTTGTACTGGTGTGTGTGGGAATGGATATTGGTATCGTAGAGGATGGGATTAGAATTCCACCTTGGCTTTGAGTAGAACTCAAAGCTTGAGTGGAACTGGTAATGGTAGGGATGGTTTTGGTAATGTTAGGGACATTGGTTGTAAGAGGTGAAGTCGTGGGAAATGAAGTATGCAAACTATTAGCCATGGAGGGTTGATTCTCAACACTATCAAAATGAGAGTTAGGAAACCCAAGATCCACAGTGAGTGAGGTATCATGAGATGAAATGAGCCTCAAACTACATCTTATAATAGTATTGTGAATAGGACACCAAGTTGTAAAGCTCATACAAGTTTTACAACCCCAGTGTGCAAACCCTAGAATAGCAAAGGGATAATGCAATAACCTAGAATGAAATGCAATTTTCAAAGTATAAGCATTGCAATTTACTGATTATACAATGCAATAAGCTGAAAATGAAATGTTTTGATACAATTTTGAACTTTTAACAATGCACTAAAATGAAGCAATTTAAGATAAATACAATGAAATTTATGAAACAACAAATCAAGAAACTAAAACAACAAGGTAACAGCACCAAACAGAAGCTAAAAATTGAGATTTTAATGTCTTGAAAATGCAGATCTGTAGCTAACAAGGACTCATTCACCAGTAAAGGAGAATGGGTCTTGGTTAGGTGTTTCTGAGATTTTTTTGTTGATTTCAGAGTGAATTTTTATGCTTTTATTAGTTTCCCGAAGGTTCAGATCAGACCTGATCAAGGACTTATTCACCAGTAAAGGAGAATGGGTCCTAGCTAGGTATTTTTTAACTATTTTTTAATGATTTGCAAGCTCTTAGTTATTTCTTTCAGTTCCAAGTTTGAGACAGTAAACTTCAGCTTCAAATTTTCCACAAATTCAATGTAAAAATGCAATGAAAAGATGAAATTCAAGGCCTAATTTGAAATGCAATTTTGTTTTGATTTTCAAATGCAATTGTATGAGATCTAAATGAGATGCAAAATGACTGATTTTTTTTTGTAATTTTCATATTTAAGAAGTGCAAAACAATGCAAATCTAAACCCTGTATGATATGCAAGATTTCAATGCAAAAGAAGTAACCCTAAATGAAATGTTAATTCAATACAAATATAAATGCAATGAATGCAAGATTTTAACTTAAGATGCAATGAAAGACTCCAAAAATCAAAAAAATCAATGTTGAATGAGTCAAGTTCACCAATAAATGTTAAAGGTGAAAAATAGGGTAGACCCAAATGCATGAACAAGAAGATCTACCACTTATTTTTCTATGACCCTAAACACCTAAAATTATGTAAAATAAGATGCTAATAACAACCAAAAATGCAACCTAACTATTATAGCAACTATGGGGGATGTTTTAAGAGCATAAAAATTTGTGTACTTGGAGAGAAAGTTGCTATTTTTGAGCTATGGAGGACTCATTCGCCTTCAATGGCGAATGGGTCCTTTTAGGGTTTAAGAAAATTGATTTCATTATCATGTTCCTTGATGTCTACACTCTTAAATTCCCTGTTATCAAGTTTTGAAAGCATGTATACAATTTTGTAGCCTTGACTCTGTGATTTTTCACTTTGAGTGACAACTTTTGCAACTTTGCAACTTTGACAACTTTTCTCCAAATCTTGCTCAACTTGATCCTCAACCTATAAATCTGTAAACACACACTTAAGGGGAAAAAAAATTGTTGACTTTTTAGTGACTAGAAGTTTTCCTCAATTAAACCCCTTTTAGGTAATTAAACCAAATGATTAAATAAGGAAATTGAAGCATGAACATGAAATAATGTTAGTGATATCACCTTAGATGATGTCTTGTGAAAAAAATCTGCAAACTATCATGTAGTGGCCATGATGAATGTGGATCTAGGATCCTTGAAAATTATGTGAACAATAGTTGCAAGTAGATCTTCGATGCTACATCCACCTCTTTAGCTCAACAACATGAATGCATGCATCAAACCCTTGAAATGATGATATGACCTTGAATTTTTGCAATAAACACTTCAAATCTGCCTTGAAATTCCTTATGTATGCTCTTGAAATGCTCTAATTCTTGATCAATTGAATGCTTGAATGCTTCATAAACTTTCTAGGTGAAACAATGTGAATTAACTGCTTATAATTTATACTAAATTAGGAGATTAACCCCGAAATTCAAAGAATTAAGGTCGACACCAAATCTGGAAAGAAACATAATTAAATTCTGACCTGAATGAAATTTAAAAAGGGCAGTTTCATTAAGGGGGGACCCATTTTCCACCTAGGGCGAATGGGTCCTGGCTCAGTTTTCCAGGACCTAACCCCGGGGGACTAAAAGAGGGTCAAAAACCCATTCTGGATCAGCTGGGAAAGGGGGCTCCTATTAAGGGAGGACCCATTTTCCATCAAGGGTGAATGGGTCCTAGCTCAGCTTACCACAACCAAACTTTTCCCAATGAAATATTTTTTTAATTAAATTATGATAGTCAAGATAGATATTCGGGAGATGTCAAAATTAAGGCTTAAATTTGAATAAAAAGGGGGTTAATAACTCCAATTAACCACAATTAATTAAGACCACCTAGATAAGTGTGAAAGTGCCTTAAAACATTGTACAACACTTAAATAAGGTACACATTATGTAGATTTTATTTAGAAAGGGGCCTATAAGGCTTAATTAAGCACATACATCCTAGAAAAGTGTGAAAGTGTCTTACAACACTTTACAACACCTTTGCAAAGGATCAATTAAGGCATGTTTTAGTCAAATAAAGGTCCTAGAATAGTGTGAATGTATACAACACATTACAATACCACTCCAAGACACCATTAGTTTAGCTTTAATGTCAATTATCCAAACAAGCAATGGGAAAAGGATACGTTTTCCGTTACTACACCCCCTCTTTCCTACGGCCCTTCACCTCCTTCACCACTTGAAACAACTCCGAATCTCCCAATTTCATTTCGCCAATCTGTTGTGATTTTGGAGGTGTGTCTAGAAGGGGTATCTTTGACAAGGAAGAATACCTAAGGGATCATGCTCTCATTTGTAAGTTCACTAAAACATGGCCAAAATTATGTGATTTTCATGAATCAATTTCTAAATTTTGGAAGGAGGGTTTGGAGGAAGAAGTTTGCATCGACCCTTGTGTAAATGGTTTCTTTATCCTTGAATTTTATTCACTTAAAGATAAGAGGAAGGTGTTGAGCATGGGTCCATGGTTTCTCAACAAAGACTTATTATTCGTAAAGCCTTCATTCCCATCTTTCAATCATTGTTCTTAGTCCTTCACAATGGCCTGCCTCTAGGTTTAGCTTCGATACCTGCCACTGCAATTTTAGGAATTGGAGTGCCTATGTGTTATTAGTAATAGCCTGGGTAAGTATATTTTCTCCACAGAGGAAACAATCAATTATGCAAGCTCAACTTGTGCACATCTATGCATTGAAATGGAATTTTCCAATGGTCTTCATGCAGAGTTAGATCTGAAAGTGGGAGACAAATTTGAAGGCAACCTATAGACTATGAGAGGATTTGTTTCAAATGCAAAAAATGCTTCTCTATAGTACATGTTATTGTGCATTGTAATAAGCCTTCCCATGGGAAAGGTGAACAGGCTTCAAGAGATAGACCTACCTATTGGGTGGGGGTGGAGCCTCATCATTACTCCATTTCTCTTGAAGCACAAATTGATATTTTAGCACTCCATGATATTCCTAAGGATGCGATAAAATTATTCTCCTCCCCTCCGACAGTTTTGCAAAACATTTGTTTAGAATCTTATGTTGAGGGTATTAATGGAGTTAGCACAGGGGAGTCTTCAACTCCGATTGAGAAATATTTTTATTTGACTTCTCCTTTTTCTAAAGGCTCAACAACATCTTCTGAACATACGATTACCCTTGGGGGATTGGGGAAGGATGGATCAAGTTTGGAAAATGCCTCTCTGAGGCATGGGGCTTTTGGGTTAGATAGTAACTCCACATTAGGTAAAGAGATGTTGAATGTGGTTAATCCCCCACACTCAAATCAAGAATGGATAGAAGTGAAGAGGAAGAAATCCTCTCAACAAAATCTCCAAATGACGTTGAGATCATCTAAGAGATTGGCTAATTCTTGAGATCTCCAATAGGTCTTTGTGCCCATGAAATGATGGGAATGGGATGTTCTATAAAAAAAATTTCCCTATGGCTATGGTCAAGCCTGTTTTAGATTATTTTATGCACCCCTATTCTTAGGAATGCACTTTTTTTTTCCTTTATCATTATATGGGGTACAACTCCCTTTTTCCTTCTTACAAATCAAAAAAATATGTTATCCCACCATGATCCCATTAATTAATTGTCCTTTATCCTCAATTCTTGTCCATCTAATCCTAGCCCTTCATCTTGCTCACATGGACCACAATCTAAATTTGTTCTCATGTGACAAATGTCCCCTTCACATGTCTAACTCCTTGCATAGATTCATTGACCTAGACACCTACCCAAAAATCAAACTAACTTTTAATCTTATTCATTCGTCTCATTTAACCTCTTAATCCTAGCCATTTCTACAAGGATTTTTGTCCTTATCCCTATTCTAAACCTAGATCCTATCTATCATTTGACACTTGTCATGTGAGTGCATCTTTGATCCAAACCCTAATCCTCATTTAATATAGATAATAACTAATTATGTGCATCAAACAAACATGGTCCTAAAACCACCCATAAAGGAAGCTTAGGAACAAGGAAACAAATGAACACACTAGAATGGAACTCAAATAACCAAATCCTTTCAATGGGGAAAAGCAAAGATATGATAGATAGATGGCCACTATTATATTAAAATAGCTAGAGGTAGGGGGAAGGGATTTGAGATAGTTTCATTGATCCATCCTTTCTTCAATCCTATATAGTCACCCAACAAAAATGACTATAGCTAGTAGGAGAAAGAGACCCTACTTTGTATAACTAAAAAGAAAAAACTATAGTATTAAGGAGGAATGACAAAAATTACTACATTCAATCCACAAGAAGGTTGGCCATATGTGCTATAATAAATCGTAAGCATGCTCTTTAGTTTATAAATATGGAAATTGAAAGGTGCTAGTGATTTTGGGCATCTTTAAATTTGTTTGCTCCCCCCTTTACTTTTTGAATAAGAAATATAGAATACTTTTAATCAGACTGTTGTTAAGTAGTTGTAATTGACTACTTTGGTTGGCTATTTAATGCATTCATTACTACTTGGTTGAAAAGATGACCATGGATTATGGTTGGATCGTTGGTTGTATAGTTCTAAGTGGATCATGAGAAAGTTTCTAGTGGTCGATTTGTTAGTTGGTTGCTGGTCTCTCTCATTGTGGGCTAGTTCCTTGGTTAGATTGTTTGAACTAAAAAATAGTAAGGCCCTCCCATCCATCTAACTACTAACACTTGCACCAAAAGGGGTGCAAGGTTACACTGATAGAAAAATATAAGAACATCATGGAAAGTGACTTACCTCAAGATTCTGCTCAAATTGTGTCATCTATCAACGATGCAAATGAGGAAAAATGGACAAAGTTTGCAGGAAAAATTGAAGAAGCCCTATCATAGCAGAATTTTGTTTTAAATTAGATTCAAACCAAAACTAAATAGTAGGTTTAATGGTTTACTGGATATAAATATGAATGCAGGCTTGTTTGTGTTTATGGACTTTATGAAATACCTAGCATTTCTAGAGTGGACCAATTCCAAGCATCATTGCACGCGCATCCAAAATATTGCTAATAAGTAAACCAGATATTTATTAAATAGAAAACTATTTAACCCTGCGAATTAGATATGACAATAGTCTTTTCAATTAAATCTTTTATATCAAAAATGACGACCTATAAAATGGTTTCATATTTGGTTGTTTGCGGCATGAGACAGGTTTACAGTCAAAGTGCATCCACACTAAATATAGCCTATCGGCTAATGAGCTAGGTGGAAGGTCCCTATTGTTTTGCAAATAAATGGGTAACTTATTATAGGCCCTCCCATCTACATTTGATCTAGATAGAACGGATAAAGGCCCTGGATGACTAGTCTAGCGAGAATCTAATCTTAATCCATAGGGCACTAAGACAAGCCTATATATCTATATGGCTCTAGCTATGGTTCCTCCTCAACCTAACTTGATTCCCTTGGATCCTGGTCCTGCTAAAAGGAGATAGGACTTCCATCAAAAGGTGAGAAAGAACAGAATAGTTGCTTTGATGATCTGCATGAACACACCAAATAGTCATTCTACTGAACGACATAAAGAATAATCGGCCTAAGGGGAATAGTTGTGTGGTGGGTGCCACTCCAAATAGACAAATTTTGCCCCACAATCAATCGATATGTTTCATACACAAGATGTTGGTACTTCCAGAGTGACAAATTTTGCTCTATAGGAGTGATCAACTTCTCTCCCCTAGGATAGTTGGGTCTAATCAGTCAAGCTAGGGCATGGTATATTCATATATCATGACGATAAAAAGATATCAATTTTCTGATTCTTTGTACTAAAAGAAAAACTTGATAGTTTTGATGAATTTATGATCAATAAAAAATTCAAGGTGCATTTAGGGATCAAAAAATACAGCCTTCTAAATATGTTGGAAGTTTTTAATATCACAACTATGACTATTTCTAATCGTCCCTAGTGATTGGTGAAACTGTTGCACTTGACTCTCTTTTTTTTTTATAATTATGGATTGGATCAGTTTTTTTTATTTTAAATTCTTTCATATCTTAGGAAATGTTTTAACATATTTTAATGAGAGTTTACACAATTCAATTCAATCTTTTTTTGATTTTTTTAATTTCTTCTTGAGGCTTATATTTGACGAGGGAGCAAACCCGAGACACAGAATAACACTCACAAAATAGAGAATAATATTTTATTCAAAAATATGGAACTCTTACATGCAGAGGATCTCAAATCCCCGAGCTCTATATTACATGCAAATTGCAGACTTATAGAAAATTACCCAGATTCCCCTTTTGCAGCATGTGAACCCTTTTCCCCAAAAAGTTACTCAAAAATTAGAAACTAGCCCATAAATAGACCCCTTTTGGTTTGGAACCACAAACAACATTTGAGATAATATTTTTGGTGATTTGGCGCCAAAAGTTACAATTTGAAATTCAAAAACTAAGCCCTAATTCGAAAATTAGCAATTTTCCAAAAATCGGCCAACTTCCAGAAGCCATAACTTTTGATCCGGGACTCTGTTTTTTCAAACCGTTTGCACCGCTGGAAAGGTCTCGGAGTGAATTATGCGTTAAGAACCAGTGCCGCCGGTTCCGACGATTTCTGGGCCCGTACAGGATCATTTAGTGCCTCAAACTGGACTCAGAAGGTTTTTCAAGGCAAAAAGCAGAAACTGGAACTTGAATAACTTTCAAACCGTGAATGATCTTGACCTGATTATTTCGCCAAAGTGCTTATTTTTCCATCAAGAATCTTCCCATAAATTTTTGTCTTCTCATGCCTTAAAATTGACACCTTCTAAAAATAGTAGTTGAGCAGAAAAAGCATAAAAGCAATTCTTAAAGTTGGAAACTCTTATTTGACGAAAAGGGTATCCAGAAATGCAAAAACATCTACAAAAAGCAAACAACAGGAACATAAATGGAAAGCATCTTTTTGGGTGATGCAAGATTGCCCTCACACCACTAGATGCTCCTACATCAATGTTTTAAGGGTTTATGCAATCTTTTTGATAAAAGATTAATTATAACCTCTAAAAACTACTTTAATATCTAAAACAATGTTTCACATGAAATATCATATACATGATGAAATATATAACTAAATGTAAACTTTATATAATTGTAGATAGATGTAGACTTTATATAAAAAAAATTTAATAAATGTAATTTTATATAATTTTGGGTCCTATCCTTTATAATGGAGCAAACATAAAAAGTATGCCCTATGGGTGATCCCATAATAGTGGTTTACAATTTTTGGCCAAACTGGACACTGAAATTTTTATTTTTAACTAAATCTTCACATTCGGGCACCTATAGCGGCTAAACCATGAGGAATTTGAAGATGGTGAAAACTAGAGTCTCATCAAATTTTGTCTGTAGATTCTAAAAATATTTTTTTCAAAATTTTGGAATCAAATTGCACTTCTTTTCCATCTCCCACGAAAATTGATTTTTCAGAAAATAACATTTTTAAAAAGTAATACACACCGTATAACGCATAACTTTTTTCCATGAAGGATAAAATTATAATTCTTTCAAATTTAGATTTGTAACTCTGATATCTAGTGCTTCCACTTGGTTAGATATTTTTTATTGAATATTTTTTCCTTAATCAAGTTTCAAAGTCAAACTAATTACAATTCGGACACAATGCAACCGTATAATGTAACTTTTTTGTATATGTCAATTTTTTTATTTTTTGGTTGGATCAAGGACTTCAATATCTGGTGTGCACTCATATTTTTCAATTTTTTTTTGATAATCTTCTATTTTTCCACATGTGAAGAACAAAGAAATTTATTTTCGATTAAAACCTATGTTTAATAAAACTTAAAAAACAAATACATAACAAAAACAAAACATATTAAAATTATATTCATTGGATAGCTTGTTCTGAGGAATACCATAATCATTTGAAATAAATTTTAAATGAATTCATTTGATCCCCCAAAACCTAAATCAAAAGTTATTTTTTATCAACATTTTGATAGGTGTGAAGGAGACGCATTTATAGGCATGGTTTAAAACTAGCGAGGTTCTATCCAAGGGGGTTTGATCTAAGGTGATTTGATCAAACCCTCTTCAATTGGAATCCTTAAAATGGAACTTTTAAAGGCTTAAATCATTATATTTTCTAAAAATATGTGATTTCAGCTAAAATATCTTCCTCTCAGGAATTGTAAACCACTATTGTGGCAGCACCCCTATGCAAGGATATGGAAAACTAAGACTGAAAACATCTCATCATATAACATTAATAAATAGGATAGGTTTTGATTGAGAAATGTCCTACCTCAATCAATGGAAAAAGGAACCTTATCCATAGTAGCACTCAAATGCCTAGCACTACCCCTACCTCCTCTCTCTCCCCCCTCCCATTAAATAGTTAATATGGCCCCTACTATAGCCCATTGAGTTGGGTGGGATGAGTTAGAAATTATTGCTTTCTATAACTAGAATAGAGCATTCATGGCATTTGAGGAGTCAATGATGCTTCATTCTCATCATTGCATCAAAATAGTAGATGGATAGTCAAGGAATAATGGTTTCCTAGTGATAACTTTAAGAAATTCTTAAAGAAAATAAAAAACCTTGGTGAATTTCATTTGACAAATCTTTCTGTTTTATTTTAATATAATTTTATAATCTTTCATTTATGTTTGTGCACGTGTGTGTGTGTGTGTGTGTGTGTGTGTGTGTGTGTGTGTGTGTGTGCATCATTGCATCAAAATAGTAGATGGATAGTCAAAGAATAATGGTTTCCTAGTGATAACTTTAAGAAATTCTTAAAGAAAATAAAAAACCTTGGTGAATTTCATTTGACAAATCTTTCTATTTTATTTTAATATAATTTTATAATCTTTCATTTATGTTTATGTATAACTATAATTTGTGTAAGTGTGTGTGTGTGTGTGTGTCTATATATATATATATATATATATATATATGCATCATTGCATCAAAATAGTAGATGGATAGTCAAAGAATAATGGTTTCCTAGTGATAACTTTAAGAAATTCTTAAAGAAAATAAAAAACCTTGGTGAATTTCATTTGACAAATCTTTCTATTTTTTTTTAATATAATTTTATAATCTTTCATTTATGTTTATGTATAACTATAATTTGTGTAAGTGTGTGTGTGTGTCTATATATATATATGCATCATTGCATCAAAATAGTAGATGGATAGTCAAAGAATAATGGTTTCCTAGTGATAACTTTAAGAAATTCTTAAAGAAAATAAAAAACCTTGGTGAATTTCATTTGACAAATCTTTCTATTTTTTTTTAATATAATTTTATAATCTTTCATTTATGTTTATGTATAACTATAATTTGTGCAAGTGTATATATATATATACACACACACTTAGTATATATTTATATATTTTGGTTTGTATATGTATACCTATATTATATCAATATATTTAAATGTGTTTATATAATATGTTTCTACATATATTATGAGCATATTATATACCTTCATATGGGTATATATGTTATTCACATGTTTATATACATGTGTTTATGTATATATGTTTGTAAGGATGTTTATTTGTTTATATCACATGCTTCAAGGTATGCTTTTGTGTTTATATATTATATATATCTTGTTTATATTACAATCATATGTTTATAATATGTATGTAATATATTTGTTTATAGTATATTTATTTTCATGATTTTCTAATTATTTTCTCTTAGCTCATCTCCCCACCCTTTATTAGGCTAATTTGCACTCATATTTCACATTTTTTCCTCTTCTTGACAATGGATCACTATGTGTGATCTAAAACATCAAAAGAAAAATGTACACAGTTGAATCCAAAACCTTACTTTCTATAACTTCATGTACTATGGGAAACACATACCAACTATAATTTTATTGGCAATTTTTTTAAAATTACTAGAAATTTTTAGAAAATATTGGTGAATCATGATGAAAAATGGGAAAATGCATTAATTACCATGGTGAATCTTTCATTTAAAAAAATCTTATGGAAAAGTAATGTCCTAAGAGTGGCAATGATTGACTAGTTTAACGTGTAGCGCTCATGTCTATAAGTCTTTAATTCCTTAATATTTTAAATCAGCCCTAAATTATTTTTCACCATCATTGATTTTATTGATAATATAATGGTTTGGGTTCTATTCTATGGACCAAAATATACTTGTAGAGCTCCAATGCCCATGGGTCTTAAATGCAATTTCAAGCCCCATGCGCATTGGAGCTTTGTGGGTACATTTTGGCCCATAGAACTTAACCCCAACTATTAGTCAACAACCCAATTATAATTTTGAGCCCAATGGGCATTGGAGCTATGTGGGTGTACATTTTAGCCCATAAAATTTAACCCTAGCCATTAGATTATAAATCTTCAATGATATAAACACTATTTCAGGCTCGATGAGCATTAGAGTTTTGTGTGTACATTTTAACACTTGGAATATAACCCCAGCCATTAGATTATAAATCAAATAAATGGTGGTGATTAAAAATTGATAATATGGCCCTATAGTAACCAATAATTATATATTATTATTGGCAAATTAATTTTGTTTTATATTATAACTTATAAAATTTAGGAAAATTTGATCTAATTAGGTATTAGCTATTGTGGTAATTTTTTTAGTTTGAAAGTTTAATAAAATAAATGTTCTAATGATTAAACTAGGACTAAAATTAAGTTTTGTAAAAAATGTAGTGATTCAAGCTAGCTTGTACTATTAGCCAAATTTTGAATTCCCATTTTTAACTATTGGTGAATATCCACCACAAAAAATCACTAATATTTCCAAAGGTGGCAACATAAAGGAGAGGTGTGATCCATGGATCTACAAACACCATAAAACTAAACTAATTTATTTTGAAACTTCATGGTGTGAAATGAGCATATCACCCTACTCCATCTTTTGGGAAACTAGTTTTTCCTAGAAGAGAAACATGGGAGAACCCATAAGCACCTAGAAACCTTCACTATAAAATTGGGAGAATGGATGGGGAGGGAGGGGGAAAATCCTAAAAATAAAATTTCTCTACCTATGTGGAAGGGAGAAGGCATTTCCTAGCTTTACTTTGCAAACTACTCAACCTATAAATGTGAAGTTATATCATAGTGCTAAAATAGAGGGGTGAAGGCCCTACTATAACTATGAGGGGGTGGAGGGGAGTAACACTAAAATGGCATGCTTAAGGGGAATTCCCTATTATAGAGTATAGGTCCCCTTAGAGAGACATTCCCTACTCTTGAGTCCATTCACTACTTTCTCTAGAGTGGGTTTTTGCACCTTCTTTGAAGTCAATTAGTTGATGGAGAATTGTTTTATTCCGATTCCACTCTTACGAATTAATTCTGAAATAGTTAATGGACTTCCTTCAATGATACTGCGACCTCTTCTCTCAACCTCTTCAATCGGCAATTCTTTCATTGGTTAGTAGTTGGTTTAGATTTAGAATGTTGATGGCAATGGAGAGTGGAATCTTCATCAATGAAAGAATCTAATTGTATTCTAGATCATCAATGATTGTTGTATTTTTCTTTGACTCGCCATTTTTACATAAATGTTGAGTAAAAAAGAAATAAGAAATAAAATGAACAATACAATAATGAATTGATTTTCCTTTCATTTTATAATAATTTGAAATTTGGTGTCGTAGAGTATCCCCCCTTTTTTTAAATGGATTGAATCCATAGAGTAATTAATAGCATAGGAGGTCATTTAGGGTGTGAAGGGTTATGGATGGGTGCACGAGGGGAGCCTAAGGATATGGGCCACCAATTTTGAACAGTGGCATGGCCTTGTGATTGGAGGCCACGAGTGTGAAGACTGCCTGGTTGAAAAAACTCAAGTTGTGTGCTGGTAGCTCCGCCAATGAGACGTGCGTGGCCTTTGAGTTGTAGCTGAGGCTCTTGTGGGTGGAGCTGTGTGCGAGACACCAAGTGTTGTCCTACCTGGTAGAGGATGGAAGCTACTAGAAAGCTTGAACACTGCTATGCTTTTGGAGCAGTTAACGTGTGAGCCGAATCCTTGTAGAACCTTCAAATCGAGTAAATGGCTAATGTAGAAAATGTGAGGCCACGGATGTTTGATGCACCACCATTACAACATGCTGAGTAAACTATGATAATGGTGTATGAGCTAGAAGCCGTGGATTGTTACACTCCAATGGAGGTCGATGCAAACAAAAAAAAAATACACCTCCTGCCAAAAAGAACCAAACCAAAGGTTTAAAAAAATTGCCACAAACAAGTTGACTACAAGAAATTTTACCCAGATTTGCAAAATTGTAGTTTTCCAACCCAAAAAAAATGCCTCTGAAATTGAGAAGTCTATATATGTACAACTCTAAGAGGGAAAAAAAAAAAATTGTTAAAAAATTCTGTGATAAAATAATTTGGTTTTTCTAGATGTAATGGCAATGTCTATTTGGCTCTATGATATACCTATGATAGGGATAAGTGTGAGTTCAACTAAATTTGAGAAGGGAATTGTAATTCATGGTTTGATAGCATGTTGGAGCAACTAAGATCTAAATGCAAAATTCAAGATAGATTCCACAAATGAATTATGAGCATAAAAATCCAAAATCTATTATAAAATATTATGAATGAATATACAATGAGGCTTTTTATATAAGTAGGACGAGGAGGAAGAAGGAAGGTAGGAGTAGACAGCTGATTAATCCTCCAAGAGTGTGACACATGTTAGAACACTTGGGAAAAGTGTGAGAATGTGTGTAAAATCTCTATGAAGTGAGACAAATGAGAGAATAATCTCTAAGTAAATTTTTTAAAAGTATGAGTAAGTCTAAGCTAGAAATAGATATTAACTAACAAGATGTATAAAGACCCTATTGACAATAACCTCATGGACTAGTGGAATACTTATGCCACTTTCTTAAAAATTTCCCAAAGTCTATCTTCGTTGCTTTATGCATTTCACCAAAACTCTAATTGTTTATGCTCCTCTAATCCATCTCTCTTGTAGACTTTCCTAGAAAACCTTCCAACCTGCTCCAAACTTTCTTCTAATCTTGGCTTCCACTTTCACACCAAATTCCTATAAACCAATAATTTCGCCTTCCCCCTACACCATACCTAACCATTATTAATGGAACCTCTGAAGTTTGATATGATCTATGTAGCCACCCATGTCATTGTGCATGTCCCCAAACTTTGCCAAAAGCATGGATTTTAGCCCATCAAAGGCATAAATTCACATGTGGCATCACATGAAGAAATTGAAAGTGGGTATGGGTTGCTTAATTTCATCATGAAAACCCTAGCTAATCTACATCTAGAAATAGGCGTCATAATATTCTCTTAGCACAAGATCGACATTCTAGCTACCCTAGGTTGGTGAGCATTAAATCTAAGGATAATTTCATTCTAAGATGACTTGACACATGAAATGCTTTGATTGGTAGAAACTTCCTATATCCCTTGACGAGACGACAAATCATGTGGACACAAAGTGCTATATAATGAAGGAGAAAAATTATTATAAGAGTTAATCTCTAAGCAATGTTAAACTTGGGTTCCAAACAGTGCATTTTAAGGTATCAATTGATGAATGTGGAACACTATAAGGGATTTTATTTCTTGTATGGTTTTTAGGATAGTGTGGTCAAACTAGGTGATTTCATTGTTAGACATCTCCATGATAGGCTATGATACTTCAAGGGGTTTCCAAACCTAGTTATAGACCCTCTCTTACCACATTTGTTCATCTAGTGTACTGAAGATTTGATTAATGTCACACCATAATAAGTCATTACAAACTTTTTTGTAATGGTCTTCTCTTTCTTGCATATGAGGTATCATTGATTTCAAATGGATTAAATGAAGTATGTGTGATTATGTAATATTTCACTATTTTTATGATTCTATTGTGATTGCATATGATGATCTTTCCTTATTTTTTGTTGTAACTTTTTTTCCCAATAGATTTGACACCATTCAAGTTGGCTTATATTTCAATCAATTTAATTTAGGAATAATTCTTTCTATTTTTTTTATATTTTAGTTTCTTATATTGCCTACATGAATCAATCAACATTGTCACTTTTACTTAATTAATGGGCATCTTAGCAAGCTAGTGTCAAATAAATATTTAAAGAGTTATGTAACTGATGAGATAAAAGATGTGTATGTTGTATGAAATTTTAAGGGAACTCATCTTGTTTGGTATGAATCCTTCAACATCCTTAGGTGAATATGCATAATTATCCATATCTATTATTAGTGAGGTCGAGTAGGCTTATGATTTCTATTAGGACATGATAGTCAAAACCTTATTCCAATTTTTGTCATGCCATATGGCCTCGAGGGAATAACCACTAGGTTCTATTGAGATTGAAGAAGAGGATGTGCCTTAATCCTATGTGTTGGTCTAAAACTACCCATCTCTCTACCAAAGATACTTTGTTTCCATTGTTTATGTTGTGGTGCTAGGGGAAAGATCTTGAATTTCTTAGTACCAATACCTCAAGCAATAAAATGCATCCATTTTTTTATATTTTTTATCAAGATAGGCATTAAACAATGAATTTGTATGTAGATAGAGTACATAAACTCAAGGTAGAAAATTTTATCTCAAATCCTAAATTAATTCTCCAAAAATGCATGAAGATGCTAAGGAGCAGGATCGTCACAAAGTATCTCATCAAGAGGAATAGTTTTTTTGTCAAAGATGCTACATGGGAAAATGAAGATTTCAGGTACAAAGATTTATAATTACTCAATGTTAAGGATAACACTTGTCTAAAGTGGAGTGGCATGTTATTCCCTTAACCCATTTGATGTATGTGGATATATGATGACCAACTATGACTTAGATAATCTCTATTTTAGTCAATTCCTAATTAAATTTATTATAAGTGAGGTCAACCTCGTGGGATTGGGAGGTAAATATTGTCCAATGATATTCATATTTATATAAGGTAGTGGATAGTTGTTTAACATTTTATTGCAATTTTTTCATAATATATGAATTTGAAGGTTGTCCTCTCAAAGTGGTTCACTGTGCTTAACTATTCCATTAGCAATACTAAGCAATAATGGATACTCTTAACTCTATGTAATTTTATTTTCTATGAACCAATTAGGGCTTAAACTTGGGACCTCTCACTTACATGTTGGGGTGCTCTACCATTCAATTAGGACACCTGTTTTGTGACCTAGAATTTTTAGCAAACTCTTTGTTAATGTTAATGTTAATGTGTGCTCTTGATACCATTTAAAAATCATAAAACTACAATTAATTTATTAAAATATTTTGGAAGACATCGTCATCAAAGATGTAGTGTAATAATTTTAAGTGACATTATTTTTATACTGCCCAAATTAAAGACCCTCTTAGATCAATAACATATTCATAGACTTAAACTACTATTTTTCAAGAGATGGAAGACCCATTTGTTTTTTAGTGGATGGATGCCCTATTTATAATCCCACCAACTTGAATTAGTTAATTCCTAAATTTCATGTCAAAAGTTCATTAACAATTTATATGCCACAAACACGTTAATGCAAATCATCCATAGCAAAAGAAATTGTGGGGTATAATGGAAATAGGTGGCATGTCATAGATCTTAGTCCTCCAATAAGAGTTGAAAAAATTTATAAAAATAAACACACATGCGTCACACCATATTTTGGTGTCAACATATAATAAAGAACATATGGTTTCAATTTTAATTGTGTATCTATTCTCAATTGTTGCAAGGTGTGCGCCCTTGGTCTCCTTGAGTTGTGCAGTGCAGTGCTCGGGTTCATGACATGGCTTAACTGCCTCATGTGGATTTATTAACTCTAGTGATTGTATCAAGCATTAAAAGGTTGATATTTTGGTGCAACGACAACTGTTTGTGCAACAATTGGTATCAGAACCTGGGTCATGGGTTCAAACCCCCCTCGCTTGTGCTACGGGTATTGTTGCAAAGTGTGTGCCCTTGGTCTCCTAGTGTTATGCATCACAACACTTGGGTTCATGACATGGCTTAACCACCTCTCATGGATTCATTAACTCTGGTGGTTGTATCGAGCATTAAAAGGTTGATCTTTTGGTGCAACAACAACCATCTATGCAACATCAATGACATCAAATTTCTAAAATATATATACTTTATAATCAATAAATTGATTTGTCATTGATCTTTAATAACTTTGACTTTATTAGAACATTTTGAAAGTTAAATTGTTCAACTATAATATCAAGTTTTATAAAAGACATATTTAATATCAATTGAGAATATTACTAATTGAAATTTATTTTGTTTAGTATTTTGCAAAGCTACAAACACCAACAAAATCAAACAGATCTAATACTAAATTTAAAATTGTAAATACTTTTAATGTTATATTGATTGTGAAATGATTCTAAAATGATCATCATGTCCTTAAAAACTTAATGATATAAGAAAAAATATTTGATAAATGAAAATACTTTACTCGTTTGTGAACACTTCAACCATTTAGACATATGTTACATTATTGTTCAATTTGATTCCAATACCATACCCTAGGGAGCTGTAACACAGCCCAGCCCTAAAATAAGACGGTTCCAAAACCACAAACCTAAGAAGAGATCAATAAAGACAAATAAATATCTACTAAATGTGTATTTATACATGAACTGCAATAAAATGTCACTTTATTAGTATGAAAGTCGTGAATCTTGTGACTTTTTAATTTGAACAAATCTAATTGAAAGGAACAATTGGACCACCTTAGAATTAATTCTAGTTCTAAGGACTCTTCGTGACAGATTTTCTCCCTTACAAATGTGCCACCACTTATATTAAACTGTATAAATATTCCTTCATGTTTTAATTTTATATTAGCATATAGCCTTTGTTCATTGTCCTGACTATGGAATGAACAAAGTGAAAATGACTTTGAGAAAACAAATGGTATCACTCAATCTATTGAAGATTCTATTCTGATAAGCTTGTATTGTGCTTTAATCAGAAGTAGAATCATAATGACTTTCTGAATGCAATGAATATAGAACCGGTTCTCAATATCAAAACGTCAATTATTCATTTGAAATTCCTATAAATTCTTTATCTCAGACAACAATCAGATCTATCTGGTCCAGCAGTTCAGCTTGTGGGGTGCATTTCTTTTCAAAGTATGAGGGAGTTGCTATAACCCTTCCCTCAAAGGCTTCCAAAATCTCTGTATACAATAGCTTTGGAGGCTTTTGGAAGATTTGAGGGAAGCTCAAAAGCAGCTCATCTCAGTCATTCATTTCATATACCATCTCAAATATATGTGAGATCTGTGTTAATATTTGTTTTCAGTTTTTTCTGGACTTCAACCTTCTTATTTCTATTGCCAATGAGTGAGATCTATGTTTTACATTAAAATTTCTAACAAAGCTCCATACAGGTAATTATGCTTCTTATATTGTAACTACTGAAGGGATAATATAAGTACTGTCAATCGTGTCTACATGTTTAGATAAACTGTTACTACTACTAATTCATTCACTTGCTGTTAGTAATACAAAGTGAATACAGAAAATTGTAATGAGCAGAAATAATCTCCAAATCCTAATTTGGTTAAGACACTTTTTATCAAATCTTAGATTTCTTTTGTTGAAGGTTTAACAAGACTTTTAGAAATAGATGTAATGCTCAATTCTTTCACATCTATGCTAATATGGACTGCTTCACATTTATGCAAAGTACTTAGTCCATTCACATGTTAACATCCAGCTTGTTGATAGATGCTCAATGGTCACCATACTGATACCAGCATGTTGATAGAGACTTCTAGGATGGAATAAACTTTTGTATCCTTGATCACAATCTGTTTTTACATTATTCTACTTGAGAAACTTCTTTAAATTTTCTTCTAATGGTGCATTCATAGAAAATTTGTATCTGTAATATTCTTCTAAGACTTAAATTTTACGGACTTTTTTTATTTTTTAATTTTTTAATTTGAAGGTAAACACTTTTGATCGGAGTTATGAATCAGTGAGGTCATAAACAAGGGACCTCATCTCTGACATGAACTCTCATTTATAACACTCCAACACGGGTTTGAACTTTGGTGGCAAGAATGACAATACCAATACTCAGATTACAATTGCTAAAAGCCAATATTATTATAGATTTTAAATCAATCCCTATGAGTAATTTGTTTGACTAAAATAGATAATTATAACATGTACACTAAATACCAAGTGTTTCACGCAAGCATATGATTTGCTACCAAATCTTACGGAATGGTTGTTGGATAAGAATCATATTCTTTCTATGTTTAATAGTTGGAATGGTGTTAACCATTATTTTTAAAAATGCATTAGTATTTAAAAAAAAACGGGTGTTATTTTGGATTTTTCTATTTATGTTTATATTTTAAAGTACTCATGTTTATCTTTTGCATGATAAGACTTACTTCTCACACAGCTCCTAAGTGATCAAAAAATATTAGCATAATTAATTCATTCTCTCTTTTTAGTTGCCTTCCTTGTGTATGTATAAGATTGAAATTTATTCAGTTGATAGAAAGAATCAATAATCCAAACTTTTAGAGGAATCCTTACTCAATGGTTCTTGTGGTAAATCATTTATTTTTCTGATTCATACAATGTGTAATACCACTTTCAATATGCCCATTTATATCTACACATGTTTTGGTTGAAGTAAGAGATCCATTATTGTATTAGAGAATGGTTGATCTTTTTACAATAATTAAAAAAAAATTACTATGCTAGGTTTCTTACCCGAAAGGGTTTTCCCAAGTGAAAATATTGTGTATTGTCTTGTCTTTCTATTTATTCTATTATTCTTTTAGATCATATTTGCACTACTATTTTCCAAGTTTATCAAGCTTCTATTTCTCTACAATGATAAGAAATTGACCATAAACAAACCCATTATTTATTTGTCTCTATTACATTCAATCTCTTGAATATATCCCAAAGGAATCATTTTAATAAATTTAAATATTGTATAAGGATTTGATGGGTTTTAATTACTAACATGTTATAGAAACACCTTTAACTACTTATAGTCATAAATCATCTCCAATTTGTAAGTATACAATAAAGAATCACCTCAACTATCAAGAGCCCATGGAGAACCTCAAGGATGAATATACCATATTTGAGTCACTTTATTCATTCATAGATCTCAACTACTGGCATGCATAAAGAATTATCTATGTTGGATTTCATGTTTCAAAGAATGACATCGAATGAGAAAATCCATGAAGATGGAGATGGGGAGGTTAAAGAAGAAAAGTGCTAGGATGATGTGATGGGGAAGTGAAGTATGAATGGAATGGCTCTTTGGATGAGGGGGAAGAAGAAAGATTGGTAGATATGTAGTTTGAGGCTCATCAAAAATTATGTGTTCTTTTGGGGCTTATCATAATTCTACTAATAAGGGGTTTAATTTATCTTCCCTTATTGTTGGGAGGTTCTGGTGCAGGGGCACCCACATGTTTTCATGCCTCAAGGGGGGCCAAAAGTTGATATTTTATTTTGGTTGAGTTATTTGCATGTAATAAGGTATTCTAAGGCCATTTAATATGTGTTAGAGTCGGTTTTGAGTCATTACATGTGAGTTAGGGTCTAGGTGCAAAATATTGCAATGTTGTCAAATGCAACTTAAATTGCAATTTTTGTCATAGCAAGGCATGATGATGTTTGTTAAGTTTATAATTTGAAATATGGTTATGGACCGTTGGGAAAATGATGAACAATGTTTAAAAGGCCTTGTGTGGTCAAAGGTAAGGTTGGTTGATGAAATCTTGAAGTTGGAGCAATAAAATATCTTTGTTTTCTACAAATTTAAACGTCTCATTGTTGTTCTTTGATGTAGTAAGGATCGGTACGATCCCATACTGACTCAAAATCAATTATGTATGGTTAAACACTAAATCTACTTTCATTTGGTATCGATTGCATGTGGGTATGTGCAGGATCGTGATGGGCCAAAAAGTGGCAATATGATGGGTATGTGTAGGGTATGTGGCTGATGACTTTTTTTACCCAAAATTAATGAAACAAAAAGGGTTTTTAAAGGAGATTCTCAGCTTTCCAGCAATATAAATTATGCTTTACTTTGAATTCAATAAATATTTATTAGTCATTTTCTATTTGAATTACTAAAATTCTGATTGATAGGCTGATTGAAAAACATCTACAGCTTTCAAACGTATCACATTTTTTGAATTTGAAACATGCATCACATTTTATACTTCGCATACTATAGGATTAAAAAAGAAAAATTGAATTTCATAAAGTTTTGACCAAGTTAATCAGACACGAGTTTTTATATTTTTTAAAAGTTGTAATTAAAAATTCATAATTAATTATTTACTTGGAAAAAATTACAAAAAAATATGCATCACATCCGAACATGAGTCCTCTACTTATACCTAAAATCTTATATAAAAAATATTATCATTTTATTGTGGTTATGGTGGTCAGATAGACACCTACTTCTTATTTTTTCCCTAAAATTTAAGTACTACTGCATTGAAATTTCAAATTTTTACCAAATAGATTTTTTTTTCAAATAAGCCTAATAATTTAGAAACTAAATTCAATTTTCTACAGATTCTATTGTTACATATTTTTGAAATAATATAGATAATTTATTCAAAATTTTACGTCAAATTTCCTAACTCTAATTTTTATGAATTTTTCGCCACTTAAGGGCCTATTTTTTCCATGATGATCCTGCATATACCCATGTAAATCCATTTTTTTTTAGCAAGTTGTGTTGTTTTTTCTCCAAACTAGTCTAAACCCTAAGTAGGGTAACCAGTAGGTGTATAAAATGCATAGAACTCCATTCCACTGGTGAAAAGCCTTCAAAATCGATGGAATGGTCTATGGAAAGATGAACTTGGATTTCCCAAAGTTTCAGGAACTGGAGAGTTGGTGTGCATGCGTGCAAGAAGCATGAGGGTCTGATATCTTCATGTATCAAACCGGGTAACCCTAGTGGAGTGGTGAAATGTGTTGTATGCTATTTGGGGAAAGACCTAGATGATTGGAGCCTTTGTTTAGGGCTCTTTGTGATGTATTGGGGGCATTGGAAAGGAAAGATAGACTCTAGAATTCCAAAACCCTACTACTACCAAGCCCATTTGTGCCACTAGGCCCAATTTGAGCGAGGATAGTCAAGATTTGGAGCCTTCCATACAAAGTGACCCCACCTAAATTTTGGGTATGTTGATAAGTGGCCAAAAGGGTATCTAGAAATATGCTCACATTTTGTATGCCATGTCTGCTCCACAAGTTATGTCTGAAAAACCATGTTTGGAAGGCTACAAGAAGGAATGAGGGTTTGTGAAGCAAAACCATTGATGTCTGAGGGTTTAAAAGAGTGGTTGTCTGAGATTGTTTGTGAGTGATAAGAGTTTGAATACCCCTGATCTACATCAAATTGGTATTAGAGCATAGGTTTTATGTAAAGAGGGAAAAAAATTGAAGTGAAGAAGAAATAAAAATGCCTCCAAAAGGGAATCTAGTCACTAGAGAGGTGAATGAATTGAAGGAGAAAAATGCAAGAGAGTTGAGACAAGTGAAGGAGTGTATAGAAGCCCTTACAACTAGGCTTTTTGTTGTTGAAACAAGTAAGAAAAGAGGAATGGACACATGAGACTAGAGTGACCGAGAAGAAGAAGAAGAAAGGGAAGAGGAAAGTTCCCAAGGGTCTGAGGCAAAGATGGATCTTGATGATTTAAGGTTGGAAAAGTTGTTGAAGGCAGTCAAGGGAGAAGGTCCTAAGATCAAGATGGATTTACCCATGTATGGAGGAAAATTGGATAGTGAAGAACTCCTAGATTGGATAGGAGCATTGAATAACTACTTTGAATATGAAGATGTGCCAGAAGAGCAAAGGGTAAAGTTGGCCAAGAAAAAGTTGAAGGGCCATGCCTTACTTTTGTGGGATTATGTACAAGATGAAAGGAGAAAGAAGGGAAATTATAAAATCACCTCTTGGGATAGGATGCTTGCTAAACTCAAAGAAAAATTCATACTTGGTGACTATAACATTCAATTATTCAAAAGGCTTCAAAAGCTTAAGAAAAAGGATATGGATGTGCAAAGCTATACAAAATAGTTCTACAAATTGAGCATAAGGGTAGGCCATGTAGAAGATGATGTTGAAAAAGTGTCAAGATACATTAATGGATTGAGATACAAGCTCCAAGATGAATTAAACCTCACCAATACAAGAACAGTGGAAGAATGTTATCAATTGGCCATCAAGGCTGAAGATAAGTTGAAGAGAAGGCAAGAAAAGCAATGAAGGGGTAGAGGCAGAAATTCTAGAGGAAGAGGGATGTTTGTTGGTAGGGGGCAGTCCCAAAGATCACAAGGATAATCAAGCAACAATCAAGAGCAAAGTTCAGACTCAAGGGCAGCTTTAGAGGGAGAAGACCCAATAATAGGGGCATATTTGGAGGCCAAAGAGGAGGTTCAGGTGGCTTTACAAGGAAATGCTATAAGTGCAATAAATTTGCAGGCCATCAAGCATGACAATGCACTAAAAATCAGTCCACTACTTCATTTGGAGGAGAAAGAAGAAATCATTTTGTACAAGGAGAGGAAAATGAAAGTGTGAATTCTCCATCACATAATGTTGATCCAAAATTTGGTGAGTCTCTCATGGTGAGAAGGACTTTGATCAAAGTACCAATGGAGAAATAGCCACCAAAGAGGAAATCCATTTTCAGAACTACATGTAAGTGTCTAGGTAAATGTTGCAAAGGTGTAATTGATTCAGGTAGCACTGACAATTTGGTTTCAGTTGAAATGGTTGAAAAGCTCAAGTTGAAAATAATCCCTCATACCACTCCTTATACAGTCTCTTGGCTTAACAAAGGGCAACAAGTAGTTGTGAATGAACAAAGTTGGGTAGATTTTCACATAGGGGGATACAAGGATAAGGTTCCATGTGATATAATTCCAATGGATGTGTGTCATTTTCTTTTGGGAAGGCCTTAGCAGTATGATAGGAAGGCTATCCATGATGGGAGGAAAAACACTTATGCTATAGAAAAAGGATGAGATTTCTTACACCCTTACACCATTGAAAGATGAAAGCCAAGATTCCCAAGTTGGGTCTAGTGTGATGTTGTTCAATTAAAAGGAGTTCCTAAAGACCTTGGAAGAGGAGAATGTGGGTTTTTCCATCATAGTAAGGCCTAAATTTTTCATGGCAGCAGAAAAGAAAGAGGAGTTTCCTTTGGAGGTGAAAACATTGTTGAAGAATATGAGGAAATAGTGGTTGATGAGATTCCTAACACCTTGCCACCTATGAGGGACATAAGCCACCATATTTATTTCATTGCAGGGGCTAGTTTTCCCAACAAAGTTGCTTACAAGATGACTTGACAACAAAGTGAGGAAATTAAGAGGAAAGTGCAAGAATTACTTAATAAGGGGTTGATTAGGGAGATTTCAAGTCCTTGTGTGGTTCCCATAGTCCTAACACCAAATAAAGGAGGTGAGTGGAGGATGTGCACTAATTCCAAGGCCATCAACAAGATCACAATAAGGTATAGATTTCCTATTCCAAGAATTGAAGACCTAATTCAGATTGTTTGGGTGGTGCATGCTACTTTTCCAAGATTGATCTCAATAGTGGCTATCATCAAATCAGAATCAGACTTGGTGATGAATGGAAAACAGACTTCAAGACAAATGAAGGGTTGTATGAATGGTTGGTAATTCCTTTTGGTTTGTCAAATTCCCCTAGTACTTTCATGCTCTTGATGAATGAGGTGCTTAAACCTTTCATTGGTAAGTTTGTGGTAGTGTATTTTGATGATATTCTTGTTTTTAGTAAAACTAAAGAAGAACATTTGCAGCATTTAGATTTGGTTTTGAGAAGGTTGCATGAAGAAAAACTAATGATAAACTTGAAGAAGTGTGAGTTTTGAAAACAAAATTGGTTTACCTTGGCTTTGTGGTCACCAATGGCACTTTGAAGATGGATCCAAGTAAGGTTGAGGCTATCCTAAGCTGGCCTACACCCAAATTAGTAGCTGAGGTAAGGAGTTTCCACAATTTGGCTAGTTTTTATAGAAAATTCATAAGAGGTTTTAGTCATGTTTGTGCTCCTATAATTAATACAATAAAAGGTGATAAAAGAAAGAAGTTTGTTTGATCTAATGAGGCTGATAGGAGTTTAAAATATTTGAAAAGGAAATTTGTTGAGTAGCCCATATTGACTTTGCCTAGTTTTGATAAGGTATTTACCATTGAGTGTGATGCAAGTGGTCATGCTATAGGTGTTGTCCTAAGTCAAGAAAACATGTCTATTGCCTTTTTCAGTGAAAAATTGAATGAAGCCAAGAAAAAGTATTCTTCCTATGGTCTTGAGATGTATGCAATGGTGCAAGCATTAAAGAAATGGAGACATTATTTAATTTCTAATGATTTTATAGTGTACACTAACAATCATGCTCTCCAATTTCTGAATAGTCAAGATAAACTCAGTAGTAGGCATGTGAAATGGGTTGAATTTTTGCAAGGTTTTACTTTCACCATTAAAAATAAAAAGGGTCAATCTAACAAGGTGGCAGATGCATTGAGTAGGATATCTCTCATGGTGCAGGAAATTCAATTGAAAAGCATAGGAGTGGATTCTTTGAAAGGTATGTACATTGATGATGCAAATTTTAAAGACATTTATGCAAGTTGTAGGCAGCCTTGTAGCAACAATAATGAAAAGTGGCTTGATTTTCTGATCCAAGATGATCTATTGTTCAAAGGGGCACAATTATGAATTCCTAAATGTTCAATGAGGGATAATTTAATCAAAGAAAAGCATAGTGGAAGACTTGCAGGTCATTTTGGTCTGGATAAGACCTTGGAGCAGTTGAAGAGGCACTACTATTGGCCAAAAATGCAAACTGATGTGAGGAACTTTGTGGATAAGTGTACTATTTTTCAAAGGGCCAAAATATCTAGCAATAATGCAGGGTTATATCAACCTCTCCCCATTCCTAATAGACCTTGGGAATCAATTAGTATGGATTTTGTGATGGGGTTGCCTAGAACTCAAAGAGGTTTTGATTCGGTGTATGTTGTTGTGGACAGGTTTTCTAAGATGGCACACTTTATACCATGTAAGAGCACTAATGATGCTTCATACATTGCAAGACTCTTCTTCAAAGAGGTGGTAAGAATCCATGGTTTACCTCTTAGTATTTTATTTGATAGGGATAGCAAATTTATTGGTCACTTTTGGAGAACCCTATGGAAGAAACTTGGCACAAATTTGAGTTTTAGTTTTTCCTATCACCCTCAAACTGATGGGCCGACTGAAGTTGTGAATAGGAGCCTTGGAAACATCCTAATCTTCCTAACAAAGAAGTATTTAACACAATGGGGTCTAGTTTTGCCTCAAGTTGAGTTTGTAAACAATGATTCGGTGAATAGAAGTGTTGGAAAAAGTCCTTTTGAAATTGTTTATGGTTTGCAGCCTAGGGGTGTGTTTGAGTTAAGGGATGTAAGTGGAATGGAAAGGAGTGTTGAAGGTGAACAATTTGTTGTGGCAATGCAAGAGATCCACCAACAAGTTAAGGAGAATCTTCAAAAGAATGTTGAGAAGTATAAGCATAATGTTGATCTAAAAAGGAGAGAGGTTCATTATAATTTTGGAGACTTGGTTTTGTCTCACTTGAGAAAGAAGAGGTTTCCTAAAGGGTGGTACTCTAAGTTGAAAATGAAGAAGATAGGGCCATCTAAAGTGGTGCACAAGTTTGGAGAGAATGCCTATGAGATAGAACTTTCTCCTAGAGTTGTCATTTCTCCTATTTGTAATGTTTCTGATCTTTACCCTTATAAAGGGGATGTTGTTGCAAGTGATAATGCAGGTTCATCAGTGCTTCTAGATGAAGATTGGATCAAGGATCTTTCACCAAGCCAACCCTTGGAGTTGGAATGCATCTTGGACAAGGAGTTTAAGAAGAGAAGGAGAAAGGTCTGGTACCAATACTTGGTTAGATGGTGAGGTCTTCCTATGGAGGATGCAACTTGGATAACTAAGGATGATATTATCAAATATGGTTGTACAATTGCAAGTCTGTCCTCAAGTGGAGCTTGAGTTTTCTTTGTCTCAGGAGTATGGTGCAGGGGCACCCATAGGTTTTCATGCCTCCAAGGTGGGTCAAAAGTTGATATTTTGTTTTGGTTAAGTTATTTGCATGTAATAAGGTCTTTTAATACCATTTCATATGTGCTAGAGTTAGTTTTGAGTCATTAGGTGTGAGTTATGGTCTAGGTGCAAAATATTGCAATGTTGCCAAATGTTGTCAAATGCAACTTTTGCAATTTTTGTCATAATAGGGCATGATGATGTTTGTTAAGTTTATAATTTGAGATATGGTTATGGACCGTCGGTAAAATGGTGAAAAAATTTTAAAAGGCCTTGTGTGGTTGAAGGCAAGGTTGGTTGATGAAATCTTGAAGTTGGAGCAATAAAATATCTTTGTTTTCTCCAAATCTGAACGTCTCATTGTTGTTCTTTGATGTAGTATGGATCTATACAATCCCATACTAACTGAAAATCAATTGTTTATGGTTAAGCATTGAATCTACTTTCATTCGTTACCAGTTACATGTAAATCCATTATGTTTTGAGAAAGTTGTGTTGATTTTTTTCCAAACTGGTCTAAACCCTAAGTAGGGTAATTAATGGGTGTATAAAATGCATAGAACTCCATTCCACTGGTGAAAAGCCTTCAAAATTGGTGGAATGGTCTATGGCAAGATGAACTTGGATTTATCAAAGTTGCAAGAACTGGAGAGTTGCTTTGCACGCTTACAAGAAGCATGAGGGTCTAATATCTTCATGTATCAGATCGGGTAACCCTAGTGGAGTGGTGAAATGTGTTGTATGCAATTTGGGGAAAGACCTAGATGATTGGAGTCTTTGTTTAGGGCCCTATGTGATGTGTTGGGGGCATTGGAATGGAAGAATAGACTCTAGAATTCCAAAACCCTACTGTTACCAAGCCCATTTATGTCATTAGGCCTAATTTGATCGAGGACAGTCAAGATTTGGAGCCTTCTGGAAAAACATGTTTGGAAGGCTACAAGGAGGAATGAGGGCTTATGAAGAAAAACCCACCAATTGATGTTTGAGGGTTTGAAGGAGTGGTTGTCTAAGATTGTTTGTGAGTGATAAGAGTTTTAATACCCTTGCTCTGCATCAGGTTCCTACTATTGGGAAGGATAATGGTGTTTCAAATATTTGGTTTATAGCAAGGGTTGCATCAAGGATTCTCATATCCCCTTGTGAAGTGAGTGGTCTAGGGGATTTTACATGATTTATTGGTGGGTGATCCCACAATAGTGGTATACACTTTCTGGGAGATCCTGATTTTTATTGAAATCACATATTTTTAGAAAATATAATGATTTAATCCTTGAAAAGTTTCATTTAAAGGTTTCCAATTGAAGATGGTTTGATCAAACCACCTTAGATCAAACCCCCTTGGATAGAACCCTGCTATTTTTAAACCATACCTATAACAGAGTCTCCTTTACACCTATCAAAATGTTGATAAAAAACCACTTTTGATTTACCTATTAAAATGTTGATCTACCAACTAATCTATATCCCAATAGATGGCCAAATGAAGCAGACAACAATCCTACTACATAGTGCATAATGGGTGGGCTATCCTAGGCTTGAACTAGAGACCTCGCCTGTGAAGTAAATCATCGCACCTATGATTAGATGAGAATCATTTCTCTCTTCATTCAGGAGTGACTCATCCTTCCCGAACACAACATGCATTTTTTTGTTGTACTATGCTCTCCAAGTGTACTTGTTCCCCTTCCTTCTTCTTTGCCAATGGAAAGAAAAGAAGTCAAAAATTTGATGAGAAGAGAAAAGGAGGCATTAGTAAATAATATCCTCCTAACCCAATCTCAAACACTCCAAGATCATTTTTTGATCCTGCTTCTCTCATCGTTCATTAGGAGATGATGGGGGATCAAATTAATTCATTTAAAAATTATTTTTTGTAAGTGTGTAATCCTTATTATAAGCTTCCCAAAAAGTATAATTTTAAATAAATTTAATTTGATTATTATATTTATTTTTTATTTCTTGTGAATGTAGGTTTTTCACCGAAAAATCAAGCTCTCTATTCTTCACATGTGAAAAAATAGAATATTATAAAAAAAAAGTGAAAAATATCTACGCACTAGATATTGATTTCCTTGATCCAACAAAAAAATAAAATTGAAATTCGATACATACAAAAAAAGATATGTTTTAGCCAATAAATCATGTCTAAACTATAACTAGTTTGACTTTGAAACTTAATTAAGAAAAAATATTCAATGAAATGCTATGAAACCAATTATGTGCACTAGATATTGTAGTTACGAATCTAAATTTGAAAAAATTAGAATTTTATCCTTCATAGAAAAAAGGTTGTGTTAGCCAGTAACGTCACTCTTTAAAAATGGTGTTTACTGTTAAAAAATGGTTTTTGAAGGAGATGGAAAAAGAAGTGAAATATGATTCCAAAATTTTTGAAAAACATATATTTAGAATCTACAGACAAAATGTCACAAATTAGTAGTTTTCATCATCTTCAAATTCCTCACGGTTTAGCCACTATAGGTGCCTGAAGGTGAAGATTTAGTTTTAAAAAAATAGTTCAATGTCCAGTTTGGCTAAAAATTATAAACCAATATTGTGGGATCACCATGGTATCAATACTTATAAAGACTAGGGTTTACGTGCTACAAATGAATTTTTGGAGTATGATCTCATCAATACTTGTGATGAATCCCTCTCCCTCTAAGCGGTGTTTAAGAAGATATGTGTTAACCCTTCCCTCTTTGGAGTGGAGAAAGGGGGTAGATCTAGTGTGTCAATTAAGGATGATGGACGAAAGGAAAACAATAGTAAAAATGCTTCCTACACTAATCAATGAGGAGAATAATGCATGTAAAATATAGTATGATAGTTTACTCTAATGATGCAATGTTTATCTTAGGAAAAATGTGTAGGAAAAAAACCCAACCTCCAAATATTGAACTAATATATTCATAATAGTAATCCAAATATAATACTTCAACAGACTTAAGCCTTCATAGGAAAACAACTAAACAAGTCCACAGAAATTTTGGTATACATCTCCATCCCATGCACCAATATATAGGGGCATGTGTAGAAAGATAGGGGACCAAAAGTGGCCATAACCACTTTTTGGTCCATCTAAGACATAATGTGATCACGTTATGGCTTGGTAGTGATTGAGCAAGATAGGGGACCAAAAGTGGCCACAACCACTTTTTGGACCATCTAAGACATAATGTGAGCATGTTATGGCTCAGTAATGACTGAGCGCGGGCTCAGTCACTACCATGCCATAACATGCCCATATTTTTTCTGACATAAAATCAAACTTCCAAAGAGGCCAAGCTCATTTGAACTCATCCTCCTACCTCTACAACAACAAACCATGAGTCAAAAATAGTGTGCATGTATTCTTGGATCAATCAATCCACCATCAAAATGCCACCATGACATCTACGAGGTTAAGGAAGTAGGTTTTTATAGGATTCAAGTGTAAAAATTGAATTAATAGAAATTTAAGAATTGATTTTATTCAATTTTGTTTAATTTTTAGGAATTAAAAATACCTCACCAATTCATAAAAACCCTAGTAAAGAACATGGACAACCAAACCCTGAAAAAACTCCAATAATTCCTCAACGGATCCTCCTAAGATGCAAGAACCTAATAACTCAAATTAAAAAAAATAGAAAAGAACTCCAAACATTGATCAATAGGTTGAAAAATCCAAGTGGAACTATTTTCTATCAATCAACCATCACCACTTCATTGAAATATATCATCTCTCTAATAGATTCCATGAGTGGCTAAATTAACATGTGGTGGAATAAGAGGGAGGAAGCATGGAAATTTTATGCCACCAAATTATCCTACCAACAAGTAAAAGAAAAGAAAATATTTAAATCTACTTTGTGTGTGTTGTTCATTGATTCATGAACTAATGTGCCCCTATGCAGTAGTTGCAAGAAGTTCCCTATCTATTAGTGCCAACACCAAGGAAGAAGGGAAAACTTTTGAGAGAGGTTATGGATAATTTTTTACCATCCCCCATACAACAAAAATGAGGTCTCATGGAATTTTGGAGGAAAATCTATTATGAGTTTTCCCTCAATGAAATCTTGAACTACAGTGACATGCATGAGTTTGAGGGTAAAGGTGAGGGCTCTACACAAGATAGAGAGGAGGAACATCATACCTAGGACCAAGCACAAATACCCCTTGCTAGGCTAGGAATTGACCATGTCATGATCCCTTTCATTGTGAAGGAGAGTGTTGAGGTGGAGACTCTAGACTCCATAAGTTCCCTCACATAGACCTTTTTATAACACACCCAACCTTTAGCATAGGGTGATGATCGAGAGGCTCCTACGGTCTCAATTTTCACCTCACCTTTGTTGAAACTATGAGTCTATTTTTTATTATGGATCTTAGGATGCTCGAAATAAATGTGGCCAACAATAGGACACGTCCATAGTGGATGATATGGTGTTCATAGATGACCTACTCGATATGAAATTTAGCATTAAAGCAAATAGGTAATTTTGAAAATATTAAATGCAATATACTATTTCATTTTGAAATGTAATATTAACTATATTCATCTATTATAATTAAAAATGTCTCAATTTTCACCTCACCTTTGTTGAAACTATGAGTCTATTTTTTTATTATGGATCTTAGGATGCTCGAAATGAATGTGACCAATAATAGGACATGTCCATAGTGGATGATATGGTGTTCACAGATGACCTACTCGATATGAAATTTGGCATTAAAGCAAATAGGTAATTTTGAAAATATTAAATGCAATATACTATTTCATTTTGAAATGTAATATTAACTATATTCATCTATTATAATTAAAAATTAATATACATTGATTGTAATTAAATTTCAACATCAAAGTATTTTCCCTATGTCTACTAGCTCTTTAGCTCTTAATTACATGACCATGTCAATTCCATGGATATTCAATTAGTAAAGAAATAGTAAATTTAGTGCATATAAATATTTTTACATTATATTAATGGTAATCTTAAGATTCATATTGGATGGTGAAAATGTGGATGTTGGACATTTGACATCAAGACCTATCCATGGGAGTGGTCATACATATTTCATTGGGGTAAGATTGATTATTTTCAATCATTGTGTTTTTAAATAATGCTAGGTATATTTTAGTAAAATAATGTTATTTTATTTTTAGTTGATGACATCAATTCAAATTCCTCCTAATATTCATGGCACAATGGAGGTGGGCATTATTGTGGTAGTTTTATCTTTGATGCCTTTGATAGAGGTATGAACCAAATTACTAAAATTCATATTCTATTTTTTGTTTTATCCCATGTCTTTTAATGAAAATTTGAATTATATTCATTTTTTTTTCTTGATGCTTTTCACAAGGGATCACAACTCCAAATCATGCACCTACTCCTCAAACAGATGAAGAGAGGCAATGATTGCTTGATATTAATTATTAGATGGTGGTAAGTTCTTATTCCCTTATATGTCATTCTATAATTCATGTTTTATATATTAATGTGTATATGTTTATTGTATTAGGTGGAACTCTAAAAAAAATTAGAGGTCAAGTTAGTGGGTTCAAAAGAAACTATCATCACTTGCCTCTCCATCTACTTGATAGTCAAAGGGTCATGTTGAATCTTCCCTTCTTGTGGAGAGGAATGATTATATTATGAATTTTTCTATGCCTATATTTATGTCTTGTACATATATTTTTCTATTACCATCATGTGACATTGTACGCCTATATGGCTTTCTTGTATATATATTCTAATGTTATTCATATACAACATTATATACCTATATGAATTTTTAGCTAATAAAAATTTGTTTTAATTGATGTTGCCTATATTTGCTATGAATTATTATTAGATGATACACCTTTGACTATTTTATATTTTTTGTTTTCTATAAATATGTCATCCTAGTGTCTATTTTGAGAGTTATAACGTGAATATTTAAAAAATCCAACCTTACCTTGTTTCAAGAATTCATGATTCACCTCAATATTCAATTTATATTTTGGTTCTATTAGGTATTCATGTGTGATATCATTTTTCTATGAGTTATCTTCTTTTATATCTAGATGATTTTGAATCTTGAGTGGTTTCATATTCCCTTAGAGTAGTCCTAGTTCTAAACATGGGCATACCCCTTCATGTTCTATGAGTACATCTTATGCTTAGAAAATTTGATGTATACTATGTGTTTGGTATTTTCATTATCATAGTATCTTAATAGAGTTTTATCTTTTTCCTATATTATAACTATCTTAGATGAGTTGTCTTTAATTTGGTGTCAATTTATCTTCATTATTTTATGGTGAAGAGAGTGTAGGTTACATTAATAGTTGATATTTTCACTCTTATTTTTATATCAGAACTCCTCTGGAGTAACTTGTTAGAGTTGATTAAAGAGGATCAGGTAAGATATATTTCAAGTTAAACCTTGATTAGGGATCATTTTTCAACTCAAGTAAGCTTCTATCACCCCCTCTTCAATGTCCTAAACCCTCCCTTTATTATTATCAACCCTCTACACTTTCCTAAGCCCTCAAAATCATTTATTACCCTCATAATACCCTTAAAATAGTTCAAAATGTTATCTAGGCATCTAAATTTTAAATTTTCTTTCAGGGAAGGACCTAAAGAATAATAAGTTTAAATTTAAACCATTTGATCATGCATACTCTAATTTCCACCATAGGATGTGCATTTACTTATATGCACTTTATGATCAAATTAGCCATTACCCTTAGCCTTAAATTTGATGGCCCACTCTTTGTACAAAACACTAATTTGCATTGCATTTGTTGTCAACTATCTTTTGTGATTTAGGACCCTAAAAATAGTTGTATTTGTAAAAAATTAATGTCATTCCTTCTTAATATTTGGCCCACATGTTTGGTGTATGGCTATAAGTCTCTTAGCAATTGTAGGAATCATATAAAGTCTATTTTTTCTATCATAGAGCTAACAATAATTGAGGAAAATATCTAATTTAATAGTTTTGACCCCTATATTTGGATGTTTATATAATGTTTTACCTTATTTTTGGATTGGATTCCATGGTATCCCTATAGTTAGGCCTATTTTTAATGTTTATCTACAATTTATGATACATTTCAACTATTCAAAAATTGTGATTAAAATGTGATATACAAGGATTTTTCTTCTCATCATAAGCAAAGGCTTAGTTTTTGTTTGTATTTGTATGAGATTAATGATTGGAGATGTTAATATTTAATGGGTAAATATTTAAATTATATAATTTTCTTCTTTATGCTTGTAGGTTGATTAATACCCACTAAGAGAAGTGTTGTAGTTATGACTATATTAGTATAACTAAATTGAAGGAGCATTAGCAATTGATTATAAAGAAAAAAATTGACTTATAAATTAAGTTATTAGTTAGTTTTAAATGGGATCCTCCCAAATGATTGAGGATAATTTCATGGATAATGGAGGTTCTCGTTAAGAAACCAATGCATACTAAGCTTCAACGGATAGTTATTGACTCTAAGTGTTGCTAGGATAATGAAGGATAATTGTCAAACATCATAAGTCTACTATGAGGAGCAAACATACTATCCTTAGAATCATGTAAGTAGTTATAACATGTTATTTCAAGCAAATTGATAGCTAAAAAATAAGTGCACAACCATGGGGACATTATTACAATCATGTATCAAAACCTATAAATAGTCATAAGAACTTTAAGAAAAACGAAAAAATGACGAAGCATACTCCCCTTACAAACCCAAACCCACAACGATAATAGAGAATGAACAGTCAAAATTACAAGAAGGAATCACTAGCATTCTATTATCTCCATAAAAATGAAAGTACAACATTCAGAAAATTATAGACTACCACAATATAACTTAATTTATAAGTGCATTTTTTTGCTTTATAATCAATTGCTAATGCTCCTTCAATTTAGTTATACTAATGCAATCATAACTACAACACTCCTCATAGTTGGTATTAATCAACCTAGAAGCATAAAGAAGAAAATATAATTTAAATATGTCCCCATTAAATGTTAACAACAACTCCAATCATTAATCTCATACAAATACAAACAAAAACTAAGCCTTGGCTTATGATGGGAATAAAAATCCTTGTATACATTTTAATCACAATTTTAAATAGTTGAAATGTATCATAAATTGTAGATAAGCATTAAAAATAGGCCTAAAAAGGAGGTGGTTTATCATAATAGTGTCATCAAAATCCACATAAATTACTTTCATATGGATCATATTTCATCAAGGATACATTAAGAGAGGCAAGTGCGCCTAGGATGAATAAAATTTTACATCATATATGGTTATTATGAATTGCATAGAATATAAAAGGATGGTTATGGGGGGAAATGTGGATATTCATTGTGAATAAGAGGTGTGTGTGTGTTCATTAAAAATTCTCCCAATCCCCTCTCAAAAACATTCCTAAAAGGAAGCTTTTCATGTAACAAAGATTGTTTCAACATAGCCTAAGAGGATTGTCATAGCCTTGAATGGTTGTTCGTGATTAAAAAAGGAAAATTTTATTTCCTTTAAATAAAATATTTTCCTATCTTAAGGATATTATAAGGTTTCTAGTGCCTTGAAGATCATAAATAACCACTCTAGAGTCAAAATAATTGTTATTTGCATAAAGATAGTCACTCACCATTTCAAGAATTTACATGCAAGAAAAAAGAAAAACCTACTATTTTACTAAAACGCCATTCAAGTTAGTCATGAAATCATAAAAGGTAATCATATTGTGTGCTCCTCTCATTAACTATTAAATCTAGCGCAACTAACACATACACTCAACTCAATGGATCGAGATATCCTTTATCAAGTGACTCACCAGTTATGAGGTTTCATTTATAATGTCAGACAAAGGAAATATATTCTTGGATGATGTTAGTACTATGTGTATGAGTTAGAGGTTTCTAGAATTTTTCCTAAGTACTTGAGTCTACAATTTAAGCTTTCTTATTTAGAAAGGAGTTCATAACTAAGACTTCAAAAAAATTACATCATTTGTCCTATAGTCATTGCTACATGCTAATACTAGTGTTGCCGATTCTATTTATAATACTAATCAAAAATTGCTACGTGTAATAGATAATTGCACTAACAAATAAATAACTAATGATATAAACTTTGAAGATACTAAAATTAGTAACTATTAATACTAATAATAGAGTCACAATGTTACCTCAAGTGGGCCCTGTGTGGTCGATTTTAGAGTGTGATAAATATGAAAAAACAAATAAATCAAACACACCAATAGAACATTATATTAAAAACAGAATTTAAATGAAAATAAACACAAACTCTTTCTTATTTCTTTGATGTCATTCTATCATCTTCTATCTCCAGTGTTTTTGTTGATTCCAACTGGCTCTCAGATCTTGGGCTAGGCTCAACAAATGGCCTTCCTAGAGAAAGAGATTAAATATGAATGTATGCAATGCTATTCTAAGATATGATTATGCTGATACTAGACATGATTCATAAAATGAAAGATTACGAAATTGATAAAAACTAAAGATGATAAAACAATGCTAAAGATGCTAGAATGCAAGTAATCTATAATTTGTATGTGTTATAAGTTGTAGGTGTAACAAATGCTTGGATTAACAGGGATATTTATAGAGTTTTTGAAAGCTCTTGATTGGCTGATGTGATCAACGACTACGAAAATTCTTGGTAGATCGAACAGTCGAAGATGGATAAGACTGGAGAGAAAAAAATAGAAGAAAATAGAAAGCAAGCTTTGTTTCCTTTTTTTGAAAAAGAGATAAGATGAGATGATAAAGATGAATTGTAAAAATCATCTTTTTGTGATATTTTGGAAAGATTTTGAAGAAGATAAATAATGAAATATTAAATTCAATTATTCATTTATGGATGACATGGAGATTTTTCTTAAAATATAATATTTACCCAAGATTTGAAGAATAATGGAGGATTTCATAATTAAATAAAATATTTAATTATGATTTTGAAAATATATGGAAGATATTTAATTAAACTTTTTAAGAAATGACATGTAAATCGAATTAATTAAATAAAATATTTAATTAATTAGAAGAAGAATTTGAAAAGAAATATTTAAATTTAATTAAATAAAAAAGATTTAATTAAATTCAAAAAGTGATAATTAATTAAAATAAATAAAGTGTATTTATTTGATTAATCAAGTAGACATATGAATGTGAAATAATTCAATAAAAATTGATTTATTTAATCATGATAGAAGAATAAATTGAATGAACAATATAATTAAATTAATTAAATTTAATCATATGTAGAGGACTTTAGAGAAATTAATTAAATAATAAATATTTAATTAAATGCCAGGATTAATTAGACATGACCAATTTTATGCATATACATTTTTCCCCTCTTTGAAGTGATGTGTGAAATGCATTGCTTCAAAGAAAATATTCCTGCTTTCGAAATTTGTTGTGTTTGATTTTTCCCTTGATTGAAAAATTTAACTGATATGCCCCTGATCTGACTTTGATATGTTTATGATATTGATGATGCCCCCTCATGAGGTAAATCACTAATGATGAGAAAATGTTGATGATAAAAGTCGGATGATGAGAGGGATGCAATGATTGAGCTCCCGATAAATGATAAAAAGAAAATACCCCAGTTATAAAAAATGCCACCAAAAACCTACTTGGTTTGACCCTTTAAAGGTAAAAGGGGTAAAAAGAAAAGTCATTTGCACTTTTTGACTTTTGAGGAACCTTTTTCTCTAATAGTGATGTGGCGCGATGGAGATCCCGTATCACCAACATAGATTCGAGCGGTCCCTCCGATATCAGCGACCAGCCATGTATGGATCACCGGTGAGTCGATTCAACCCTTTGTACTTTGAAATTTATCATTTTTTAGTCATTTTGAATTATTTTAGCGCGGTTTTAGGATTTAACAAGCCGTTTTAGCGCTTTTAGGAAATAGTTTAGCGCATTCAAAGATTTTTTTAGCGCTTATAGGTAATAAAATGGCACTCATCAGATATCCACAGTTTAGCGCATTTGATAAATGAAGTAGCCCTTATAGGAGGCTAGGGTTGAATTTGGTGCATTAGCGCATTTAGGTAGCAGATTAGCGCTTACAGGGTTTTAGCGCATCCAGGGGGTGAAATAGCGCATTTGAGAAATGAGGTAGCGCTTTTGGGGAAATAGCACTTTTAGGAAATGATGTAGCGCATTCAGGGCACAAAACCACGCATATGGAGTTTTAACGCATCTGGGGAAAACTGTAGCACTTTTAGGGTTTTAGCACTTTTAGGCCACAGAGTAGCGCATTTAGGAAATTTAGAAAAAATGCTGATTTGATGAAAATGATGATGAATTATTGCTTCCTTGGTCAATAGATAGGAGAATTGTCATGTCATCAGGTTGAGAAATTGATAACTTTGCTTCCCAAAAATAGAAAACAAAGAGTAGATAGTTGATAACTTAGTTTCTGAAATGGAAAACAAAGAGTAGATGATTAATAGGAATTCCGATAAATTTTCTTTCTGCAATAGAAAACAAATAGTAGATTAATTGATAGGACTTCTGACAAATTTTCTTTCTGCGATAGAAAACAAATAGTAGATTGATGTGATAAGAGAATATATTTGCATTCATGATTGAAGTACAAATAGGATGATGATTTTTGATTGTTGATAAATTTGCTTTCCTGAAAAAGAAAAACAAATAGTAAATGATGATAGAGTAGATTGATTTGATATGCAGATAGATAGATTTTGTATTGATGGCCTGATATGATTTCCTTTTGATATGAGTCTAATATGTGTCATTTGATTGATATGGGTCATTTGATATGAATTTGATTGAGGTAGATAGATTATTTTGATATGAGTCATATATGAGTCTGATTGATTGTTATTGTGATGACCAAAAAAAAAAGGAGGTTTTCAAAAACCTCCAGATTAGAGAGCGTTTTCCCATGGGTTGGGATAGGATTCAAGATTTGACAACTGCAGAGGTGCATTTGATAGTGAGTTGTGGGTTGGGATCTTTGTTGGTGATGCCTCCTATTCGGGTCAACAAGGGACTATTGACCACATTAGCAGAGAGATGGCATTTTGAGCATAACACATTTCATTTTCTGACTAGTGAGTTGATAGTGAGCCCAGAGGATGTGTACAGGATTTTGGGGATCCCGGCGGTAGGTGCCCTTGTGTTCTATGATCACAAGGAGTTGGGTGGGATAGATGCACTAAGGAGGGTGTATGGCGATGCACAGATAACAAGGTACTGGGTGTCATGGGCAGACTTCAAAGGTTATCTGGCCTTACCTGCAGTGTTAGGTGTCTTCATTGGAGGCTTCCTTTGTCCGGATCGCCAGTCAAAAGGGCTATCAGTTGGATGGGGGAGGATCATCGAGTAGATGATGGGTCAGCCAAGGAGATATGCTTGGGGGAGTTGCATGCTAGCTCATATGTATCATGACTTGCACTAGGTCATATATAGAGGATCATCGAGTTTGTCTTGCGGTGTCACTCTGCTCTAGATCTCGGCATGGGAGCATATTGTTGTTACTAGACCGCTATGTCCAAGGGTTAGGCCGCCAGGTAGACCATATGTGTATGGTTATTCGTTTTCACTTGTCTAGCCCAAGCTGGGCAAGGTGGAGTATTGGAGACGGACGCTAGATGACATGGATATGGTGATATGGAGGCCTTATATTGATTGTGATGTTTGTGATACAAATCACTTAGAGATGTCATTTGTAGGTATACCTCAATTTTTGATAGGCCACATACCATTCATCATAGAGATATTTTTGGCCCTACAAGTACAAAGACATTTTGGGTTTACACAGGGTATGCCTCAGGGTGTCGCGCACTATGGGCGATGCAAGGATGAGCCTAGATGGGGTCCTTGCATTGCAGCCTGAGGTATGGGATCCCAAACCAGATATTGTTGATGTTGGTATGTCAAAGGAGTATTCAGTTTATTATCATACACACCCATTTTCGCAGTTTACATATCCAAATGAGTTGGCACCGATCTTGGTGGCACCTCAGCTAGGAGTTGGGAGACATGAGGATGTGGCGGGTGGTGAGCAGGCAGCTATCGAAGGAGAGGAGGAGGATAGTAGAGATGAGGAGGAGAGTGGAGAGGAGAGTTCGGATGATGATGATGGGGATGATGGCGGAGATGGAAAACGAGAGGAGTAGAGAGAAGTGAGACAGAGGACTTATATTGTTAGCAGTTCTCAGGGTGTACAGAGGCCAAGGAGTGATACCGGCTGATAGGCAGTGATCAGGATCACCTCTTCAGCACAACAGGAGCAGATAGACATGCTACAGGCCCAGGTTCAGACACTACAGGGACAATAGGTGCAGTTAAAGAGCCAGTTGGCTTAGGCTCAGGGTTTGGAGCACAGCTCCAGACACAGTTGGCATAGACACACACCCAGGCACAGGCATCTCCACCTGCCCCAGACCCATAGGTAGCCCAGTTGATTGCAGAGAGAGACTCATTCAGATGGTGGACAGCAAAGGCAGAGGGTGTGGCACAGATACTTATGGGCACTGTTGAGAGTGCATCATTATGAGAGGCCATTGTAGAGGGGTTTGAGATGGCTAGGGAGGCTGAGTACTACCAAGTTTGATATGAGGAGTTGTGTCCTCCTGAGTGCAGAGAACCTTTCCCACGGTCCCACAGTAGGACCAGGAGCAGATCACGAACAGCTACACAGAGCAGAGGGGTTACAAGGCCTTGACGGGATCCTGATGCGGGGATGAGTGGCAGGCCATCATCCTCGAGACTAGCTCCATCAGGGGGGTCCACTAGCCAGCCTTGAGCCATTGATACAGGATTATTGATGTATTCAATTTTGTGGGGATATGTGTTTTTTTTTACATATCTCATGTATCTCTCGATATTGTTGAGTTTCATTGGACATTTGGACATTTGTATTTATTTTGATGAGTGATGATATGCAGTGGCGATGAGTTTTGATGATGTGTTGCCTTGATGTGATGATGATATGGATGTGCATATATTTCTACATGATGTGATATGGATTTTGATATGTATGTAAATGATTTGATGACTGATCATGATATGCAGGATGAGTTATGATGTGCTCATGATGATAATTTATGATATGCTAATGATGATGATTTTATGATATGCTTATGATGATGATTTATGATGCATACTAATGATTTCATGCAGGTGGATGACCTATGTTGTGATTAATGAAAATATGCAATGGGATTTTTGAAATGCTTGTAATGTGTTGGCAAATGATGTGGAAATGTAATGTATGTATGAAATGTGTGTTTTTGGATTTTTTGAATGCAATAAATAATGATGATGTGATGGAAAATGGATGTTTATGTTTATAAGATGATTTCATGGATTCGGTTATGGAAAATGATATGAAAATGATAAATGCATGTAAGGGAGGATAACTAAATGATAGATGAGTACAATAATGAGATGAAACATATGATGTAATGAAATGTAATGACATGGTGATAATAATGATATGAAATGATAATGATGATAAAAAGGATAATGAAATTGTTATGAAAGGATAAATGATAAATGATAATGATATGATAAAAATGTTAATGATAATGAAATGAAAAGATGAAATGAAATGATATGATAAATCGAAATGATAAAATGATAATGTAGCGAAATATAATGAAATGTTAATGCAATGAAATGATAATGTAATGAAATGATAGTGTAATGAAATGATAATGTAATGAATGATAGTGTAATGAAATGTTATGAAATGATAGTGTAATGAAAATGTAATAAAAAAAAAAAATTGATGAGGAAATGATAGTGAAATGAAACGAAATTTCAAATGAAGTGAAATGATAAAAGTTAATGATATGAATATAATAAGTAAGAAGAAAATAGAAATGATGTGAAATGGGGAAATGAATGATAAATGAAAGGATCTAAATGACATGCAAATGAATGATATGAGAATGATCAATGGTATACAATGAAACTATGTGATATGAAAAATGCCAAATGCATAATGATGGATAACTAAATGATAAAATACTTTAAATCATACAAAAATGAATGGTAAATGATGAACTAGAGGATATGTATAGGACCTAGATGAAATGATAATGATTAATGAAATGAGGATGAAATATGATGATGAAACAAATGTCTGATGTCCTCCACAAATAGTCCAAAGAGACATGACAACCGTTGATGTTTTTGTTCAACCTTTCAAAACTCTGATGCAAATCAGGTATGCAGATATATACATTGATCTAAATGAAATGAAACTAAATGAAACCAACCATTTTTTGAGCCTTTCGTTAGCTTTCTTGAATCATCATAGAGCATTTTTAAAATGTTGGAAGTATGTACAAGCATTAGAGGGGAAATTAGCACCAATGATGACCTAAGTACAACTTTCATGATTTTTGATATAGCAAGTGAACACAAGCATCGAGGTATAATTGAACTGAGATGACCTGAGCATTGCTTGCATAAACAGACAAATACTAACCACTTTTTGATGCAAATGTGGAACCGCCATCAATGATACACTGTAGAAATCATGACTCACGACATATTTGCACAAAATTGATAGTTAACCTCAAGACAACAAAAAAAGAAAAATCATCCTCTTTCCTCGCCACTCTAGCTTAGTACATCATCGAGTGTGCTCCAGAGAGATGATATCAAAAAATTCAAACAACCATTGTTCAAAATATAATACTGCTATTCCAAACACTATTCAGATTTTAGATCATCCAGATATGAGTCATGATATGGTACTTAGCTGAAAACTGTTGTGCTATGGATCAATGATTGGATAGCTTTTCATAGGATTTGATTGTTTGTTTGCATGAGTTGATTCTATGTCATTGTCTAGCTGTTTCAGTAAACTCTGAAAGTTGATTGTCCCCAGTATGTCAACGTTTTCCCCCAGTATTGACACAACTTTCCAAAATAGATATGTACATTGATCAAGCCATGGTAAGACGTTATTTCTTTAGGAAAATGATGACAATATTGTGTTGGTATGGCCCTAAGATGAAGGCTGAGAAGTTAAGTGAAAAACATGAACTAATAGATGGAGAGCTACAAATAGCGTCTATTGCCAGATTTTCACTATTTGTTTTGATTGCTTTTTTCTAAATTTTTTTTTATTATTTTTTTATTTTTTTCCTTGTCAATAGACTGCCTGTTTCCAGGTTTTCACCCTATGACAATTTTTTTTTCTTTTTTTTCTTTTTTTCAGGACATTTTCTACTATTTTTGTGATTTTTTTAGGACTTTTTCTATTGTTTTTGTGATTTTTTCAGGAATTTTTATGATGATGATGACTGCTTCAGACATAATACTTTTTCAGGTGCATGTTGTTGATAGGTTCATCAAACAGGTCCCCTTCTGGTGTTGACAGCTTGTATGCTCATGAACCGTATACGGCGATGACCACATAAGGACGCAGCCAATTTGGTTCAAACTTACCCTTCTTCTCTTTATATTGTTGATTGTGTGGGTTCTCCTTCAGAACAAGATCACCAACCTGAAAGGTACGTGGCTTGACTCTGTGATTATAGCTACGATACATCATCTGTTGATATGCTTTCAAATGATCAGTTGCTCATTGTCTCTTCTCATCAAGGAGTTCCAGCTCTTGCAGTTGAGAAACTCTGTATTCATCATCTATTGTGAGACCTTTCAGTGATACTCTAAGTGATGGAATCTCAACCTCGAGTGGAAAAATGGCTTTTGTTCCATAAACAAGAGCAAACGGTGTTGCTCTTGTTGGTGTTTGAATGCTAGTTCTGTAGGCCCATAATGCGGGATTAAGTTGAGTGTGCCAATCTTTCCCTGCATCATTCACAGTCTTTTTCAAGATTTTAGTATCGTTTTGTTCGAGGCCTCTGCTTGGCCATTCCCTTTTGGATAATAAGGTGTTTAATATTTGTGTTGTATATGGAATTTTTCACAAAGTTCATCAACATCCTAATTCTTGAATGGTCGTCCATTATTTGTGATAATGGAGTTGGGAATGCCATACCAAAAAAATGAGATAGTTGAGTATGAACAATGATATTTGTTTGCTGGTAACCTTAGTGAGAGGTACTACCTCAATCCACTTGGTAATGTACTCTATTGATGTGATGATGAATTTGTGTCCATTGGATGATGAAGGATGAATCTTGCCAACTAGATCTAACCCCCATTGAGAGAATGGCCAGGTCGGCATAAACGGTTGTAGTTCATGTGTTGGTGCATGGATGATATTTCCATGTATTTGACATTTAGAGCACTTCTTTACAAAAGTGAATGATTCCCTTTCCATAGTAGGCCAGTAGTAACCCATTCTAATCAATTTCTTGGATAAGGTCAGTGCACTTGAATGAGTACCACAAATGCCACCATGAACTTCTTGTAAAGCCTTTTCAGATTCGTCACATTCAAGACATTGAAGTAAAGTACCATCAAGACCATGACGATAGAGAGTGTCAGAGATAAGGGTATAGCGAGAGGATTGGCGGATAAATTTGTGCTTTTGGTTATGGGATAAGTCAATTGGTAAGATGTCATCTTTTAGGTAGGCATAAATATTTCCATACCAAGGTGAATCAGATCCTACTAAGTGGCAAATGATTTGACTTTCGGGTGTGTCATAGGTAGGTGCAAATGATTGTTCCACCAGAAATTCATAGCGAGCCTGATTTTATAGGAGTTGTAGAAATTATGAGATCATGTCCATGGCGTCAACTGCATTGTTATCAAGTCTTGGAATTTGTATGAACTTGATATCTACGAAGTACTTCTTGAAATCCTCAACCATCTTCTTATATGGAAACAGTTTGTCATCTTTGGTTTGATTTAATCATCATTGATCTGATTTATGACTAACTGTGAGTCACCATAAACTTGTAGTTCTGTGATCCTCCATTCCAATGTTATTTTTAGTCCAGTAATTAAAGCTTCATATTTGGCTATGTTATTAGTGCATGGAAATATTAGCTGATATGATGGAGGAATGGTATTTCCTTGAGGGGTGACAAAGAGTATGCCTTCCCCCAATCCATGTTGAGTGAAAGAACCATCAAAGTATAAAGACCAAGGTTGTTTTGATTTTGCAGTGACGACATCAACATCTAGAAAGTCAATGTGCATGGGATGCTATGCTTGTAGTGGTGCTTCAGCTAGCTGATCAGCAATAACTTTCCCTTTTATTGCTTTTTGATCAACATAATGGATATCAAACTCACTTAAGATCATAACCCATTTTGCTAGCCTTCTTGTCAATGTAGCTTTGCTTACTAGATACTTGAGTGGATCAATTTTTGCAACAAGATTGATTGTATGAGTTAACATGTACTGTCAAAAATTTTGTGAAGCAAAGACCACTGCTAGGCAAGCCTTCTCGATAAAAGTGTAGTTGAGTTCATGACCTATTAATGTTCGGCTGATATAATAGATTGCACGTTCCTTTCCTGTAGAGTCTTCTTGTGCTAATAATGCTCCCAAAGATGTCTCTGTTGCTGCAATACATAAGATTAGAGGTTTTTCTGGATTTGGTGGTACTAGAACTGGTGGGTTCATTAGGTACTACTTGATCTGTTGAAAGGCCAATTCTCACTTATCATCCCATTTGAAAGGAACATTCTTATGTAATAGATGCGTGAAAGGTAGGATTTTATCGGCCAGCTATGCAATGAACCTTCGTATAGATTGAATTCATCCTTGTAATGACCTCAACCGACTGATATTCTTTAGTGGAGGAATTTCCATGATTGCTTGCACCTTGGCAAGATCTACTTCAATTCCTTTTGTTGATATTATGTATCCCAAAAGCTTCCCAGATGTGACTCCAAAAACACATTTCTTGGGGTTGAGGCGAACTTTGAACTTTTCCAACCTCGCAAAGATTTTGGATAATACTTCAAGATGTCCTTCTCTTGTGTATGACTTTTCCAATATATCATCTACATAATCTTCCATGAATGTGTGCATCATGTCATGAAAAATTGTAGTCATAGCTCTTTGGTAAGTAGCCCCGGCATTCTTTAGACCGAAAGGCATGACATTCCAACAGTAAGTCCCCCATGGACATGTGAACATTGTTTTATCCTGGTCTTCAGGTGCGATCTTGATTTGGTTGTAACCAGAAAAACCATCCATTAGTGAATACATGGAATGGCCAGCTATCAGATCTACTATAGTATCAATGCTTGGAAGAGGGAAATCATCCTTAGGACATGCCTTATTAAGATCTCTAAAATTTGTGCATACTCTGACACTTTTGTTGGGCTTGGACACTGGCACGATGTTGGAGATCCATTTTGCATAGTCGATTGATCTTATAAATTCCACATCAAGGAGTTTTCTGAGTTCTTCTTTAACTAGTAGTGCAACATGAGGATGCATCTTTCTGAGTTTTTGTTTCACTAGTTTAACTCTTGGTTTTATGGACAAGTGATGCATTATAAGATCAGGATCAAGACCTAGCATGTCTACATAAGACCAAGAAAAGTTGACTTGATTTGTTCTGAGAAATTCCATGAACTCAATTACTTCTTTATCCGTCATTGATGTAGCTAACTATAGAATCTTTGGTTTTTTTGAAGTTTCAAGATTAACTGCTTTTATAGGCTCAATCAAGATAGGCGATCACTCATGATAATGCTCTTGGAGAGTGTCAAATATCCCATCATCAGGTGCCTTAAAAAGGTTTTCACCATCTGATACGCTCTTTGTTTTATCTTTTGTTTGATCTAACACTGCCAAATTCTGGTTTTCACCATTAGATCTTTCTTTTTTATTTTTATTTTTGCAGCTAGGCGATTTAACACTCTCCTGATTAAAGACTCTATGCCGAAAATCGCTAGTGGACCAATCATTTGTATCATCTATGGAAAGGAATTTCATGATAGATTCGTCACTTGGGAACATAGGTAGATCGATAGGTCCGGATGAATCCCAGTCAATGAGATTGGGATGAATCAGTGGTAGCGAGTCATTGGGTTGCATGAGATCGGCTATGGTTAAGGTCATAACAGAGTTGTCTATAGGATCTGAGGTATGAGGCAAATCAATGATGGTACTATTATCACAATAATCTTGTTCGATTAAATTTGACTCAGTATCACTAGAACCATAGTCACTTTGTAGTTCAGATTCTTGGGGTTGGGACCCTGACCCTTCTCCTTCAATTAGATTTGGGGTGTACTTGTGTACCACATCAACCGTTTTGTCCCTCCAGAACTCATCATTGTGGATGGTGTCCCATTCATATTCACTAGAATCTGTGTCAGAATTATTATCCACAAAATTTTGAATTGTTGTCAAACAGACTGCCCGTGTATCAGACCCTTCTTGCAATGTGAGGATAGTATCATGCAATTGTTTAGGTGGTCTTTCTTTTGAGTTAGTATCATAGCCTAGTCCTGTTTTATCCTTTGCAGCAAGTCCTGGAAGGTGAATAGGCTCAACTACTCCTTTTCTCATTCTGATAGGACCATTACCATCATAGCCCATCTTTTGCATGATTGAACATCCTTTACCATATTGATCAGTTGGTAGTTTGATATTAAGAACTATTTCATCTTCATCTTTATAGAGCCAACTTAAAACTTCTCTATCCTCAGAATCTTCCATAGGGAATTTTTCTTCGATAAATCATCTATTAAACTTTGTATTGTGCTCTGTTGGTGGTTGCATTGACGTGGATGCTACGCATATCTATTGTTGTGCAATAGAGGGTTGTCCATGTGACCGAGGCAATATAGGTAGATTCGCAAGGTAGAGAGAGTACTCCCCTACTCCGTTTTCCTTGAACTGTAGTTGCTTGTCAAAGCTTTTGGTTAACTGACTTATTTGCGTATCAACTTTGATAGAAGTATTAGCAGGAGCTTCTCGATTGTTGGGAATCAAAGTATCTTGACTAGCTTTGATGTTGGCACAAGTTTGACTATTTGAATTTTCACTTGGTATTGTGATCTCTTGTTCGTCATAAGGAAACTTAAGACATTGATGATATGTAGACGAGACAGCTTGCATTTCATGTATTCAAGGATGACCCAACAAGATGTTGTATGCAAGATCATGATCTAACACTTGACAGAAACTATTTTTGATAACAGGTCCCACTCTGACTGGTAGCATGATTAAACCTTTGGACGCTCTTTCCTCATCATCATAGGATTTAATAGTAATCTTTCTTCTAGGATCAATGGAGTCCTCAAAAAATCATAAATCCTGAACTAACTTCATAATACATATATTCAAACCAGTGCCTCCATCTATTAGGACGCGTCTGACATGAAACTTGTGGATCATGACTTCAAGGTATAGCGATGAATTATGGGGATGTTTCATGGATACATCATATTTTTTGGAGAATTAAAGGCATGTGGGTGAGGACAAGTGTCCTACCATGGCTTGAAATTGGTCTATATCTAGATCAGTGGATACAGTTGTTTCAATGAGGGCCTTTTCTAGAATTTCCTTGTGTGTTGGGGAAATCTTCAAGAGTTCTAAGATAGAAATCTGAGCAGGAGTTTTTCCAAGTTGATTGACTAAGTCATATTGATGTTGAGGTAGGGGCACATTGGTTTTTGAAGAAGCACCCTTTAAGACAACTTTAGCTTGTGCTCTTGTTGTTGTGTTGACTTCTCTATATTCCATATTTTCTTTAACTTTAATAACGTTGACCCGTTCATCATTAGTGTAGATATGATTAATTATATGATCATTGATATGATTCACACTTTTTCCTGAAGACTCACCCTTTTGATAATTGGGAAAAGGGTTGTGAAATTCTTGGTGGTCTTCGTTTGATTGTTGGTGTCCTTCTACTTTGATGGTGTCATTTTCTATCAAATCTTGGATCACATTTTTCAAGGCTTGACAATTATTTGTGTGATGGCCCTTGCACCGATGATACTCACAATAGTATGCATCATTCCATGATGGAGGCTTCACACTGGGTTCAAAATTTTGTTGAGGCAGTAGGGTGATAACGTTCTTTGCCATCAACTCTTTAAGGGCAGGTTCTAGAGATTGTCCCAGTGGAGTAAAATTTCTTTTGCTAGAGAAGAATGAAGATCATTGTGGATTTGTGTTCAAGGTACTTCATAAGACATTGTTGTTGTTATTGTTTCCATGGTAACCTTGATTGTTGGCATTCCCTTGTTTGGGAGTAAAAGTTTGACTCACGTTATTCCTCGGAGGAGGAGGATTGTTTCCTTGATTTGTGACCAAGTTGACGTTGTTATAGTTATTGTTGCAAGGAGAACTTGGAGCACTAAGAACAAATGGCTTAGTCGAGACATGATTTGCATCTACAACGCCATCATTGACCATGTTTTTTTTGCAAGTCCAAAGCTTAGACCTGTCGTTGTGATGGTTTTAAGAGCTAGGATTGTCCTTGTCAAGTTTTATTATCCCTCTCTGGACCAAGGCACTTTCAATGGTGATGGCATTTTCAATCAATTTTTGAAAAGAGGGAGGACAATGAGGATTAAGACAATAGCTCATCTCTTGATCTAAGTTGTTTATGAAAGTGGTGATCTTTTCCTTTTCAGGAACGTGGCGTGGATATCTAGCAAACAATCTTCTCCATCTCTGAATAAATGTAATGAATGGTTCACCAGGTTTTTGTTTAGCCTTACAGAGATCAATCATGGTTATTTGATGTTGTATGTTGTAGGAATATTTTGATATGAACTCATTAATCAATTCCTCAAATGTCTTGACTGGTAGTGTGATTTTTGATAGCCATTCCATAGATTGGCCTCCAAGACTTCTAGGAAACAAACGCATCAAGTATGTGTCCTCATGAGAAAACTCTAAAGTCATATTTCGAAAGTCCCTAATATGATTGATTGGATCCGATTTCCCATTGTAACAGTCGAACTTTGGGATTTCATAATGTTTGGGAAATGGGATCATGTTGAGACATCGATCAAAAGGATAAGGACAGATGTCATCAGGAGTGTATGTCTTTGTTGTGGCTCCCTCTTGTAGATCTTTAATTTTTCCTTGTAGTGCTTTAACTTGTTGAGTCAAGGCACTAAGATTAAACAAGGGTGTTTCATCAGGATTACTCTTTATGTTCTCAGTATCAAAATCATAGGGAAATTTAGCTCCTTTGTCAGCTAGATACAAGAAATATTTTTCTTTATTGCGCTCCAAAATCTTTTCTAAGGCTTTGTGAAATTTTGGATCTTGCTCAGCCTCTCTAAGATGTTCTTCATCCCATTCATCATCACTATCTACAGGAGTTTTTCTCCCATCCTTTTTGAAAGGGAATGGATTTTTTTCTCTTTCACCCATGTTATCGTTAAAAACGGGATTATGACTCACACTATAAAGGGTATTACTAGTCTCACCCTCTTCTTGAGTTCTTTGGGTATGATGTTCTTGTTGAATATCCTCTTTCAGCTTATTATATTGAGATCTTGTAAAAATAGGCATACGATTTTGAAACGTCCTTCTAGACTTAGATCACAATTTGATAAATGCACAAATGATGATATTTTGATCGGATAAGATGAAAATCTTATGATATGATCAAAAGATGCTCCTAATTCTTGATTGTGGCTTCCAATGATAAAGGATATTAGAATCTTGTTGGGGAAGTTGACTCAAATAATCAGAAATTTGTTTGATAGGTGCACTTTTTAAGATTTGTTCCTTGTTTTCGAAGAATGATAAGTATATCAAAATAGCCTAATTAAGATCACTAAAGGATTTGACTGGGATGTGTTGAATATTCAATAGAAGGTTGTGGTAGATAATTGAACTCAAGAGGTTGACTGTGATTGTGTCGTTGAGATAGAGCTCTTCTCTGGAAATATGCTTATGAATATAAAGGCTCTACAGTGTACTCGTCAGTAAACCCCCTAGAAAAATATTGGTATCTATGGAGAAACTTACAATAGTGGAGCAAGATGTTTTGACTCTTATACAAAAACTTTCTACGTTGCAAGGTTTTCTTGTAGCCTAAATGTTTCTTAGGTTTCTTGATCCTATTGATAATCGATTTCTTGAAAATTTTGGTTGATTTCCACTCTCTAAGCATGGGATAAATATCAAGATGCTATTGGATCGAAGATATTATAGACTCGGATCAACAATTCTATAAAAGTGACAGATGCGCTATTTTGCACCCTATATGCGCTGTAGAAACAGGTATATGCACCAGAGAAATAGTCAAATGCGCTATAATAGACCTCAGATGCGCTACTTTGTGTCTTATATGCACCAGAATAGTTTTTCCAAAGCGGTTTTTCAAACAGTTTTGAACAGTTTTCAGCTGAAATTTTGCATGTTCATTTTGGATGATCCTTTGTCTGAATTAATGTGATTGAAGACACAGCAAAAAAAAATGATAAATATGCAAAAACAAATAAATCAAACACACCGATAGAGCATTATATTAAAAATAGAATTTAAATGAAAGCAAACTATTTCTTTTGTCTTTGATGTCGTTCTATGATCCTCTATCTCCAGTGTTTTTTGTTGATTTTAGCTGGCTCTCAGATCTTGGGCTAGGCTCAACAAACGGTCTTCCTAGAGAACGATATTAAATATGAATGCATGCAATTCTATTCTAAGATATGATTATGTTGATACTAGACATGATTGATAAAATGAAAGATTACGAAATTGATAAAAACTAAAGATGATAAAACAATGCTAAAGATGCTAGAATGCTAGAATGCAAGTAATCTATAATCTATATGCATTATAAGTTGTAGGTGTAACCAATGCTTGGATTCAGAGGGATATTTATAGAGTTTTTGAAAGATCTTGATTGGCTGATGTGATCAACGACTATGAAAATTCCTGGCAGATCGAACGGTCGAAGATGGATAAGACTGGAGAGAAAAAATAGAAGAAAACAGAAAGCAAGCTTTGTTTCTTTTTTTCAAAAAAGAGATAAGATGAGATGATAAAGATGAATTGTAAAAATCATCTTTTTGTGAGGTTTTGGAAATATTTTGAAGAAGATAAATAATGAATTATTAAATTCAATTATTCATTTATGGGTGACATGGAGATTTTTCTTAAAATAGAATATTTACCCAAGATTTGAAGAATAATGGAGTATTTCATAATTAAATAAAATATTTAATTATGATTTTGAAAAGATATGGAAGATATTTAATTAAACTTTTTAAGAAATGACATGTAAATGGAATTAATTAAATAAAATATTTAATTAATTAGAAGAAGAATTTGAAAAGAAATATTTAAATTTAATTAAATAAAAAAGACTTAATTAAATTCAAAAAGTGATAATTAATTAAAATAAATAAAGTGTATTTATTTGATTAATCAAGTAGACATATGAATCTGAAATAATTAAATAAAAATTGATTTATTTAATCATGATAGAAGAATAAATTGAATGAACAATATAATTAAATTAATTAAATTTAATCATATGTAGAGGACTTTAGAGAAATTAATTAAATAATAAATATTTAATTAAATGCCAAGATTAATTAGACATGACCAATTTTATGCATATACAATCCCTAGCTTGGGTTGCTATACTCCTCTACCTTATAGAAATTTCAATCAATCATTTTTATCATTCATTCAATCACATCGAAATCAACATAGATCAATAAAGAATCAATTTTGATTGTCATTCAAAAAATGATACAGTTGCTAGGATAAATCACCATTATTTTATTTTTTAGAATCTTCAATATATATAGACTTAGTTTTTTTGACTAATCCTAATTGTCCTTGACCAGTTGGACTCCTAACAACCTAGATTACAAATGTCAACTCATTACCAAAAAATAGGAAGAGGACTATTTTTATTTTTAAAACATAAATAGGAAACTTCAAAATAATTAAATCTTTGAGAAATAGAATCCTAATGCAATTCTTAAAGAGTGACTAGAGAACTAAAATTATTGGCACATGTACAGAGAAATGGCATAATACATGTAATAGAATAATTTTTGCAATGTCTTCCATGATATGATAATGTGAATTTCCTTCCCAATTTTGTATGATAAAATTAATCGTTGTTGATGGTTGAAATTTTAGTTGCATGTCTTTGTTGTTGAAATGATGGAGTCACGATGTCCCTAATGAAGTTGTAGTCTTCAATGGAAGACCTTTACCAGGAAAAATATTCACCCACACAAAAAGTGTTGCAACAATGGCATTCAAATAAAGATTATCTGATTGATCTAAAAATCTGATTATCTAATTATCTGATTATATAGGCATGAGAGAAATCTAGAATGCACTAAGATGTTGCCAAGTGTCTAAATCACACTACATGTGACAACATGAAAACCCTAACAACCTACCTAGGGAATGATGATGAGATAGAGATAAGTTCTAGATGATTTCTAGAAGGAATCTTATCTCCTACAAACATGGAAAGGGTAATGACCCCATTATTTATGATTTTCTAATGATGCAACCTAGGACTTAATTAAATAAATGACCTAAGTTAACTTATGCTAGTGTAATAAATAATTAATTACACTAACACCCCCCATAAGTGCAACTTAGGGAGGAAATTATTATGCAATGATTATGCAATGGATGATGATGGGTCCTGGCTACATTATGGCCATATTAGGTACCCATTTACAAAATAATATGAAAATGCAACAAAATCTCCCACAAATGGAGAAAAGGGGAAAACCCAGTGGGAAGAAAACCCCTCTCCAAAAAGGAGATGAAAATGTCAAAAAAGTGACAAAGGATGGGAAGGATGGAGGACTTCCAAATACCACCCAAGTACACCATTCAGCACATGGATACAATCAGTAGGCCCCGCATAGGGAGGAAATAGATCTATATAGCCCCCCTAGAACATGAGATCACCTACAAAAATGGTAAGTGTCTATAGACAAAAAATGATCCAACATTGAAAAACAAATTGTCTCCCTTTCAGAAGAAACAAAACCAAGTTCAAATGCAGGAATGCTTCCCATTCTAGATAGGAATTAAAGCATGGTAGGATGAATGTGGATGATGATGTCTCTAAAAACTACTCATATGTCTCCTTTGTGACCGAAGATGAAGATGTCACAATCAACTCAGGTACATTCCCAAGCAATGACGAAGGTGACAAACCAGGACTATGGAGAAATTGATGTTAAACAAGATCCAAAGACTGCAATACGATGATCCTTCCATTGAAGGAATAGATGGAGACTAGATTTCCCCCCCTGAATGAAGTGTCCTCAAAACCACTAAAGTCTGAAGCAACAAAGGTGTCCAAACCACATGTCTCCCACTAGGAAGAAGCAAATACAATGGTAGATGCTAAAGAAAATCCAACTCTTGAATGGAATGAGAGGGAAGAAGTCTCATACATGAAAAATATGAAGAGGAATCAAGTGCCTCCAAGATAGTCTCGAGATCCCCAATCAAGGTCAAGAAAATGAAATGTGGATACTCAAGAAAACTCTCCAAAGTAGAATCTGAATAGAGGAGTGATATCCCCTCAAGAATATCCTCCAAACCTATAGAAGTAGTCAAGTCAACAATCCTTGAAACAAATCCATCCTGTGATGTCAAGTCTGGAAAACTGAATGTGTCTTAATGAATAGAAATGATGGAAGCCTCAATCAATGACTGTGGACAAGGAATCACTGAATGTGAAGGGATACCAATAGTCTCTGATGGAGAAGAAGGAATGTTTGAAGAAACTTTGTCAACCTCTTCGAAAGGTTCAATTAAATCCAAACAAACAACCGTCTGCACAATAATATAATCATGGCATATCAAATCTAAAGAATGACATTCTGAATCATGATCATTAGGGAATGGTGGAGTATCAGAATCTCCATATAGCTCCCAAATCTGAATCCAAAGAATGTGAGGATAGTTATGATGATCAATAGTTTTCAAAACATCATCAGCAACATGCATGGCAATAATCCTTAGAACATCATACCTTCGACAATTCCAATCAAATTTCTAAATACAATCATCAGGAGGGGGAACCCAACCATACAAATGTGGCAAAAAATGAAGGGATTTAAGATGATTAATGATGCAATCTCTCCATTGTAGATAGTTTCCCTTTCCCAACATGATTAGTGAAGGATGACTTGAAAACCCCATAACAAGTTATGACAGAATCTCAAATAATACAAAGATATTGACCTTCAACAGAAACTAGAAACTTCCAAAGATGATATGCAACTGAAAAGATGCCTTTCAAATCAAGAAATTCTTCTTCAAGCTTTAGGATGTCCAAGGAATTAGGAAAATGCACCAAATTGAAAAAAATTAATAAAAGATACCTGGAGCTGAAAATGAAGGAAGTGACTAGACTAATGAAAAAAGCTCTGAAATATCTTTCAAATGCCACTGGAATCACTGTATTTCAATAATCTGATGTGAAGATATTGGATGTTGAGTCCAAAAGGGAGGGTTGACTTTAGTTGACTTGAACTTTTGGTAGTAGAATAATATTGAAAAACAAAGTGCACCACTAGAAATTGCTATGAATCCTCTTTCTGATGGTATCTCATTTGTAGAATTTTGATACCATGGCGCGAAGATATGGCCTTTGGAAAAAAAATACTATAATAAGCGATGGCAGGCTAACCAAGGGCAAAATTTACGCCTCGGGGGCTAAAAAAATAAGCCCTTGGTCCATGATATGACCGCAGGTGGTATAGTGGCAAAAAAACATGCCCCCAGATCGGTGGCGTTGGAGTGAAGTTGTTGGGCAGAGCAACCTAGTGGAGTAGTGTGAACAAGTGGCACTACTAGGATCAAGAAAAGTCGGTGGACACCAATGGAACCCAGATCTTTGGTGGAGGGGCTTCAAGCGAGATTGTCGGAATGATGGTCTAACAGTGGTCGGTGATGGATAGTAACTAGTGGTATGTGTGGAGCACAAGTCAGTGAGAGCGTCGGTTAAAGGGAATGTCGATTGTCAGTGACAAGATTGGTGATGTCACATGATGATGGGACTCCCTATCAGGGCCAACGAAATTCTGCAAACCCAAATGTGAAAGTTGACAAAAAACAAAATTTCGAATATTGCAGAAATGTAATTCAAAATTTAAAATGTCGATAAACATATAATTTGCAAAAAATATTTAATGTTGACCAGATGGAGAAGACTATAGCCCGATGAAAAATATTTAACCCTATGTCGACTGGTATTTTAATATCAGGTCGCCTGAGATAAAAAAATTTCCAGAAATTATATAGAAAAATTAGCCCTTTTTTTTTTGGAATAAAAAAAGCCTGTTGATCTAAAAAAAAAATTCCATGGAGTATGACTGAAAGGGGAGATTTTTTTCTGCAAATTTGTATGGATAGTACAAAAAAATGCAAACCCTAGATAATACCTCAAATGGCTCCCAGTGGAAATATCTCTGATTTTGGCGAATGGATAGGCGATCTATAGGTTTTGAGGCTTTTTGAGTGCAATGGAGAGGTTGGAGAGAGCCTGATTTGCACTAGAAAATAGCTTGGTTCCCGGGTAGAACCAACTAGCCTACAAAGTAAAACCCTCAAGCCTGCAAAGAATCTCACAATCCAACTTCCTTGATCTTGGGATGAATTTTCACTGGAAAAGCTTTGATACCATGTTGAAATGATGGAGTCACAATGTCCCTAATGAAGCTACAGTCTTCAATGGAGGACCTTTTCCAGGAAAAATATTCACCCACATAGAAAGTGTTGCAAAAATGGCATTCAAATAGAGATTATTTGATTGATCTAGAATATGTTACAAGTTTACATATGCCTTGATTATATAGGCATGAGAGATATCTAGAATTCGCTAAGATGTTGCCAAGTGTCTAAATCACACTACATGTGACAACGTGAAAACCCTAACAACCTACCTAGGGAATGATGATGAGATAGAGATAAGTTCTAGATGATTTCTAGAAGGAATCTTATCTCCTACAAACATGGAAAGGGTAATGTCCAAGACACTTGTATACTAAAATTACCACAATTATCATAATATGCTACCATAATTTAGAAATAACCATATGAACATGTAAACATTTATTAATTTTAGTGCTTGGGATTTAAATATTAGTCATAAAGTCTAAGAATATCTAAGGAAGTTTTTAATGGAACAGAAAATAAACATAGTTAACAAGAACATTTGATGGACTCATCACTCCCCCAATCTTAATGATCTACTTGTTCTAAAGGAATAAAGGGCCTTTGATTGTATAATTGATTCAACATCCTAAAATCCTTTGTATCATTTGTCCCTTCCTCATACCCTATATAGAAACCTTTTTGGGATTTAGACCACTCCCACCTTGCATATTTATTTGTTGACTTATATGGCCTTCTTCTTTGCAAGTATGGTTTAGGAAACCAGAGGAGTTGGCATTGAAAGACTAATGAAAGCCAAGTAATCCCACATTTCCCTACTATTTAGATGTACATGTGCACCTTGTTTACCATTATAAAGTAATTAAGAGTGGAGTATGGTTCTTTCCTTTTAAGTTCCTCTATTATTTCATTCCATCTAAATGTACAAAATACTAATGCTTCTCTTCCTACTTGTGCTACACTAGTTGTTTAAACATTATATAATAAAAAATTTAGTTATGATTTTATTTTCCACCTTAATATTCTCCACTAGTGTGATCCATTCTTCTACCATTTTTTTGTGGGTCCTTCGTTTCTCCCCTAATCTTTAAAGAAGTTGATTTTTTGAGCTTCTTATATTGTTACATCCAGAGTTCCCTATTTTTATCATTTTGAATAAATGATGTTAGAGCCTTTATCTAGAAATCACCTATATACATCAAGGGGCTCCATTCAATTTGAAAAGGTATTACAACTCATGTAAGTAGAACTCACAAAGTTGATTTTGCAGTTCTAGATTGAAATTCTGAAAGATAGAGAAGAATGCCCTAGGTGTCATTACAAAGCATGAAAGGTCACAATAGGTATGTATAAATTAAAAACATACTCTGTTTGGTGGCCTAAAATTCATAATTTGAGGATTAAGTGTGGCCATCTATTCAATCTTCTTGTTTAGCCTATATATTTCCATATCCTTTTCTTTTATTTCATTTTCAAAACTTTATTGCATTTGTTCTTTTTCACTTGACCATTTCCTTTTTATTACCTTTGTTCCTCAACCTATTTGTGATGTGGGAAAAGGGATCTAGGGTCTAAATCACACCCTTCCCAATATTATTAGAGAGGAACCAAAATTGATCACACAAGACCACTTGACTATTATCCACAATGGAAGAGCCAAAATAGTGAATTAGGGTTTTGGTCCCTCTTTTGGGGGATTTATGGTTGATTTTCTTGATTAGGAATTGAATTAATTTGAGTATGTAAATGTAAACTAGGTCAACTATTGAATTGTAGCTCAAACTGGTGTGATTTCAAAAAAGTATAGAACTACAACACAAAAATTGAAGACAAAAAAGAAAAGTGTAGAGACTAAGGAACCTAGTGTACAAATTAGGATCAAAACTACCTATTCAAGGGTGATGGTGCCCTATATTGAATAATACTTATTTTTAGAATCTGTGAATAGATCTAAATAGGTTATAGTCTATAGGTTATTCCTTCTTGGACTCGGCTTTGAAACTTTGTCTATTGATGAATAATTCTTCTTGCCCTAATTTTGGTGAAGTAGGAGACTTCAATGCTTGATCTTGCAATTAGGTCTTCAAACCTCTCCCAAATCCACTTTATATCTACCACCTACAAATAATAAAGGGGAGAAAGGGTTGTTCCATATAGGGGCTTGCTTAAGTCAAACATTGTTTTAGTGTTTTCACCCCCACAATGGCTATGATGATGTAAAGTGTGCTTACCCTCGATCAAATAGAGGAAAATAGATAAAAACAAGTGATAAATGACAAGTTTTGCAACTTACCACTCAAATTTGATCTCCTTGAAGGATTGAAGTCATGGTACTAATCTCATGCAAGGAGAATTGGATGCTTGATTTAAGATCTTGCAAGTGTTAGTACTCACAAGATAAATGAACGCAAAACATGAACATTCTTACTCATAAACTTGATGCATTGCTAAAATGAAGGTCTTGACTAATTAAAAATAATATTAATTCTACTCTTGATTGATGTTTAGGATGCTCAATTGATATTCAAATTTCCTAATTGTTTAAATGGTGAAAAATACTTGTATCTATATGAATTTCTTTGTTTCTCACAAAATTAATTATAAAAATCTAATAAATGAATTTGAATTTAAAAACATAAAAAAATTGACAATAACACATTCAAAATTGGGCCAAAATAGGTTGTTCAAGGGTGATGGTGCCCTAGAAAATACCTATTTTGAGGATTTTTTTACTGTTAAATAAATTATAAATAATATTAAATCCCAATTATATCCTAATTTTTTGAAAATGATAATAAAATGGGAAAATTATTAGCATAATTAAGTCCAGGCACATAAGGGGGAGCTATTTACCTAGTGTAAAATTGTCAAGGTTGAAAATTTATGATATTTCATTTAGGCCCCACTTTAGTGAGGGTATGAACTTATGCCCATGCTCACACTAAAGTAAGGAAAAGACAAGAAGGGTTATTTTGTCAAAATATTGGAGAAGATGACATTGAATCTAGGGGATGTGTTAGCCCCTAGTATTAGGATCCTACTAAACAACAATGTAAAGATAAAGGAACACACACACACGAGATGTAATGCAACATGAAAAAATGAAGCCTACACAATGAAGACACAAAGCATACACAATAAAGACACAAATCAATACATGAAGCAAACACACAAAAGACACAAGGTAGACATATAAAAACATAACACAAGGTTAGTACACCAAAGGATTCGAGTTATTAAGGGAAAGACACCTAATTCTAAAAATTTGTCTCAAATACCTAATTTCATCCATCGAATATAGTGTTAGTGTAATTAATATTTAATTACACTTGCATAACTTTACTTAGGTAATATTTTAATTCCTAGGTTAATTATTCTCATCCTTATCTTGTTGATCTATCTTGTTGCTCAAGATAAGATTAGGGTTATGCATACTTTCTTTTATAAAGCAAATCATCTCATGTAATTATGAATTCCTGAATATTAATATTTTGCACATCTTTTTGCAATAGCTTTGCTTTTTTCTGATTTTCTCTTATGTGGAAGGTTTTTTGGTTTGCATGTCTGATCTTGGTTTCTAACATGGTATCAAAGCCTCGATTTGCAACTCCTTCTCATTTTTTTTGGAGAAATACATTGTAGAGCACGTTCGAGGTTCCTTGAGGGTTTCATTCCTTGAGCATATTCATGAAGTGTCTTGGATCAAATCGGGGTTTTCCATTGGATTCAAAGCATTGGAAAAAATTAGGATTGACTTCTATTTCACTGATTTTGGTCATCGTTGAAGAAATTTATGAGGGTTTCAAGCTCAGTGATTTTTCTGAGAGATCTGGTGGTCGCCTAATTTTCTGGGAATTTTGGGCCAAAACAGACCTCGTCGTTGGATTTGCAGTGCCCAAAAACCCCTATTTTCATATAAAATTTGTCCATTTTGGACATTGTCAACTAGAGAGGCAAAAAAAAATTATCTGAGGGTCGTACAACCCCCAAGCACATTTTTTGAGGCGTCATTTAGAAAAAAAAAATCAAAAATTGGAGTTTGGATCCTGCGCGGCCAATTAAAATCCTCTCCACCATCCCTGTAGGTGGCGGCCACCTATTTTCATGACCAAAGCGGCGGCCCTTGCACACTCCACCAGCGGCGCTCACCGCTGCTCCACTTTGTTCTTCACCCCCACCAGGCTTAGCTCCTTCGCTTGGTCACATTGGGGACCAACCCCCTGAGCTACTCCCTGTCGGTGTTCAAGTGGTAACCACTAGTGCTAACCACACATGTGACCAGCCCAGCAATAACTACCAACTCAAACCACTGGGTTTCCTTTCTGAGCAACTGGGCGTATTGGTGACCTACGGCCAGCGCTTGAGGGCCGAACTTTTGCTCATGTTTAGTGTTGTAGGTTACCTTTTCAAGCCTTTTTTTCATTTGCTCATAACTTTTGCAAATGGAGGCCTTTTTTCAAAAATGAGATATCATCAAAAAGATGGTTCTGAGCTCTATCCAGTGGTGCAGGTTTGGTTTTTTGGTTTTTCTTTTTTGATGCCTTTTTCAGCCTCAGAAGTTGCATGTTGTTGTTTTCACTCCGGGAGACATCTTTTGACTCGCTTATCCTTTTTTTGCCATTCTTACGGCGTTGGAAAGTTGGTTCAGTCCTCTACACAGATCAAAGGTATATTTTTATTTTCTATTTATGCATGTTTAGCATTCTCTACTTTTACAATTATTGGGTTATTGTAATAAATGAACTGAGATAAAGTTCCATCAAGGGGGTTTCTTGCATAATAATCTGATTAGAGTGTGCATGCACTTTGATCTCCATCTTGTTATTGATGACAACTCGCATGGGTTTTATCTGGTTTCTTAGTTTCTTTTGGCCACATCTTTCTCTTGTTTGACACATATCAGATTCACATCAGTTCACACTTTAGATTGGGAGTTTATGGTTATTGATCCGCATTGGTTCAAATCCATCTCAATTTTTGGGCCATGTTTTTATGGTTAATGTTTTAGAGTCTTTCTGGTACTTGTTCCCATGGAAGAGTTTTAGTCTCGGTTTGGCATCGGCATCGAGATACATGGTTTCTAGATTCTGTCATCATTTCATCTACTATTGCTTCACAGATTCTAGGGTTGTTCCAATTTGTGAGTTTTCCAGTGTTCCATGGCATCAGGTCTGTTGTTGCATTATTATGATTCCACTTTGGTTTCTTGTAGATAGAATTATCTTTCCTTTCTTGTCAAATTTTGGTTCCAGTGTTACTCCACAATGTTCTTCCAGTGCTTCTTTGCAACAGTCATCTCATTATAGGGGGGGTTTTTTCCCGTTGGGTTTTCCTTCTCTACCCATTATTGCATTTGTACATGGGTACCTGATTAGGCCTTGTTGCCGAGACCCATTCTTGCTTTCTTGCATTCATCTTAGTTTTAGGTGCATGATTTTTTAGTCTCCCTAAGTTGCACTTATGGGGTGGTGTTAGTGTAATTAATATTTAATTACACTTGCATAACTTTACTTAGGTAATATTTTAATTCCTAGGTTAATTATTCTCATCCTTATCTTGTTGAGCTATCTTGTTGCTCAAGATAATATTAGGGTTATACATACTTTCTTTTATAAAGCAAATCATCTCATGTAATTATGAATTCCTGAATATTAATATTTTGCACATGTTATTGCAATAGCTTTGCTTTTCTGATTTTCTCTTTTGTGGAAGGTTTTTTGGTTTGCATGTCTGATCTTAGTTTCTAACATATAGTGTTAGGCATTATGGTGCTCTCATAGAACTAGAAAGTTGTGTTATGCTAGATCACTCATGAGCTACATAGATTCACTAGCTAGCAAGTTGTTTGATGCTAGGTGTCCATTTAATATGATGGGTTTCGCAAGGCTAGCAAGCTACATTATGCTAGTTTACTCATGAAACACATGGTTCCACTTGCAAGAAAGTTGTGTTATGCTAGGTGACCTTGTAAAAGGTGCTCATGTTCACAGACCAACAAGCTCCGTTATGCTAAATCTATGGACTATTTTTTAAATCATGTCTCAAGAAGTGCATAAAATGTTAACATCACGTGGGACCATTTAACATCATAGGGGACGAATCACATCAGGGGATGTACAAAAAATTTAATGTCACAGTGGATGAACCACCTTAGTGTATAAAACTTTAATGTCACGGGGGACGAACTAGTAACCATGCCTTAAGGGATGTTATAAACAACACTACCATAAAGGGGTAAACAAATAAAATGACAACACTTTATGGGGTATTATGCATCATATCACCACTAAAGGGGTATATGGGAAAATTGTAAGATCACACCTTAGGGTATATCATTCATAATACCACCACTAAAGGGGCACATGAATGAATTGTAAGGCCACACCTTAGGTGATATCATGCATCATACCACCACTAAAGAGGAACATGAATGAATTGCAAGGTCACATCTTAGGGAATATCATGCATCATACCACCACTAAAGGGGCACATGAACAAATTGCAAGGCCACACCTTAGGGTATATCATGCATAATACCACCACTAAAGAGGCATAAACATGAATTTAATTTTCACTAAATACCAAATACATAAAAATGGATGAGGGATATGCCCCCCTTAAAATATTAGTATACTTGTTATGCTAATATTTTAAGGAAATGAAGAGTGGAAAGGGGATCCTTGGAAAGAATAAATGCCTCTCAATATTAATTATCCTTGTCCCCCAAATGTATAGACAAGGAAAATCATTGTGGATACTATTTTTTTCCTCCTCATTGATGAAATATAATATAAGGTTGCGCAAAAAACTTTTTTCCCCCCATACATGGTAATGAGAAATATATGATGCTACAAATTCCACATAGCAAGGAGCAATACCATAATAACTAATTTATTATCTCGTATAGCTCTGTAGGGACATCATATGCTTGAAATATTTTTTTTTTCTTCGTTAAGTTCTAACCCTCATTAGTAGAATGCATAAACATTTGATGATATGCACAAAACGATGAATTTTGTTTTTTTATTGCACTTTCATTTACATGGAGGCAAAATGGTGATTATACCCATTTGAAGGAATGTACATAATTTCTTTTTTATCTCGGATAAGGGGTGTAGAGAAGGAAGTAATCCATTCTTATGCAAACAATGATGTGATTGTTGAGTAGAGGTTGGCATTGATGTTTCACATAAGGGTCAAGGGGAAGGGTGTTGGTATCCTATTCCTATTATGGCAAGATGTGGTGTGGGATCTATAGGGCTTTGAATTCCGTGTTCATTGTTTGTATTAAAGCCTTGTTTAGAGAGGATTCAAAAATTGTGGCCATAATGTGTCTCCCAATCAAGACATGTGTCACTAACTTGGTTCAAATGGAGTGATTGACTATTTTGAAAAAGGTAGTGTCATACTTAAGATGGGAGTATGGATCAACATGGGTTCTAGTGGGATCATTTGTATGTAAGTGTAATGGTTGAGGGATAAATTGTAAATGGGTATCCTCATGAGAGGAAGAAAACATGTCAAGTGAAGGTATGATAAGCTTTGTAGATTTTTGGTAGAGATGTAGAGTGTTATTTTTGTGAAGTGGATTGTTGCTTGTAAATAAATATTATAGAGGGTATTGGTATGCGGATTCTTCATGCATGTTTATTATGTTTTCTTTAGGAATTTTTGAATGAAGGGTAGGTAAAGTAGTGTCTAAGAATTTTTCAATGATCTCATTTTCTTGCTCCAAGATGTCCTCTTTGGGAGGAGATACAACAAAAGAGGAGGAATCGTGAGCTTCCTCTTTTTTTGGAGGATGTTACCAAAAGAATAGAATGGCACATCAACCAAGGATTTCAAAGAATATATTACTTTACCAAAACAATTAGACATTTTGAAAGTAAAAATTCAAGCTTGCAAGATTTGGGATCAAGACAGAAATAGATTAAAGTGATAGAAATTGAAACAAATTCCAAAAACAGAAAATAGATTTTGCATAGAGATCATAAAGACAACACTGTGATTAAAATTTGGAAAAAAATTAGTTGGACAAGGGTGATGGCACCCTAGACTAAAGATGCAATATTTAATCAAATTTAAAATCTAGAAATCAACTATAGTGTCTGAGGATATAAGGTTGTACAAGTTCAAGTCTAAAAGTAAATATATTTCTAGAAATGTATAAAAAACTAATTTGTTTTATGTCAAGCACATACATGCATTAAATTTTATGTTGTTGAAGCAATGAAATTTTTTTAAATGACCATTTCCATAATTGAAACTGTAGACACCTAAAACTGTCCTAACAATATCGCATACTTGCTTTCTCTTACTAACACCATTCCTAGTCTATTTTGCATAATTCATAACATTTAATTAAATAATGTCAATTATTTAGTTAAATTCACCCTATTCTCCTATTAATTGAATAACAAAGGTTATTTAATTAAATGTTGAATAATTCTCTTTTATTAAATAATTCTTAATTGTTTAATTAAAGGTCCTAATTCCTCCACTTGCACAATTAAATGATTTCTTAAATTGTTTAATTAACTAATTATCCCTCCAATCCTCCAACTTCTTAACTTGCACAAGAATATTCCCTTGGAATATTCCCTTTTCAAATTCAAATATCTCCCTCCAAATGTAAATATCTCTCACATGGCTTCCTAAAATCAAGGGAATTAGTTGAGTCTCTCATGGATTGTGAGCCTTTCATCTAATCATTGATCCATGTTTCATGGATTCTCAACCATTTGATTTATTCTTGATCCATTCCTCCATCTCTCATTCGATTGCATCCATTGATCATCCAATTCAATCATCATTGTTGATCAATATCTCCCAAATCTATAAATACTTCACCATTTAACATGAATGGATCCACAATCCTTCAAAAAAAATTATAATCTCAAATTGATGACTCCATTGGAGAAATTTGAGAACATCTTGTAAATCAAATTCATTAATATTCATCACCAAAGCTTTTGCAAATCAATGAACAACGCATAAATTGAGCCATCCACATCCACATCCACTCATTATGCATCAATCCACAATGGGACTGAGAGGTTTGCATAATAATTAGGTTCATTTTTCTTTAATTCTAGTTTTATTGCTTTGATTTGAATCTATTTATTATGTTAATCAAATTTTATTGAGAATATGTCTTTGACTGTGGTGCACGGACACCAAAACAATTTATGTAAATATGGTTATTTGATAGGTAGGGTCTTTGAGTTTTTTTCATTCAATAAGGTCATAATATACCATTTTTTATTTAATTGGAGTCTTTTGGGTTTGATCTTAGTAATGTTGCAAAATCTTGAAAAGTTGTCAAAATGCAATGTTGCAAAAATGCAAAAAAGTGAAAAATTAGGAAGTTGAAGAGTCAAGTTGGTTTCTTTCATTGGGAATCAGTTGGAAACTAAATTCTCATGTTTTTAATGCTTTAAAAATCCTTGTGGTATGTTGGTATGGAGATTATCCATTGTAATTTTGAATTTTGAATATCGAAATCATTGTTTTCCTGCATTTTCACAAAGTAATTTGCTGCTCCAACGTACAATACGGCCTTGTACGACCTATAGAAGATCACTTATGCACTTGGATTGATGGAGGAATGATTTAAATCCCTTTTTTCTTTTATTTAATATATTTTCATTAAGATTCATGGTTTTTATCTCACTTTTTCTATTGACTACCAGAAACATCAGATTTTAAGGGTTTGAAAGGGTAAAATGAAGTTTTAAGCCATTCCACCCAGTGAAACTTGTCATAGATTGTTGGAATGGCACAATTAGATGTAGGATGTTGTTTTATGTGATTTCCAAGAGCAGGGAAGGCAGTTTGTAGAAGTTAAGTTGCTGCCCTAGTTGCAATTCTTCATAATTTTGGTGAAAAGTGATGCTTTGAATGTAGGGTTTATACAAAAACTTGTGGATTTGATCATGTAATGGTTGGTATATCATGTTCAAGTCATCATTTAAGTTTTTGAGGAATTTTTTGGCTGAGTAGAGGTCTGGAGTTGATAGATCCAATAAACCCTCATTGGAAGCAAGCTAAAATAGGGTTTAAATGAGTTTTTGAGGTTTGGTGACTTTGTGAATGATTACATTGATAAAAGTTGTAGAATCGGTCTATTTGCAACCTGTGGAGGACATTAGAATTGTTTTTGGTGGTTAGAGTGAATTATTTCTTGAAGTTGATTTGGAAGAGTGACCTATTTGCGATCCAAGGGTAGCGTAGCAACAATTATTTAAGGGTATTGTTCTAAAACAACCCTATCATATTTTGAGATATGTTGGGTGTCTAGAATGATGAAAGGTTTGTGGGGTTGAGGAGTATACTACAAGATATGCTTAGATTACTTCATTTGGAATGCTACTAGGAAATGAAGATGAATGGTGAGTAGGATAGCAAGTTGAAGGTTTTGTGATTGAAGAATTGTTTGGTACTGATCTAATTGTGATTGTTGAAGGTTTGTATCCCTACTCTGCATCAATTGGTATTATTGCATAGGTGTTAGATCTCTTGAAGGTGAAATATTGTAGGTTGAAGAAGTGAAAAGTTTTATATTAAAGGACAAGATTCCTCCAAAGAGTAATACAATGGAAAAATAAGTTAGAGAACTAAAGAAATAGTATGCAAAGGAGGTGAGGCTTTATAAGGAGTCTCATGAAGCTTCCCTTTCCAAAATAGCAGCCCTGGAGAAGAACTAGAGAAGAGGTATGGTCAGTGGTGACCAAAGTGATAAGGAGGATGAGGGTGAGAGTGAGAACCCTCGAGTAGGAGTCCATGATGATGAGAACTTGGACCCTGAAGAGATGAGAATGGTCAGGATGTTGACGGCTGTCAAGGGGGATAATACTCCAAAGGTGAAAGTTGAAGTGCCTATGTACGGTGGAAAGATGGACAGTGAAGAAGTGTTGGGATGGATAGATGCTTTGGATAATTTCTTTGAATTTGAAGAAATAGAAGACAATAAGAAGGTTAAATTTGCAAAAACCAAGTTGAAGGGACCTACCCTAAAATGGTGGAACTATGTTCAAGAGGAGAGAGTAAAGAAGGGAAAAGCCAAGAAAATTTCATGAAACAAAATGGTAGCTAAGGTGAAGGCACAATTTGTTCCTACAAATTATGCAATTTAGACCTTTAGGAAGCTCTACAAAATTTAAAGCAAAAAGAGTTAGATTTCATGGCATATACTGAATATTTCCATAGACTACATATTAGAGGACATACTGAAGATGAAGTAGAAAATGTTGCAAGGTGTCTAAATGGGCTTAGGCTCAACATTCAAGATGAAATTAGTCTCACAACACCTAGGACAGTTGAAGAGTGTTTTCAATTGGCTATCAAGGAAGAGGAAAGGATAAAAAGAAGGAAGGAAAGACAAGGAAGAGGTAGAGACAACACTAATAGAAGAAGAGGTACAAGGCAGACCTATGAAGAGCAAGAAGATGCAAGCAAAAACAAAGACCAAGTTGTTGATCAAAGAGGTGGTTTTAGAGACTTCAGAGGAAGATTTGGTGGAGATAGAGGTTCAAGATCATTTTCAAGAAGATGTTACAATTGCAATCAAATTGGCCATGTAGCATGGAAGTTTCCAGAGAAACAAGGTTCTACTTCAAGTGGTGGTGATAAAAGAGTACAATTGGTGCAAGAGGAAGATTGTGAAAGCGTTCATTCTCCTAATCAGCTTGCTGCTCCATAAGTTGGGGAATCCTTGATGGTGAGAAGAACACTACTTAAATCATCCAAGGAGAAGGAGATGACTCAAAGAAGAACACTTTTCAAAACTACTTGCAAATGTAAAGGAAAGGTATGTAAAGTAGTGATAGACTCTAGAAGTACTGATAATATGGTGTCTAATGAAATGGTTGATAAATTGAAATTGGAAAATATTCCTCATGAAACACCTTATAGAGTGTCTTGGTTGAATGATGATCAATCAATTTTGGTGAATGAACAATATTTAGTTGATTTTAACATTGGTGGATATAAGGACAAGATTCTTTGTGATGTATTGCCCATGGATTATTGTCATTTGTTACTTGGAATACCATGGCAATTTGATAGACATGCCATATATGATGGAAGAGATAATACTTATCAGATTGAGAAGGATGGAACCACTTTTACACTAACATCATTGGAGGAAGATGTTAAAGAGCAGACCAAGGCAGCTAAGGTGATAATGTTGGGAAAGAAGGAGTTTATAAATTTTGAGGAAGACAAACATGAAGAATGTGCAGCCACTACAAAAGGAGATGATGCTAGGATAGTAAGTTTGAAGAATGATGCAATGTTGGAAAGAAAAGATGATGTGTTGATGTCAAAAATAGATGAAGAGAAGGTCAAGGATGAATTGGTTGTGAGAAAGCAATATGGGTTAGAAAAACATGTTGAGATTATAGTAGGAATAGTACTTTGTTCTTGGGTTGAAAAGGAGGTTAAGGGGCAGTCATATTCTATCAAGACAGAGGTTTATAAACCTAATGATAAAGAGATTATTGGGGCAGCGAATCTGATGAAAGAGATAAAGGGAAAAGGTGAAGTGAATAGCGGTAAATGGCAATGACATGTAGGTGAATTCAAGTGTGCAACAAGAGTAAAGGAGAGGGTAGTTCAAGACCAAGTTAGCAGAGGTATGTTTGTAGGTATGAAGACAAGTTCAACCTCAATTTCAGATGAGGAAAGGTAAGAGAACATTCAACAGATTAGTTTGTGAAGGTGAAGCAATTTCTAGGTAGCAAGGAACCTATCAATGTAAAGAACAATGCAAGTCTTAAGTAAATGATCCAGTGGAAGGGATTACCAAGTGAAGGAGCATTGGAATATCAAGGAGATGAAGTGATCAAGTGTGGACAAGCTGCAATACAGTCCTCAAGGTTCTTGAGCTCTTTTTTCTGGCCGTGTGTATGGTGTAGGGGCACCAAAACAATTTATGTAAATATGGTCATTTGATAGGTTGTAGGGTCTTTGAGTCTTTTTTCATTCAATAAGGTCATAATAGACCATTTTTTATGTAATTGGAGTCTTTTTGGTTTGGTCTTAGTAATGTTGCAAAATCTTGAAAAGTTGTCAAAATGCAATGTTGCAAAAATGTAAAAAAATTGCAAAATTAGGAAGTTGAAGAGTCAAGTGATGAGAGGCTCAGCGATACTCTCATATAAATCATTTTATGTTTAAAAGACTTGTTATTTTTGTTAATTAACATGACTGGAGGTAGACTATAGACTAATATATTTACTTACTTTGCTTTATGTTTGGCTAATTTGGTAGATATATTTGAGGTAGTTTTTTATTTTAAATGTGTTGCTTTCATGATGATATTGATGAGTTAATTATGTAGTGTTAATCTTTTACTGTCATAATTGGTATCCTTTTCTTAAGGGTTTTATTCGGGGTATTTAAAATATTGATGATGAAGTTAAACTCCGTGTTTAATCAAGGAAAGATAATCACGCCATTGATCGGCCTAGTTGGATGATGAATCACTCAAGTCCAAATCAGCTTCTTTGTATCCGGTTTGGGAACTTCTAGTCCCAGTGTTGATCTACCATATTTCTCTATGTCTATTCTCAGTCCTGTTTTAGTTGTACTTTAGTTTTATTTTTAATCTTTAGTTTGGACACCTTGAATCTTGGCAGTTAACGCCATGTGAATTTAATAAGGATATAGTTATAAATATCCGTGTTTCGGTTTTAGATAGGAGTTAGATAATTTTCAGCTAAGAAATCTTGTAATGGTTACAATACTTTGTTTTGCGTCCTGATTTGATCAACCTGGATGAAGAAAAAAAGTTAACATGAATTATTGGGTTAAGAGGTCTTACCTGAGGAAGAGTAGGGCTCACTCAACCAAAGGAACTGATCGTGTTTGGTATTTTCTGAATTTATGGTATTTCTATTCATGAATATTAAATCTGAAGTGTTGGATGTTAAATCAGGAATGTTAAGTTAGTTTGAATCACTTTCAACAATTGTGGATGAATCGCTCTTAAGTTTAGTTTATCATAATTAGAATGGTTTGTTAGATTCATAATAAAGTTTATTAAGATAATCAGTTTTAGATTTTGTTTGCAAGAATTAAGTTTAGTGATTATCTATTAAGTTAAATTGAAGCAATGATGGGAATTTATGGAAAGATGGAATTGAAGTTTGTTGGAAATCTGTTTATGGAAATTAGTATTTATGTTTTCTAGATTAATCATTATTTCTTCGTAATTCATTTATGTTCTTTAAAATAGTATTTATTTTCCCGCAAATCTTAAGATAGATTTATTTTGAAGTAAATTAGAATTAAATGTGGATTTTGAATTCTAGATTAAGAATTAAGATAAATGTTAGTCTTTTCCATGAATCGGTCTCAATCAATTCAAATGAAGTCAAAAATAAGTCGACAGAACCTTAAGTTAGGAAGTAAGATAGAATTAATCCTTAGGAATTAGTCGCTAAAGTTTAGCTCCTGAGAGCTCCTGAAAGCTCTTGAAAGCTCCTGAAGGAGCCAAATTGACACCTGAAGTCACTGTTTACAGTGAAAACCCCCCCAAAAGTCTTTGAAAAACATCCTTATCGCATATAGCTCTGAGACACACTCGGTTCGATAATTGATTGACTAAATGATGCAAGTTGTGACATTAATGACCTTGCCCATCATTTTTGGTGCCATTGTCAGGGATTAAAAGATCTATCTATTTAGTGTGAAGCCTTAGTGTCGATAAGGAAGAGAGATCTAAATTATGGATGAGACAAAATAGAGACCATCTAGGGAGGTTTCTTCCATGAAACATTGATTTTTGAAGAAATATTGATTTTGATCAAGAACAGGACATTCAACAATACCAGATCAAAGATCAAGAATATAATCAAGAAAATAGAGATCCATTTCAGGAAGAAGAAATGGGTGACCAACTAGAACATCCACCACCAAATAGGACCTTTTCATATCCTATAAATCTTGAAAGATAGATTGGTGAGCCTCCTATGAAGAATATTTCACCCTCAGTTTTTCCTACCTTTAGGGGAAAAACTTCAGAAGATCCAAATCAATTTTTGTTTGAATTCAAAGTTCTATGTCAGACCTATGATTACACAAATGATAACTAGAAGTTGAAGTTATTTCCTTCTACCTTGAAAGAGTCAGCTCTACAATGGTTCATGGGTTTAGGAGCAGGAACAATTGGAACTTGGTAGCAAATGGAAACTGAGTTCTTGGATAAATACCAAGATTACTGTCAAGTAAGGGATAGGAAGGAAGAATTTTTTTGAATAAGAAAAATGGAGGAAAAACTTCTACAGGATTATGCTGATAGATTCTAGTTTGTGCATCAGAGGTGTACTAATGGGATGGATAACGAAATTAGTAAAATAATTTTTGTAAGAGGAATTTATGATGATTCAAGGGATTCTTTGAATCTAATGGGGAGGGGGGACATTAATAAGCTTTCCTTGGATGGTATTGTTGAAATATGTCGAAACTACTCTAGAACTAGGGTGGGAACAAGAAACTCTAGAAGAAACAAGGCTCATACTACTAATGTGTCAGAAGTAATGGACGAATTAGAAAACATGAAGATTGATTTAATTCTTCATCTCAACATGCAGGGAGATAAGAACACATAAACTTTGTCTATTTATTGTTCCAAGTGTAGGGGAAAACACCTTTTAAGAGAATTTCCATTGAACCAAGTTGATATCTGTGAGATTTGTGAGAAACAACACTCAACAAGTTCTTGTAATCTTTTGGCTGGAATTAAGAGCAATATGAAGAAACCACCTATGATAGAAGAAGAGCTTAATTATGTCATCCAGAGACCTCAAAACACAGGATACAATGTTAATCAAAGACAGTATGGTTCTACATCTAATTGGAATCAGAACCCTTGGAAAAACCAAAATTAATGGACCCCTCAATATCAACCACAACCACCACCTACATATTGGGGTCAACCTAAATGGATGAATCCCCGATGGAACTAGTCACAATGGAAAGCTAATCAGTAGCCACAGTGGTAGTCAAATCATCCCTCATGGCAAAAAAATCAAACGTAGTTCCAACCATGGAAAAATTAGGGGAAAAAACGTCCCTACGGACAAACACCTCCAGCAATAAATGCCCCTAATCTAGCTAATGACCAAGTAACCCAACCTCAATTGCCAACTCAACCAGTTTCAAATCTAAGAAATACCTGTAATGATGCAAATCCCCCCAATTTGAATGTTATTGATGCTAATGATATTCAATTAAGAAATTGAATTGTTCAATCTAACCCAGTAGAAAAAGTTCAAGGAGGGGAAGACAATGAGAATTCAGTAGAGAAACACAACTTTGAGGAAGAACAAAATGTCAATCAGGCACCTTACCCTAAGAGATTGAAGGAAGAAAAAGTTACTCCTGAAATCTCTCAACCTAATTACATGAATTTTGTTGATTATGAACTTCTTCATGAGTTGAAGAAGATTAACATTGAAATTCCACTATTATAGGCCATAAAAGACATACCAGAGATAAATCAGTTAGTCAAATCCCTCTGCATGAAAACTTCAGGGAGGAAAAAGAAATTACCTTCCACAATTCAAATAGGGACAAAACTCACTAATGTGTTATAAGGAAGATTTCTTCCACAAAAATATAATGATCTGGGTAGTCCTATAATAACCCTCAGTATTAATGGAAAAGAGATATCAAATGTTCTAATTGATTTGGGAGCTTCCATAAATGTTATCACATCTGATACTATCGAAATGCTAGGAATGACAACTATTCATCCAACAACAACTATTTTACAGTTAATTGACCAATCTACTACCAAACCTGAAGGTATCATAGAAGAAATCATGGTCACCATTGACACATGGGATTATCCAGTTGACTTTTGGTTCTTAAATCTAGAAAGAAAGATTATGGTTATCCAATCATCTTAGGTAGACCATGGTTAGCTATTGTTGCTACCTTAATCGATTGTAGATCTGGAAGTATGATCATTTCAAATGGTCAAAAGAAAAAATAATTTTCACTTTATCCACCAACACAACCATCAATCTAGCCACAAACTCAACTATGGGTTGATAAAGATTTAGAATCAAAAGGTGATGGAATTGTTGAGTTAGCTATGGTTACCTTGGTTGAACATATTGAGGAGTGTGAAGATCAACAGTTTACTCCTAAAAACAATACTCCAATTGAAAAAGGAAAGGGTCAAGAAACATTGCATCAACAACACTCTTGTCCTTTGAATACACTCATTGAAAATTCTCTAGATTCAATAAATGGAACTAAAGAAATTCAGGTAGCTAGAGATAAACCTCTCAACATTAATTCATCTTTATCCCGAACACAAGAAAAAGAATTGAAGGATATTTTAGAAAAACACACCGAATCTTTTTCTTGGGAGTACATGGATATGATAGGAATTCATCCTTCAATTTGTAGTCATTACATATACACTGAAGATGTAAGACCAATCAGACAAGGTCAAAGGAGAATCAATCCTGTTCTTTAGGAAATTGTTAAACAAGAAATAGAGAAGCTACTCAAAGTAGGATTCATTTACCCAATATCAGATAGTTAGTGGGTTTCTCCATTGGTTATTGTACCAAAGAAAAATGGTAAGTGGCGAGTGTGCATAGACTATAGATAATTGAATAAAGCAACAAAAAAGGACCATTTCCCATTGTCATTCATCGACCAAGTACTTGATAACCTAGCAGGTAGCAATTACTTCTCTATTCTTGATGGATTTAGTGGATGCAGTTAGATCCAAGTAGCCCATGAATATCAAGACAAAACTACTTTTACCTGTCCTTGGGGTACATACGCTTATATAGTTTTACCATTTGGACTATGTAACACGCCTGCCACTTTTCAAAAAGCAGTACTTGCTATCTTTGCAGATTTCACCACTATGTGTGTCGAAGTATACATGGATGACTTTACTGTTCATGCAAAGACATTTGAGGAGGCCCTTGAAAACTTAGAAAAAGTTTTGCAATGATGTAAAGATCATAGGTTGTCCTTAAATCATGAAAAAAATTCAATAATGATGACAAAGGGTATAGTTCTAGGACATCACATCTCAAAAGAAGGGATAAAGGTAGATCCCAAGAAAGTTGAGATCATACAGAACATTGAAATCCCTAAGAAGCAAACTGGTGTTTGATGTTTTCTTGGGCATGCTGGATATTATAGAAGATTTATAGAAGGATTTAGTAAAATTGTTGGACCCTCGTTCACATTGCTCAAGAAAGAAGAGGAGTTTGTATGGACAGAAGATTGTTAGAAATATTTTGAGAAAATTAAAATAGCTTTAATGACTTCTCCAATTATTAAAGGACTTGTTTGGGGAGAACCATTCCACATACATGCTGATGCATCCAATTTGGCTAGTGGAGCAGTATTAGGACAAAAATATGACAATGATGCCTTGCATGCAATTTATTATGTTAGCAAAAATCTAAATCCTACTGAAAGAAATTATACAACAACAAAAAAGGAATTTTTAGTTGTAGTATATGCAATAAACAAATTCAAGTATTATATTACAGGATACAAAGTTTACGTACATACAAACCATGCTGCAATTAGATATTTGATGAACAAGGTTGTAGTAGGTGGACGCATTATTAGATGGTTATTGTTGTTGTAGGAATTTGATGTTACTATCATAGATAAGCCTGGAAAGGATAATGTTGTTGTTGACTTCCTTTCCAAAATTGTTTTGCAGGATGATCAAGACCTAGTGGATGACAAATTTCTAGATGAACATTTATTTGCAATCTCAGTTCATCCACCATGGTTTTTTGATCTGGAAAATTATCTTGTAATATGGAAGTGTCCAAGTCACTTCAGCCATAAACAAAAAAAGAGGTTAATTCGTGAAAGTTCTAGATTTCAGTGGATTAATTGTCTTTTATTTAAATTATTCCCTAATCATGTTCTTCACAGATGTGTAGCTGAGTTAGATGTCTATGATGTATTACACGCCTGTCTTCATGAGCCTAAAGGAGGAAACTATTCAGTGGTAAAAACAGTTCATAAAATCCTAGGAGCTAATTACTATTGGCTATCAATGATAAAGGATGTTACATTCTTTGTTAAACATTGTGATGAATGTTAGAGGATGGGAAGACCCACCCCAACAATGGAGATGCCATTTCAGCCACAAATAGCTCTGAAACCATTTGAAAAATGGGGAATCAATTTTGTGGGACATGTTGATCCACCCTCAAAAGGGCAGAATTGTATACTTGTTTGTACTGATTATGCAACAAAATGGGTTGAGGTGAAAGCATTACCACTAGCAAGAGAGGATAAAGTTGTAGATTTTTTGTACAAGCAAATCCTTCAAAGATTTGGTGCACCAAGAGAAATTGTTTCATACCAAGGGCCACGGTTTGTATCAATAATGATGGAAGCCTTTTTGCAGAGATACCATATGACCCATAGGAAATATTCACCATATCATCCTCAGGCGAACATGGACAAGTTGAAGTCACTAACCGAGAATTGGAGAACATCTTGACAAAAATTGTTTCTCTAAGGAAAACAGACTGGGCATAGAGGTTAGATGAGGCAATATGGGCTTATAATACCACATGGAAAACAACTACTGGATTTTCTCCATATGAACTTGTGTATGGGAAGAAACCAGTCATGCCAATAGAATTTGAATTAAGAACACTAAAAACTATAGTAGAAGTTGGAATTGATTTACCAGAGTCCGAGAAAAGTAGAATTTTGTAGCTCAACAGACTTGATGAGATGAGAATGGAGGCTCTTTAGCATACAGATGTAATTCAGAAGTAAAGAAAGGAATGGCATGATAAACATATTGTGTCTAGGCAGTTCAAGGAGGGAGATTGGGTATTATTATTTGACTCCATATTTGAAGAGTTTAAAGTGAAATTCCATACAAGATGGTTAGGACCCTATGAGATAAATCAGGTATTTGAAAATGGAGTTGTCCAATTAGTACGAATTGATGGAGAAAAGAGATTTATGCTACTTAATGGTCATCGACTGAAAACATATCATAAGCCTGCATCAAAGGAAGAATTTTTAGATGATCTACAACACAAAATTGAACATTTTCTCATGGAAGATATCTCTTCCATGAGAGAAGATCTTTGAACCTTTGAAGAAGGTATGAATAAACAAGGTAAATTGAAAACCAGCAAATGGCAGTTTACCTTGAGAAAAATGGAAGTAAATTGAAAACCAGCAATTGGCGGTTTACTTAAAAAAAAAAAAAAGATGACTGAAAACCAGCAATGGCAGTCTATCTAAGTTAACTTTTGAAAGCTCCTAAAGGCTCCTAAAGAGCTCCCAAAAGCTCCTGAAGATCTTGAAGACTGAAGACTCTGAAGACTCCATTTGGCTCGATAGCTCTTGAAGACTCCTAAAGTTTCAAAGCTCCTGAGAGCTCCTGAAGGCTCCTGAAGAACTCTTGAAGGCTCCTGAAGATCTCAAAGGCTTGTAACTCTTGAAATTCCAAATCTCCTAAGAGCTCTTGAAGGCTCCTGAAGAACTCCTGAAGGCTTCTAAAGATCTCAAAGGCTTGTAATAAATAGAGGTGTGCATTTAATGTGAATATTATTCTCGAATATTATTTTCTACAGTAGTTAGACTAATGTAAAATAGGTAAATAATTATAAGTTTAGACATCTCCACCATATTGTTATTAATAAAGATAATAAATAACTTTTAATCATTTCAAAAAGTGGCAGGATTGTTGATATAAGGTATGATGTGACATTGGATGTTGTCAGCAATAATTACTGATCATATTATGATCTTCCTGTCTTTTCAAAATCTTTCCAAGTTCATACTGACATGTGTAAAAGATGCTGCCAACCTTGCGAATTAAATTGCAAACACAATTTTTGGCATGTGAATTGTCCGAAGTAGTAAAGGAAGTTAATGCAAGAAATTAATGACACGTCATTTCATTTTCAAAATGGCTGCTCCAAAAACAAGGAAAGATCTTTCTAATGTTGCTAAGTAGTTCAGTCCGCTAGTTCAAGTCCGCCAAAGTTGCAGTCCTCCATTGTTGATAGGAAGAAATGGGAAACAAGAGGAATGCAGAGCCAGAAAACTTCACTCTTGATTCTAAAACCAAGAGATTGTTAAGGGAAGCTAGATGGTTGGATTTTATAATGAAATATGAAGGTTTTCAGTCAAAAATTATAGAAGAATTTGTGAGAAATTTTCACGTAAATGTCACTAGAGTAAGAGGTGAAATCGTTGAAGTCACTCTAGACATAATCAGTGAAATTTTGGGAATTTTAGCTGAGGAAAAGCTAGTTAACAAAGGCCAAGTAAATTTTGATGAATTGGTGGTTGCATTTCACCAAGAACCAAAAAGGAGGCATGAAATTCTAATGTATAAGGGAGACCAACGCGAAATAGCTCGTCACAGTTTGGACAAACCATGGAGAACTGCTACAACATGGGTCATGAAATTCTTCACCTACGAGGGACAATATCACACTATATTAGGGCTAGGAATGCAGCTATTGATACATTTAAGGTATGGATAGACAAAACCCTCCACTAGAATAAATCTGCCAGCATTTCTATTTCAACAAATTGCTTCCATGATTTCAAGAGTAAATTCTAGAGGGGAGTCTTCCATAAAATACTAGGGGTTAATTCATCTAATAATTAAGCACCATTTCTTAAAGAGAGAATCTAGGAAATAGGGATGGATAGAATTTTTTTCCACACCCATAGAAAAACAAAAAGGGAAACCCACAAAGGGGCTCACAACAAAAATATCAAAAGTAGAAAAAAGTGAATCTTCCAAGGGAGAACAGAAAAAGGGTAAAAGAAAACTACAGGAATCCTCTAGGGTAACCCGTAGTAGCTCTAAAAAGAAAAAGCAAAACTTGAATGAAGAGAGCCCTAGCCATGTTGAAACCATCATGTCCACTCCTGAAGAGATACCTACATTTCAAACCCTTGTCTCTAAAATCCCAAAAGAAACCTTTGCAGCCCATGAGGAAACCCACACACTAGTAAATTCCCCTAAGCAGCCTTAAAGCCATCCTGAAGGCCCAATGCCAACTCTTAAAAGAACCCCTATTGCTAAAATCCATGACTCTACTGAAAAGTCTGAGGCACAATCAGAAGAACAAGAAGCCTCAGAGGAATTTGAACAAGAAGAGACTGTGAGATCCCCTACAGCTTCTTTGACTTATGAGAAAAGAAAAGGAAAAGAACCATTGATTGAAGAAGAAGAAATTCATGATATCATAATGAGGAAGAGTTAGAAGTTGAGGAATTGTTAAGGGCTATGAAAATTTCTAGAGTAGAAGCTGAGTTGGAGCAAGAAAAGAAGAATATGCAATTTCTTGAAGAAAATTTGAGAAGAAAAGAAGAGGAATTACAACAATCCCTCAACAAAACTCGGGAAATGGAAAGACAGATTGAACAAAGAGAAGCAAGGTATAGAGAGAAATTGAATAAAATAGAGGAGGCTTTACAACAAGCTAGTGCGCAATCATTAGCAAATGTTGAGGAAATTACAAAATTAAAAGAAGAATTATAGTTGAAAGAAGAGAAATTAAAACAACAATCTATGAGGTTTTATTGTCAAGAAGCCTCTACTTCCATGGCCCCACCACATTACCTTGCTCTACCTCCCATTCCATCTAATATTCCATCATATGTTCCACCAAAGACTCAACTAGGATATCTCTCCTTGGCAGCCCTGAAATTCAAGCATGAAAATGATTGGCTGAAAAAGCAAGTACAAATATTAGAGGAAGAAAAAAATGAAATTGAAAGAAGACTTGAGCAAGCAATAGAAATAAGTTATACAATGTTGTCAATGAGAAGACCAGCAAGAGTATATGCTTTATTTCTCAGAGAGAAGTTTCTACAATGGAAGCTTAATCAATTAATTTTAAGGAGAAGCCTGGATTATCACAATGATAAAGATTTTATGCAAAATTACTTCCATAGCCACCCTAATATTCAAAATCAAATGTGTGAGTTTTTCTAGCACGGGTTTTTAATGGGAAATAATGATGATTCTCTATTAAGTGTTTATGTTGGTGAACTAAAAATTAGGTCCTTTGTCTCCTTAATGTAGAATCAGGTTGAATGGTTGAAAAAAATGGAAAAATACAAAGAGGCTCAGAAAAAGTACGGTCTACCAATGAGGCCCAAAATTCCTCGTGCATAGAAGTATATCAAAATGGTCTGATTAGTGGTAAGGAAAAATCACATAAATCCTCTTTATGTTTCAAATTTGCTAAATAGTATATCTACTTTCTAGAATGTAGAAGGGATACTTCCTCCATTGGAAATAAATTCATGTGAGGAAAGATATTTACTCATTCCTAAGTCAATAAGATGAAGAGAGCCAATAAGCCCAAAAAATCTCAAATGGAGTTTGATAAGAGTTAGACATGTGATCACCTTGATTGAGCAGCAACAAGAATTATGGGTTGGCATGCGCTTAAGAATGCCAATTATCACTATGCCCACACCAAAGATCAAGGAATCGCCCAATGTTCCTGAGGAAGTAATAAGACCCTAGTTTGAAAAGTTAAGGGAGAACCATGGCTTTGCACTCAATACCAGATTGCCACTGCAATACATAGGAGTGTTCGACTGTTGCATTTGGATGGAAGCAGTGGACAAGGAAAAAGAGACCACCATAATTCTTGACAAAGAACCATGAGGACATGGTCCAAAACAAGTGGGGAAGAATGATGAGAGGCTCAAGGATACTCTCATATAAATCATTTTATGTTTAAAAGACTTGTTAATTTTGTTAATTAACATGACTAGTGGTAGACTATAGACTAATATATTTTCTTACTTTTCTTTATGTTTGGCTAATTTGGTATATATTTTTGAGGTAGTGTTTTATTTTAAATGTGTTGCTTTCATGATGATATTGATGAGTTAATTATGCAGTGTTAATCTTTACTATCATAATTGGTATCCTTTTCTTATGGGTTTTATTCAAGGTATTTAAAAGACTGATGATGAAGTTAAACTCCCTGTTTAATCAAGGAAAGATAATCATGCCATTGATCGGCCCAGTTGGATGATGAATCACTCAAGTCCAAATCAGCTTCTTTGTAGTTAGTTTGGGAACTTCTAGTCCCAGCACCGATCTAGCATATTTCTCTATGTCTATTCTCAGTCTTGTTTTAGTTCTACTTTAGTTTTATTTTTAATCTTTCGTTTGGACCCCTTGAATCTTGGCAGTTAACACCATGTTGTGAATTTAATAAGGATATAGTTATAAATATCCATGTTTCAGTTTTAGATAGGAGTTAGATTATTTTCAGCTAAGAAATCTTGTAATGGTTACAATACTCTGTTCTACGTCCTGATTTGATCAATCTGAATGAAGAAAAGAAGTTAACTTGAATTACTGTGTTAAGAGGTCTTACCTAAGGAAGATCAGGGCCCGCTCAACCAAAGGAACTGATCTTGTTTGATATTTTCTGAGTTTATGTTATTTCTATTCATGAATATTAAATCTAAAGTGTTGGATGTTAAATCAGGAATGCTAAGTTAGTTTGAATCACTTTCAACAATTGTGGATGAATCACTCTTAAGTTTAGTTTATCATAATTAGAATGGTTTGTTAGATACATCATAAAGTTTATTAAGATAATTAGTTTTAGGTGTTTGCAAGAATTAAATTTAGTGATTATATGTTAAGTTAAATTGAAGCAATGATGGGAATTTATGGAAAGATGGAATTGAAGTTTGTTGGAAATTTGTTCATGGAAATTAGTATTTATGTTTTCTAGATTAATCATTATTTCTTTGCAATTCATTTATGTTCTTTAAAATAGTATTTATTTTCCAGCAAATTTTAAGATAGATTTCTTTCAAAGTAAATTAGAATTAAATATGGATTTCGAATGCTAGATTAAGAATTAAGATAAATGTTAGTCTTCTCCATGAATCGGTCTCAATCAAGTCAAATGAAGTAAGAAATAAGTCGACAGAACCTTAAGTTAGGAAGTAAGATAGAATTAGGCCTTAGGAATTAGTCACTAAAGTTCAACTCCTGAGAGCTCTTAAAGGAGCCAAATTGACATTTGAAGTCACTATTTATAGTGCAAACCCCCCCAAAATTCTGTGACAAACATCCTTATTGCATATAGCTCTGAGACACACCCAGTTCGATAATTGATTGACTAAATGATGCAAGTTGTGACATCAATGACCTTGCCCATCATCAAGTTGGTTTCTTTCATTGGGAATCAGTTGGAAACTAAATGGTCATGTTTTTAATGCTTTAAAAATCTTTTTGGTACATTGGGATGGAAATTAGCCATTGTATGTTTGAATTTTGAAATCACTATTTTCCTACATTTTCACAAAGTAATTTGTTGTTCCAACATACAGTACGGACTTGTACGACCTATAGAAGATCACTTATGCACTTGTATTGATGGAGTACTTATTTAAATCCCTTTTGGCTTTTATTTCATAGATTTTCATTAAGATTTGGGGTTTTTATCTCACTTTTTCTGTTGTCTGCCAGAAAACTCAAATTTTAAGGGTTTGAAAGGGTAAAATGAAGTTTTAGGCCATTCCACTCGGTGAAACTTTTCATACATTGGTGGAATGGAACAATTAGATGTAGGATGTTGTTTTATGTGATTTCCAAGAGCAGGGAAGGCAGTTTGTAGAAGTCAAGTTGTTGCCCTAGTTGTAATTCTTTAGAATTTTGGTGAAAAGTGATGCTTTGAATGTAGGGTTTGTACAAAAACTTGTGGAGTTGATCATGTAATGGTTGGTATAGCATGTTCAGTTCATAATTGAAGTGTTTGAGGCATTGGTTGGCTAAGTAGAGGTTTGGAGTTGATAGATCCAATAAACCCTCATTGGAAGTAAGCTAAAATAGGGTTTAAATGAGTTTTTGAGGTTTCGTGACTTTGTGAATGATTCCATTGATAAAAGTTGTAGAATCAATCTATTTGAAACCTATGGAGGACATTAGAATTGGTTTTGGTGGTTGGAGTGAAGTATTTCTTGAAGTTGTTTTGGAAGAGTGACCTATTTAGGGTCCAAGGGCAGTGTAGCAACAATTATTTAAGGGTATTGTTCTGAAACAACCCTATCATCTTTTGAGATATGTTAAGATAGAGCATAATGGGTGTAGATAGAATGATGAAAGTTTTGTGGGTTTGAGGATTATACTACAAGATATGGTTAGATTACATCATTTGGAATGCTACTAGGAAATGAAGATGAATGGTGAGGACAGCAAGTTGAAGGTTTTGTGATTGAAGAATTGTTTGGTACTGATATAATTGTGATTGTTGAAGGTTTTCCTCTTTTCTCCACATCAAATTGATCATAATCTTGTCTAATTTTCTTTGAAATTCAATGTTATTTGATCAATTGATTTCACATGCTCACATAATCTCACACCCAGTGGGACCGGTCCCCATCTAATCATCTTTTTTGAGCTTCTATTGGATTTGTGGGTTTCAAAGGCATCCATGCACCTTTGTTAAATATATATTCTTCCTTCGATAAAGATTGGCATTTTCATTAAAGCTCTGTGCTTCTATTTTCTGATAGAGGCATGCTTTTGTACCTGTTTCTACACTTATGTACATGAACCTATGCCTTTGTACAAAGACCTGCACCTTTATACAAAGACTTGTGCCTTTGTATGTTAATAGAAGCATGCATTTGTACTTAAAGGGCACCTTTGTCAAAATAGGGCGCTTTTGTCTTTTTTCCCTACTTTTTGCACCCCACCTTCAAACATCCATATCTCAATCATATAGTGGTACTTTTTAGTTCTTTTTTTTAAAATGGGGTAGAATTTTGTGCTCTTTGTAGTGGTGTAGGTGGTTTTCATATTTTTTATATTTTATTGTACCTTGGTGAACCTAAATTTAACTCACATTTTAATTTAGTCTGATTTTGATGCTTAAATGTTGTGCTAACCCTAACATCTTCTCGGTTTCCTAAACTTATCTAATATTTGCAGCATGTGGCATTTGGAGAAGCATTTCTTAACACTTATTTTGAGATTTAGTCCTAGAAACATTTGATTTGGTGTTCATAAAACAAATTTCATCTTCCAATTTGGTGTTTAAAATTGAGCAAGCAACTTTCATATTTTTGGTGCTTAATAAATTGAACAATAAAATTTTATCTTTGTTTGGGCTTAAAATGAACCTAAAACTTGTGCTTTGAACAAGGGGATAAAATGAACCACACTTTACTTTTGGTACACGTTTAAAAATAACAAGAGTGTGTGCTTTGTATTGCATGTGTGGTAAATTATTGATGTGTATCCTCTCCCCTCGCGTCTAGTGTGATCTTGGGTGAAGAGAAACATCTTCAATTTGTAATCCATTTGTAACCCTATAAGTTTTTTGTTATGTATCCTCTCCCCTCATGCCTAGTGTGATCTTGGGTGAAGAGAAATAGTAACACCTTTTTTTTTTCTTTTGAGTAGGAGGCCTGCCTTGAGATACATCCATGTATTGGAGAACTCAAGGATTTGACCTCAAGAGGAATTTTTAGGTGCAATATATAATTGTATGAGAGTGAAAGTTGTAGTTCAATCCATGCATGTAGTGCTTCAGACTTGCATGGGTTTCCTGATGCGATGTCTGAGAGGTTGACAGTGTTCACCAAGTTCTACCCACTAAAAACCTTTTTTTTTAGAGGCCTAAGACCATCAAACATCTTCTTAAGGATGTGCAATGGAATAGCATTGTTCTATGAAGTTACTGGCCATGTACTAAACATAGTTGAGGTGCTATAATCCCTTGAAAGGAACTTTTCCTTCCAAGGTAAGAGGTGTATCGTGTACACATGCATACTCTATTTACTCATTATATGGACAATATTTTATTGTGTGGGCTTGACTTAAGAAGATAAACCTACTTCATTGAATAAGATTGTACTTATTTTTGGTTCTATCAATCTTTTTCTAGTGAGATTTGTGGAAGAAAACTCATGAAATATTTCTCATTACCAATTGAGTCAATTGAACACATTACTTGCAAAATCATCAAAACACTCAAACAAACATTAAACATGGTTATGACAAGATTTTAAACCATTTGAACACATTTTTATGTACTTGAAAAGAATTGTACCTTTGTATACATCTAAGTATATCTATTTTTATTAGAATAGTATCTTTGTGTGCATCCTAGTATCATTTTCTACATATTTGCGCATGGGTTCAAAGTAAACCTAGGTAATTACAAATTAGCATTTTTTTCGTTTCACAATATTGAGCTTTTATGGAAAACAATATGCTTTTGTAGACATCTTAGTGTTAGAAAACACATAATCAAGATCTTTGTGTGGTAAAAAGAATAAAAGATTAAATCAGATTTTAAAAATTGAACCTAAAGGAAACATTCAAAACTACTTGTGTTATTTTCTTCAAAGAAACAAATAAGGAAATTCATGCTCAATATTATTTTTATCAAAAAATGTTGGGTTATCATTGGACCAAATCATCGTTATCCATCAAACAAGGTTCTTGATCAAAGTCACTTGGAAAATTATCAAAAAGGGTCTTGGGTTGTCATTTGGAAACAAAGATATCATATTCATTCAAAATCAAACATCAACCCATCAATCAATCATCAAAACAAAAAACTTGACATAAATCATTTAGGATTGAATCCTTTATCATATCAACTAATTTAGTCTTATACTTGGAAATGATCTTTTTTCTAGGTGTTTAGGTTGAATTAGCAAAATCATTTTGGACAAAATCACTTTGGAGTCACAAGTATACTCTCAAAGTAGTAAGTTCATAATCATCATCAAAACATAAAATCCAATCCAATCAATCAAGTCCTAAGTGTGGTCAAAATCAAAAGTTTCACATCCTTCACCCATTCACATCAACCATTCATTTATTGATCCTAGAAATCTGTCAAAGTGGTATCATTAGCAAAATTTGAAAATAACCAAGACTTTTCAACAAGGACATTTTCCCTTAACATCTCCTAGTATTGACATACTTCATTATTCAAATATTTATCCTAGGGGTCTTGAAAATTTAATCTTGAAAACATGGCAATGCCAATCAATTATTCAAACTCAAATATATACAATTCATACATAGGGTCAACATATCCTACAAATTTTAATGACACAAAAAATGTGGGTATACATAGTCAAAACTTAAGAACACCTTTTCATATGGTAGATGTCAATCAATGTCAAAAATTACAAGTCTATCAATCAAATGATCAAAGCAGAAGTCTTCATCATAATAATGTTATCTCACCAAGTCAATACATGTCAAACATGAACATACAAAATGCAAGCATATCAAATATGACCATGTCAAATCCGCACTTGGTAAAATATGGGATGGATCCATTCACACCTCAACAAATTCAAATACCATATCAAAATCAAAATATTCAACATCCATATCAAAATCATAATCCTCAACATCCATATCAAATTCAACCACATCAAGTGCCGCAACATCAAAGGTTTCAAAATCAAAATCTACAACATCAAATTGCTCTAAAGTTTCTTGCTAAAACAGTTGACACACTTCTCCAATTAACATCTCAATCTCCAAATCAATACATTCTACATCAAAACATTGATTTTCATCAACAACAAAATCCATCCTTAAACATCAAAACATGGTGTATCAAACACAATCTCAAATATCATCACCATAGTTCAACTACAATCCCTACAGTATAACAACACCATCACCGAATGTGAATACACTCCTCTAGGGGAGTCAATTGAGAGGGTGTTAAAAAAACTAGTTCATACATAACTTATCACTCTTCCAAGAACAGGTTCTTACATATCTATCTTTAACTTCTCATGGGATAAGGGCAAGGATTATTATGAGTATCATAGAGAAAAAGGTCATGAAACATCAAGTTGTATTCAACTCAAAAATATCATCCAATATCTTATTGATCAAGGACAAATAATCATCGAAGATAACATTCAAGATTCAATCTCAAATGATCACATTGACAATCTCACTACATTACACAATGAGAAAATTGGCATACATCAAGAGTCACTTCCCAAGCATGATCAAAATCCTTCACAAATGTCTAGAAAGGATTCATTTCAAGAAATATTAACATCAGTTGATCTCATGGTTGAAAACATTGAAAATGTCTCTACCTCATCCAATGAGAAAGTTGGCATACCTCAATACTCTTTCCCAAAGCATGATCAATATCTTTCGCTGAGGTCTAGCAATGGTCCCTTTCAAGACATGTTGACATCATTTGATCTCATGGTTTCCAATATTGAAGAAATTCTTAATGCACCATTTGATCCAAATCCACCTAAGGATCAAGAAACTTTTAAATGAATTCTCAAGCATGAAGAAATTCTAAGCCAAGAGCTATCACCCACATATCCACATTCTGAAGACAATCAAGAACCCTTTGCAAACAATCCATCCTTTGAAATTGACCTGTGTCAAGAGTCGAATACAAAGAATACTGAAGATAACACCAAACTGAGTCAAGATCAAGGATCCATGTCTTCTCAAGATCTAATGGGTTTATTCCAATCTAATTATGAATATAACTCTGATAAAAGTCAAGATCAAGGACTGATATCTCCAAGATACTACAATAATTTAATGGGTATCTTCCAATCCATACAATATTTCACAAATGATGATCATATACATATATGACATACTCCTACATCTAACCATGAGATGCTTAATCCTAATGGACATGTAGATGATCTTCAAAAACAAGAGTCTTACTCTCAACATCATTACCAATGAACAAGGGTCTCCTACTATTAATCCTTATAAATGATCAAGGCATAGCAGAATCTAAAGAAATATCAAAAATTGATCATGAGGAAGACCCTTACATGGATTTTGAAGCATCAACATCTCTTGAGGAACAATCAAGATCAAACACATCCCAAGTTCAAATTGAAGACATTGAGTATGAGGATATCCAACATTATCAGAGTAAAGGGTTATGTTTACAAGAACATGGTATCTTGGAATCAGCAAAGACAGTCAACACTCACAAGCATCAAGGAATTGGTTATACAACAATCATAGAATCCAATCATGTCAATAATACCTCATTAATACTAGGGGCAACTTTATCTAGTGTAAACATTAACATGGGGAGCACGAAGAGTCCTTATGATGAAACTGCTACCAACACTACAACCATCCATATCATGAATCTTCATGCACGCATCTTTCCACCCACTAATTGGGACCAACCACAAGAGGAAAAGCTATATTAAAGAAAATATCAAATCATTGAAGCAAAAGAATCAACAAAGCAAAATTGACAAGCAAAACTCAAATGGATACCAAAGCAAAAGAAAGAAAAATTAGATAAGAATATTCAAGGGTTACATTCAAGTGCCTATATTTTATTAAAGCAACTCCTCTAGGAAGGATACCATTGGCACATCATGGAAGCAACATCTACATCAAAACCATTAGGTGGTCTGGCATAAACTTTCAAAAAAAAAAAAAGTCAAGAAAATAGTAAAGAGAAAATCATCCTCCAGTGAAAACCACTACGGTGGTGCTTTGGACAAATACCATGATGTAAACCTGGAAAACATGCATCATGAGTAGAATCGGGCATCTACATGTGTCATTTCAAGTGGAATCATCTCATCCCCCCCATAATGAATCCATCCACCCAATCCATCTTTATCCATATTCCAAATTATCTTGATCTTGACAAAGATTTGGCGTACACTTCAAACTTGCTTGTGGAAAAATCTTGACATGGGTCATTATCATTTATCCAATCCTATGAAATCTAACATTATCTAATCCATGAAGCATTATCCAAATGAGCATCCTCTATTTGAACATGTTATCCTATCACAAAGTAATCCTTGGAAACCTTCACATGCTTATCCATATCCATCCATCCATCCATCCATTCATCCATCTATCCATGCATCCACCCATGCCATTTCACACATTTCTAGACACTAGGGGAAGATACTTACATCTTTCTTTGAGAAAAAATCTTGATCTATGTCTTCTAACTCATATGGTGATCTAAACATTTGCAAACACGAAATAAAATTGGTTAAAAAATTCATAAGGAAACATCTAAATCACTAGCCCATGGAACATTTTGATGAATGAGATGATCCTTATCAAACATATATTTCACAAAACATTAAACAATCTATATCAATTGCATCTAGCTTACGCTTCAACATCACATCAAATCATTCAAAAAAAAAATTCAAGCCTAGCTTCAAATCTTGATCTATCTTATCTGATCAATCCATCATCATCTCAGGATGTATCCTTCCCCAAACCTCATGTTGTTCATAGCCTTTATAACACTATACTTGCATTTTTGTGTATCCTCAACAATTTTATCACTACCAGCAATCCATCAATCAGATCAATCAATCCTAGTGGTTTTCAACAAAATACCAAACAAATCACTGATATTGTTGCATATCCATATCCACTCATCAACATCATGTGAAAAATCTACAAACATTCATAGCATATCAAAATCCAAAAACATTTAAAACATCATAAAATCCAAAAATATCCAAATCCTATCAAAATCCTAAATAGCCTCAAACATGTCTAAAAACTCAAAACATTCGAATAATCATTAAAAACCTCCAAAACAGCCTCAAAACATTCAAAATGTCAAAAACATTGAAATATTTGAAAAACTAAATTACCCATCACATTTCACTTTCACCCACAATAAACTTTCATTCATAATAAATTGATCATCATCCTCACCTTTGGTGAAACAAACAAAAACAAGTACAGCAATCAGAGAAATTAAACTTCAACATAAAATCAAAATCAAAAACCAAACTTCAATGAAAAATCAAAATCGTGATCATTATCAAAAATGTCAATCAAACCTCATATTAACAGCCTATCAAAACCAATCAACACCCAAACATGTCTTACAGATATATCTTTCCTACAATAGACATCAATGGATATCACCCAAAAAAACACTTTGGAAAGAGATATGAATAACATTGATTGTTTGTTTATTTTGATATTTTCTTATGATTTATCTTATTGGTCTATTCTGATGATCTCTTGATGATGTCTACAAAACAATTTAAAGAGAAATGAATAGGGAATTTATCATTGATTTTGTTTGGTGTGCCTATTGGATATTCTTGTAATACAACCTTGGAAAATGCTTACCTTACATGTGTCGAAATGGTCTCAAGTAAAACAATGACTAGGGCATATCAGGTTCTTCGTACCTTTTATGTATTAGTCTTCTTACTTCAATGGCTCATTCTTTCACATGAACAAACAAGGTTTCTATATGTCAAGTATGAACAAGGATACTCCTATCTGTTTGTAGAGTCAAAGTCCATCACATTAGATACTGTCACCCTGGTTTTCAATACCTTGGTGCATCATGTCTATTTTCTATATCAAAAATAAGGGTCGCTATGATGAAAAGCATTATCTAAGAGAAAAATCAAAATTTTCTATCCCATATCATCCCATATCCAAATAAAATCTTGGAATTATCATAGGTTTATTGGTATTTTGATCAACATCATCATTTTTATTCTACTTCCATCAATCTCATTCTATGTTATTCTTCTATCTCTATCTTTACTAACATTTTTATCCAAGTATCAAATTTTTGTGTGGTATATCAAAAATATGTATGAGGTTATCCATAGCCGATGAGTGTGTATGCATCATCAAATCTATCTACATCAAACATCTAAGCTTTCTCAGAAGTATCTTTTTTCCTCTAATCAAAATAACTCCTCTCATAATATTATCATGATCTCAACCTGAAAAATCAGTTTTTCCACTTGATCTCTCGAGGGGGCAGTATACCAATAGTCATTTCTTTAGTCATTTCTTCTGCTAGGGCACAATGGGGCATTTAAAATTAGGAAAAATTTTAATTTTGATTTCAAGCAACATCGATTCTTTGAAACAATTCAACGAGTGAATTACTTCAAACAAAGGGAAAATGTAGACACCTAAAACTATCCTAACAATATCACATACTTGATTTCTCTTACTAACACCATTCCTAGTCTATTTCACATAATTCATAACATTTAATTAAATAATGTCAATTATTTAGTTAAATTCACCATATTCTCCTATTAATTGAATAACTAAGGTTATTTAATTAATTCATCTTTTTCATGCTAATGTTCCTCTCATTTGATTAAATAATGCAAATTGTTTAATTAAATATCATAATTCTCTTTGATTAAATAATTCCTTTATTTTCTCTAATTTTTGGATTAGATTGTGTAAAATATTTTACGCAATCTAATCCAGAAATCAGAGAAAATAAACATTATGGATTGTGGAAACTTGATATCGTTAAATAATTCCTACTTATTTAATTAAAGGTTCTAATTCCTCCACTTGCACAATTAAATGATTTCTTAAGTTATTTAATTAACTAATTATCCCTCCAATCCTCTGAATTCTCCAACTTGCACCTTGGAATATTCCCTTTTCAAATTCAAATATTTCCCTCCAAATGGAAATATCTCTCACATGGCTTCCTAAAATCAAGGGAATTGGTTGAGTCTCTCATGGATTGTGAGCCTTTGATCTAATCCTTGATCCATGTCTCATGGGTTATCAACCATTTGATTTATTCTTGATCCATGCCTTCATCTCTCATTTGATTTCATCCATTGATCCTCCAATTCAATCCTCATTGTTGATCAATATCTCTCAAATCTATAAATACTTCACCATTTAACATGAATGGATCCACAAGCCTTCAAAAAAAGTTATAATCTTGAATTGATGACTCCAATGGAGCAATTTGAGAGTATCTTGTGAATCAACTTCATCAATATTCATCACCAAAGCTTTTGCACATCAATGGATAATGCATAAACTGAGCCATCCACATCCACATCCACATCCACTCATTATGCATCAATCCACAATGGGATTGAGAGGTGTACATAATAATTAGGTTTATTTCTTTTTAATTCTAGTTTTATTTCTTTGATTTGAATCTTTATTTTGTTAATCAAATTTCATTGATAATATGTCTTTGATTGATCAGTATCTTGTCTAATGTGCTTTAAAATTCAATGTTGTTTGATCAATTGATTTCATATGTTCACAAAAACTATTATATTTAATTGAATTTTTCTTACAAATGTTGAAAGATAACACTTTTTAAAAAATTTAAATGAACACAATATGCAAATATATTCTTTTTCAATATTTCTCACTACAATGTGTATGCACTTTTGACGAATGAAAACAACCTAAGATTATACTCAAATTTCACAATGAAAGACTTATGATTTTAAAATATTTTACAAATGTAACAAGCATCAGGTTCACCTAAATGTGATGTGGAAAAAGGGATATAGGCTCTAAATCACACCTTTCCCAATATTACATTAGAGAAGAACCAAAATTGATCACACAAGACCACTTGGCTATTGTCCTCAATGGAAGATCCAAACTGGTAGATCAAGGTTTTGGTCCCTATTTCTGGGGGTTGTGGTTGATTTGATTGATTAAGAATTAAATTAATTTAATTATTTAAATGTAAACTAGGTCAACTATGCAATTATATAAAACTAATGTGGTTTCAAAAAAGTATAGAATTACAACACAAAAATTGAAGACAGAAAACCAGAGTGTAGAGACTAAGGAACTTGGCATGCAAGTTAGGACTAAAACTACCTAGTCAAGGGTGATAGCACCCTAGACTGAAGAATATCGCTTTCTAAAAGCTATTAATAGATCTCAATAGGTTACAGTCTATAGGTTCTTCCTTCTTGGACTCAACTTTGAAACTTCATATGTTGATGAATAATTCTTCTTGTCTTAATTTGTTGAAGTAGGAGGCTTGAATGCTTGATCTTGCAATTAGGTCTTCAATCCTCTCTCAAATCTAGTTTAGAGTTGCCACAATCTACGAACAAGAAAGGGGAGAAAGGGTTGTGTCATATAGGGACTCTAATTCAAATCCCATTTTGGTGTTTCCACCTCCACAATGGCCATGATGATGTGAAGGTTGCTTACCCTTGGTCGGGTAGAGGAAAATGGATAAAAACAAGTGATAAATGACAAATGTTCCAACTTTCCACTCAAATATGATCTCCTTAATGGACTGAAGTCATGGTACTCATCTCATGCAAGGATAAGTGGATGCTTTATTGAAGATCTTGAAAGTGTTAGTACTCACAAAAAAAATAAACACAAAAACATGAATAATCTTACTCACAAACTAGATGCATTGCTAACATGAACCTTAACTGATAAAAAATACTATTAATTTTTCTCTTGACTACTTTTTAGGATGCTTAATTGACATTCAAATTACCTAGGTGTTTAAATGGTGAAAAAGAGTTATGTTTATATGCATTTCTTCAATTCCCAAAAAATTAATTGTGAAAAGCCAACAAATGAATTTGAATTTACAAACATAAAAATTTCAACAATGACATATTCAAAATTAGGCAAAAATAGGTTGTTCAAGGGTCATGGTGCCTTAGACCGGACCTATTTTAGGGATTTTGTTACCTTTAAATAAATAATTAATAGTAAATCCCAATTATGTTTTGATTTTTTTTAAATGGTAATAAAATGGGAAAATTATTAGCATAATTAGGTCCATGCACATAAGGGGGAGCTAAACCTATTATGAAATTGTCAAGGTCAAAAATTTATGAAACTCAACTATTTATGCAGCCCCATTGCAATGGACGGACAAGATAATTTTGGAGAGGTTACATGTAAGTATATTTATCATGGAAGCCTCAACTTTCCTTTTTCTATCTCTGCAACTGTCATCTAGGTCAACTTTTCTAGTACATTCCCCTTATTTTGATATGCGTGGAGTTGTTTTTCTAATTATTTCATTTTCTACATAGCCACTTGTAGCTTATCAACTCATTAGTGAATATTTGGCATGGACTCTTTACCCTCATTTGATTCTAAGGAAGGAATTGATTCTATTTTATACTCAGAGCCACTAGGTGATTCTTATTATCTTCTTATAAATAATTATACTCTTTTTTAGTCTATGTCTAAGTCTATTAAATCACCCTTGACATCCTTTAAGTCTTATAAATTGTTTCTCATATTTCCTTAAGTGGGAGCACCTTTGAGGGTCTTAATGATTTCTTTATTTTTTTGAGGCCCTAGGTGAAGGCAAAGTTATCTTTGGCTTCTTTTCTACAAGTGGAACCATAAGTGTTTCATGTTGGAAGTGTTGCAGTTTGCTGAAGGTACTTTTTTAAAAGTATGTCCTAAGTAGGGTAAATTACATGACTAGATTTTGTTGCATGCAAATGAGTCTGTGATACATACTCCAAACTAGGGTTATGGGCTAAAGAGTCTGCATGGTCAAAAGTGGTTGCATGTTGGGGGAAGCCACTTATTCCTCCTCATCTTCCATTTTTTCCCTTCCCCTTCCTAAAACCTAATTCCTTGAGGTTTTTTGAACCTTATTTTGAGGTTTTTTGAACCTTATTTAGCTATAAGGGTCAACATTTGGCCTATTTCTTATATTATCTAACTTTAAAAACTCTTCCCAAGAAAATTTTGGGAATTGGATATGTAGACTCCTTTTTATCAATAATTAAATCAAATAGTGGTGTGATAATACCAACTACTTACATTTTTTAATACTTTATTGACATCATTTCTAACATGTGACACAAGTAACTTGTTGGAATTGTAGTGTAGTAAATTGTTACCATTAACAATATAAAACTATGTTTGGCACCTTATTATGCATTTACAATAAATTACATTCATAATTTATTCATCTTTGGGCCAAATTGGGAAAATATGTTTAATTCCTTAGCATCCCAAGTTTTTGGGGCCAAAAAGTCACGGACTTGGGTATTGGGCACCCAAGTCCTAGGAATTTTTTTTTAAATTATGACCACCTCTAGTTTCAACCTTTGGTGTTTTAAATGTGATGCTTGGTCGGTCTAACTCCAAAAATCAAGTAGGGTAAATTACATGACTATATTTTGTTGCATGCAAATGAGCCTATGATACATACTCCATTCTAGGGCTATCGGCTAAAGAGTCTACATGGTCAAAAGTGGTTGCATGTTGGTGGAAGCCACTTATTCCTCCTCATCTTCCTTTTTTTTCCCCTTCCCTTTCCTAAAACCTAATTCCTTGAGGTTTTCTGAACCTTATTTGTTAGCTATAAGGGTCAACTTTTGGCCTATTTCTTATATTATCTAACTTTAAAAACTCTTCCAAAGAAAATTTTGGGAATTGGATATGTAGACTCCTTTTTATCAATAATTAAATCAAATAGTGGTGTGATAATACCAACTAATTACATTTTTAGTACTTTATTGGCATCATTTCTAACAAGTGATACAAGTAACTTGTTGGAATTGTAGTGTAGTAAATTGTTACCATTAACAATTTAAAACTATGTTTGGCACCCTATTATGCATGTACAATAAATTACATTCATAATTTATTCATTTTTGGGCTAAATTGGGAAAATATGTTTAATTCCTTGACATCCCATGTTTTTGGGGCCAAAAAGTCTCAGGCTTGGGTATTGGGCACCCAAGTCCTAGGAATTTTAAAAAAAATTATGACCACCTCTAGTGTTGACCTTTGGTGTTTTAAATATGATTTTTGGTCGGTCTAAGTCCAAAAATCACCTAGGGTGCATATATAAACAAGTTTCCCCCCTCATTTGAACATCTACATTTATAACCTAGTATGTGCTATGATGAATTATGTATAATTATGCTCTAATTGTGAAGATACATGTGATTTTCTCTCTACATGTTTTCTGTAACTCTATATTATGTTGTGTAGACTAACCCTTGTAGGTCTACAAGGAAGTTTACTTCTTCTTCATCAACTCTTTGTGGCAACCTATGGTGTGACATGACTTCAATAAGGGTTTCATACCTAAGGTAATTTTATCTTATGTTATTCATTTATTATTGTTATCACATGAAACTGCACCTTGTTGAACATGGGGTTCAACATTCCAATGACACAATGGAACTAACCTCAAGGTGTGGGACCTTTTAGATGAGTTCAAATCTCTAGAGAAAGTCAAGCTCCTATTCTAATAAAACCACAAATGTGTTGGTCCAACCTAGCACATGAAATCCTACAACTACCCTACTCTAACAATTCTCAGGGGAAAAAGGATGGAAATAATGCATAAAAGGGAAAGGGGAGGTGATACATCAAGATAAAATTGTCTTCATTCCTACTTCAAATAACACCATGTATCAATGAAATAACTAAAACACTTACGTAGACATGAAGGTAATGAAGTTATACATAAACATGTAAGAGATAATAGTGATAATGCTTACACTTCATTATTATAATGCTTAGAAGCAATATTTACAGTTACAGAATGCAAAATGCAGTGTCTGCTAGAGAAAAAACACAAAGGAGCTAGAGGAAGAACCCTTCAAAATGCATATAATTGTTGCCTTTATAGTTTAGGCATAACTAAGATGAATTCAGAGCAAACCCTAACCCTACTAAGGTTAGGAAAATGTTTTATTGATTAGATATCAAGATAAGGCCATCAAATCCTAGGCTTAGGCTAGCCTCTAGAACTTGATGTGCATGATATGCCTCTACATTGAATGTTCTACAAGTGCATAAAAGAGAACTCCCATAAAATCCACCATGAAAGTTGGTCTACAACAAAATGAATGTCTCTTCCATACATAAAGAGGTATGGGTGTCGCTTTTACACTAAATATGGCATGCAAAATTGTGAAGGATAAACCCTACAATGAGAAAATTTTATCCTAGAGCTGAAAAAGTCATCTAGTCATTACTGTAAGCATTCCCATGAAATGTTGTGCTTAGTTCTTGATAGATTTGAATTTGGTTCATTCAATCAAAGATGGAGGATTGAGATCAAAGCTTTTTGGTAAGTTTAAAACATGGTCGTCAATCTACATAAGATACAAGATCAATGACTCATGTACACTCTCAGAATAGTGCGAAACCTTAAAAATGCTTCAAGAGAGAATGGGCTACAAAGAGGAAATACGCTCCAATCATGGACTACCATGCATCCATTATTTACTTCCTCCACTACTTAGTGCATTCTTACTTTGCATTGGGGAAGAGAAAATTCCCTGTGAAGAAGAAACTCATTGGAAGGACATTTGGGCATGTGTTGCCATCTGCTATCTCCACCACTTAGCATATTCTTGCCTCTATGCTAAGGAAATGAAAATGCACTATGAAGAAACTCACTATTGCAATCAAAGAAATCCATGTGGTGTTATAGAACTGGACCTCACCTAGCACATTTTTCTTCTACATTGAGGAAATATAAATGTGTTGCAAAGAAACTCAGTGCTACAATGTAGAGCTAACACCTGTCATTACTCTATCCACTACCTTATTGCATTCTTGCTATGCGCTTAGTGATAGAAATTGTGCTCCGAAGAAGCCTTGTGATGTAATTAGAAGCCACCACTTTTCTTGACATCATTCATCCCAGTTGAGCACATTTCTTTTATGTGCTTGCTTTATGAAAATGTGCTCCAAAGAAAGAGTGAACTGTTATCAAATCATGACACATGTTGGCATCTTGTACACCCCGCCTAGTGCAATTTTGTAATGCACTTGGCTCATGAAAATGCAATTCAAAGATGGAGTGCACTGCAATAGCATGATGACACATAGCCCATCTTATAGATACTTCTAAACACATTTTTTTCTTTGCACTAGAAGGGAATGTGTTGTGAAGAGGTGTGTGCTATACTAATGGCTAGACATGTGTCCTAAGAAGGGCCATGCTCTCAGTGGTTAAGTGATTTGTTTAATAATGTGTACAAAAGTTATTTTTTAAGATCATGCTAGGGAAGGAAGCCTAGGCCAAAGAATAGGAATAGACTTGGATCAAGAGGACTTAGGTCCAAAAGTCCATTTGAGACCCAAAACTCCCATTGAACCAAGGAAAAAAGAGAAGGATTTAGCCACTCTTTGAGATATTTTCAAATGGGTACTTAACTGAAGCTTGGAAAATAGATAATACAACTACAAAGGCATATTTTAGTATGATAAATCCATTAAGATTTCTTGGATTGATTATAACTGATGGGAAATGAAATGGAAGGTACAAAGTGACAACATTTTGGAATTTTTTGTGGAACGATCGCCTGCTAATCATGTAAACCAAGGGCCTTATTAGTCTATTGGGCATAGATTCATAAGGGAATTCTTCAACAATTGGGCCTCACAAGGTCAAAACAAAACATGTGCAAGTTTCACTTGGAGGAAAGTAAGAAAACTAAAAACATACATTCCCTTAAGGAGAATGGAGGGTATGCAAGCACTTCTTGGAAAGTAAAATAGCCAACTAAGCTAATATGTACATGAATTCTCAAAACCTATCATAAATAAGGTTTGAGATGAATTACATTCATTGGAATTGGAAGAGTTCACCATCCAACCTGGAGAGATGAAAATCATTTACCTCCTTACAGTTGATGATGATATAAGGGCCACTCCAAATGGCATCAATTTGGTATGCCTTATAGATTTGGCTCTATTTGCATCCTATTTTAGTACCAAATATCCCTCTTGGAACACTCTTTGGACAACTTTCTTGTCAAAATTTATTTTGACCTGTGCTTGATGAGTCTCTAAGACTTGCATGGCTTTGTTCCTGGTCTCTTCTAACTCCAACAACTCTGCCAACCTCACTATCATGGAATCATTACCCTCTAAATCTAGTTGATGTGCTAACTCAAGAGAAGTAAACTCCAATATAATTGAAATATTGCTTCTCTTACATAAACTAGCATGAAAGGAGAATTACCAATTGCTCTTTTAGGAGTAATTTTATCAGCCAAAAGGGTTGTCCTCAATTTGATATTCTAGTCCCTTTCATTATCTTCAATAGTCCTTTTGATAATCCTGATGAGGTTCTTATTTGAAGATTCAGCTAGATTGTAGATTCTAAGTTAATATTTTTTAAACTTGGTGAAATTCACTCAATTCAGAGGGTCAACTAACTAAATAGTCCACCTGACACTACTTAAGACTACATTAAATCATCAACCAAGGTGCATAAGCTTATGATGGTGCAGAATTATATATCCCTTCATGGACTTAAACTACCTAAACTATCCTTCTAAAGTTATTCTAATTGCTGGAAATTTACAAAATTGTAAAACAGTAAAAACACAAATTGAAACTAGTTGCTATGGGTAAACCTACAGTAAAAGTTGTAACTGAACTATTGCTAATGAAATAATACTATGTTAAATGAAAAAATTGATAAAGATTATTGACTCAACTAAACTATCCTCTAGATTATTACTAATAATTGTTACACGTGTTCCTAAGAATTCATTCATAATAAGCAAGAAATGAAATTCCAATTAACTTGCATACAATTCATGAACAATGGTAAACTAATATTAACTATCAATAGAAGTAAATAACTGAAAGGTGAAGTGAAGAACAATACCTTGAGTGGCCTGCTGAAGTAATTGTTCCCACTTTAACTAAACTCAATCTAACTAATAAATCTCACACATTCCATGAATTGATCTCCATTTATTGCATAAGATGAAAGATTACAAAATATTCTTACACAAATCATACTCAATCATTTTGTAGATTCATGTTCAAACAGAAAAATAGCAAATAACATAAAATTGTGAAAAACCAACTAACTAAACTACAAACTCAACCAACAGTTATATACAAACAGAGGGAGTCTTAGGTCAGCATAATGGATACAAAAAGGATAATATGATATGGAATATTGTTAAAAATTGTGTTTAAAAGTATCTTAAAGTCTGCATAAAACCAATAGAAAACAAGCTATTTTCTAGACCTATCATTTCCCCCCAACTTAACTTTTTGCTTGTCCCCAAGCAAAATACTAAGGGTCTTGATTATACTAGAGAACAATTTTCCATAGTTCTATGACTGTACTAGCACCCTAATCATGTTATAGATAAAAACCTTGGCATGTTGAAAGTTGCCTCATTCTGATAGCTTCTTCCCTTTCACATTCATCATTTTTATCTCCAATCTAATGTGGAATTATACAAAGGAGAATAGGTAATTGAAATGTAAGGGGTATCCAATGAACTCCTCTATTAATACTAGTTTCCATATATTTTTGCACTCTCTAGAGCATAGCAATAAATTTGTACACATATTGTGGCTCCTGCAATTCAGGGGTTAGTTCATTCCATCGGTTTTGCACATACTTATAACACAGTTGTACAATACCTACAAGTATCAAATTTCATTCTCTCATAGTCTTCCTTTCATAGTTTCATTAATGTCACTCCAACTCCTTTATACCCAAGAAGTCTCATCCACTCATCAATAATTGCTTTTGAATCCTTAGCCTCTCTTCTTACTGGAAGTGCAATAGATTTCTATTTTTCATCATATTCTTCCATAATTTCTCCTCTAAGTTGTGCATTCTTGTAGTAAGATTAAAGTGCTCTAACTTGAAGGTCCCCCACATACATTAAGGGATTCCATTATTTTTCATCAAGAATCACATAATTATGTAGATAAAATTCACATAATTGATCTTGGTCTTCAAATGTGGAAGTTTTAAAAAATTTAAGAAACTCGTCTGGTTGACTCATGGCATGAGATTGTTTTCTAATTAATCTATTAAACTAAAAACAAAAGAACCTTTCTTGTAGAAACAATGCATAAGTCTTGGGCAGAGGCCTACACTTGAAAAGTTGTGCAGCCTTATCTGCAACTTCTTCCAATTGGACTGCTGACTTATTCAATTCCATTTCTTTCTTTTCCAATTCTTGCATATATCTTTCCTTTTCCTTCTTCCATTTTCCTTTTTCCTTTGCAAACTCATTAGTTACACTCCATAATTCATATCCTAAAGAAAAATTTGTATGATAACCAGGAGTTTTAAGAGGAGGAGGTCTCTCACTTGGGACAGCCAATTCTTTGTCCCCTATTTTAGTGATAGCCAATTGTGCCAGCAAATCTAACTTAGCACCATGACCATACAACTGTAGTTTTTCCTCCATCTCTTGCATCTTTACTTCCCTTTCTTTATCCTTTTGCTCATAATTTTTCACCAACTCCTCTAGGTGATTAATTCTATCCAATGCTTCCTAGAGTTCTTGTCTCACATTTCTCTCTTCAAGATAAACTTCTTCTCTACCCTCAAAATGATCATTTCCTCATTCATAACCTCCCTATATACGACTATTTGAAGCTTTTGTCCTTAATTTATTTGCAATAAATGGGTCCTCTAACTCAAAATCAAATATAATTATCATATACCTTCTCTTTTTCACAATTGCATTCATGTCACCAGGGGCATCCCCTTCTAGTTCAAAATTAGTCTCTACTACTGTAACATTTTCCTGTTGTTGTTCCTACTAGTATTGATTTCCCTGGAATTGTTCTCTACTCCTCTCTTCTCCTTCAGGTTCCCTTATACCTTCCTTTGCAGCATTTTGTTTCCTGATCCTACCAAAATGTCTGGTTATAAGTATCTTTGCTTCAACTTTCCTCTTTTCCTTTTTAATACCCTTCTTTTCTAGGGAATTTTCCTTTTTTCTACTTTTGAGAAACCTTCTTTCCTTTTGAAACCTCTTCCTCTGGTTTAGAGGGTGTGGAAGTGGTGGATACACTACTTATCCTACTTTTAGACTTTCATGGCTTAGAAGAAGAAGGTAACTCAATTTTAGATGGCCCAGACTCCGGCTCTTCAAGTTCTTCATGTTTTTCATGTTCACCTTGGTTGCAAATCGGTGAGGCTACAAGTGAATTGTAAGGGTTTTCCTCTTTAGGCACATTTTGAGGTTTATTTTGATTTCCTATATCCCTAGGTACTACCAAAAAACTATTGATGTCATTACATTCCTTAGCCCTAAAATCCTCCCACCTTACTTGTGGGAATTGAATTCTTAAGCTCCTTTTTTTATCAACAAGGTAACCAAGTAATGGTGAGAGAGAGAAGTATCATATTGTCTTTTCTGGTATTCCAAAGCCATTCTCTTCAACAAGTGGTATAGAAAATTGGGTACATTGAATATCCTATTATGCCTAAGATGGCTTAACAACTTAAAATGGGAAATATACAACATATTTTGTCTACCATTGCATGTAATATATTTGACAATATAAGAAGAACACCTTGCCCATAACTATTGGAGAGATATTATTTTCGTACCTTGTGATGAGGAATCCAATTCCTCTCCTCTTGTGTAGAATTCCTCTCGAGCTACGACTGCATCAGACTGAGCTATAAATTTTTCTCCCGTCCTTAGAAATTCGGTCACTTGAGCAATGGTGATCTTTGAAGCATCCACAAAAAGTCCTTTTACCATGGCTTCATTGTATTGGAGAGTTTCTGCAAATCTTCTCATTAAATCATCACTATACTCTGTTAAATTTAGAAAATACTCGATCCATCCAACCCTTATGAATATAGGAAGGACAGTTGTGTCCTCCAAAATTTGTTGATGAGTTGTCGGCTCTCTCCTTATGAAATCTCCTCACATCTTAGTTACCTTTATTGCTCAATATACCAATTTTAGCTCTGAAGATTCAACTCAATCTCTGCCTACCACCTTCAACTTCTCCTATGACTTCAAAAACTTAGTTCCCATATATATTCTTACTACCACACCACACTACATAACTACAAATTTCTCTTCAGATTTAGCTTTGATAGAAACCAAGCTAAGGTTCTTGCAAATTCTACAGGGTTTCAAGTTTTAGGAATTGCAAAAATGGTAGTGGACGGAAATAGAAATAAAAATAAAATATAACTTAGGGCTTGTAATGTCATGATTTTCATTAAATCCGGGCTAGGGTGGAAAATTTGAAAAGTTTGGCCAAAAGATAGATTAAGTGTATCCTCCCCCCAACTTAATGAGTGAAGTGACCTCACTTCACAATAATGATTTGGAGGTGATAAAAATGTGAGTTGATGGAATTGAATAATTTAATAATTCACATGCATGGAATTTAAATGAAAAGTGTATAAAAAGCTTAAAGAAAACTTGAATAATCATAATAGTATACCTCAAGTACTGTCATGCAAAACTAACCATCGGTGGTATGTGGAAACTGAAAGAACATATACTGTTATTGAGTTGATGGGACAAATATTAACTGTAAGGTAATAAGTATCTTGGATGGTGAGTTGATACGATGAGATGGATGGAAGCTGGTGATTTGACATCTTGTAAATATTGGAAATGAATGCAGATAATAAAGTAATTATGTCGCAATAAGTAGGATGAATTGATGGATAAAAATATGTGTATATGGTGGAAAGGAATGTGTGTAACCTTGCAATAAGTATGGTTCCAAATGAATGAAATATTCTTTTCAGTCATCAAATGTTGCTACAAGCGCCTGCAGTGTCAAATCCCAATTAGAATGTGGGTAGTGTGAAGCTACAGGCCCCTACGGCATCAATTCCCTTGTGTATATTGTTAACAGGTCCCTTGTGAAGATATCCTAAGTATTATTATAACTGTGTAGTGTGCGCATAAAGAATGTGTTGTGTGTGCATATGATATTTTAAAGCATAAGAAATTATGCCTGGGTGATTTCAAGGTTTGATTTGTGTAACTCAACCTCTGGATCACCATATGTGCTTGGTATGCCCCATAGTACAGATGTCAGAATTTGTGAATCAGTTTCTATTTTAGGCTCACTGTGAGCACCATATTGTTGAATTAGTGAAAAGATGAAGTCATCATGTTGTATTGCCTTCTTATATAACTTGAGTCTATGTCCATTAACAAGAAGTGAGAATTGGGCTCCATCAATGGCATGCAATTATACTACTCCATTTGGGTAAACTTTACTATTTTCATAAGGGCCCAGCCACCTAGACTGGAATTTTCCCTTGAAATCCTTATACCTTGAGTCATATAACAGAGCCCAATCTCCTTCAGTGAATTATTTTGTCTTTATGAACCGATCATGTCATTTCATTCATTGTTGTTGCATCACCTTTGTATGATGGACTGCTTCCATGCATATTTTATCCAACCCATTCAAAGAGTGCAACCTTTCCTTTTGTGCCTCTGTTAAATCCATGCCTAACTCAACTATTGTCCTTAGTGTTTTGTATTCAAATTTTATAGGCAATACTGTTGTTTTTCCATAAACCATTTTATAAGGGGTAAAACCTGTATTTTTCTTCCATGTGGTCCTATATGCCCAAATAGCTCTAGTAATCTAGATACCCAATCTCCCCTATGTAGTTGCACTATTTTTGTCAATATATTTTCAATCTCCCTATTGGTGACCTCTACTTGACCATTACCCTGAGGATGATATGGGGTAGATTTCATGTGCCTAATATGATACTCTTCTACCAATAAGGCAATTAGGTCTAATGTGAATTGTGGTCCTTTATCAGTCACTATATCTTTAGGTACACCATATCTAGTGAATATCTCATATAAGAATTTTTCTATATTGTCATCTTTGGCAAACTACAATGCTTTTACTTCTACCCACTTGGTTAAGTAGTCATTGCATACCAATATGTATTCTTTATTATTTGAACTGGGAGAGATAGGTCCAATAAAATCATGCCCTCATTTATAAAAAGGACCCAGTGCCAGCTGGGGATGTAAAGGCATTTCATCACTTCTTGTAGATCTTCCCATTCTCTGGCAGCGGTCACAAATTCTAGTATACTTAACAGAGTCTTTATGTAGAGTTGGTCAGTAGTAGCATGTTGTCAAGATCTTAAAGGTTGTCCTCTTGGCTGAAAAATGTCCACCACACAGTTCATCATGACATGCTTTCAATATGTCAAACACTTCATCCTCCCTAATACATCTTCTCATAATGTTATCTAGGCCAATGCAAAATAAAAATCCAGAAATCCAAGAATCCAAGAATAAGGGAAGCACTTATGAACCAATTGTCTTTCCTCTCTTGGAGAAAAGTAACCTGGAATCTACCCTGACACCAAATAGTTAGCTATGTCAGTGTACCATGGTGTGTGTAAATTTAAATCAAATAGATGATCATCAGGGAAATAATCATCAACCACTCCTTCTAATGATTCGGTAGGAAATCTAGACATAAATTCAACAACCACATTAGCCTTTCCAAGCTTGTCAACTATTGTTATGTCAAATTCTTGCAGCAACAATAACCACCTTACAAGTCCTCCACCAACCACTAGTTTATTCATCAAGTACTTGATGGTTGTATGATTTGTATGTATGAACACTTGATAGCCAGTTATATAATGTTTGAACTTGTTATGGCATAGACAACTGCAAGAATTTATTTTTCTGTCACAGTGTAGTTCAACTCTGCTCCTTAGAGGTTTTTGTTGATATAATATATTGCATATTCCTTATTCCCTTCTTTCTGCCCTAGGACTTCCTCGATGGAAAAGTATGATGCATTAATGTGTATGTGAAATGGCAATGTCCAATTTGGACCTCTTAGAGCTGGTGCACGAGTTAGAGCTACCTTTAATTTCTCAAATGAATTTTAACAACCTTCAGTCCAATCAAACACACTATCCTTTGTTAACAAAACAAACAAAGGTGCAGCAGTTTTACTGAAATCTTGGATGAACCGCCTATAGTAACTTGCATGTCCAAGGAAGCTTCTTACATCTTTTTCTTTCTATGGTATAGGTAGGGTAGATATAATTTCAATCTTCTTTGGATCAACCTATATTCCTTCACTAGGTATAAAGTGTCTTAACACAATGCCTTGTATCATCATCATGAAACACTTCTCATTATTGAGTGATAGATTGTTTTCCTTACATATTTTTAACACTTTCTCTAGGTTACTAAGAGATTCCTCATTACATTCACCATAAGTGGTGAAATCATCCATGTATATCTCCATCCAGTTATGTGCAAAATCAAAAAATATGTTGAGTACTACTCTTTGAAAGGTAGTTGGAGCATTGCACAAGCCAAAAGGTAAAATAGAATATGCATAGGTTCCCCATGGGTAGGTAAATGTGGTCTTATCTTGATTTTCTAGTGCAATTCTGATCTGATTATAACCACTTAAACCATCAAGAAATGAAAAATATTTCTTTCCTGCCAAAGAATATAGAACTTGATCAATAAATGGCAATGGAAAGTGATCTTCCTTATGGTAGCATTTAATTCCCTGTAATCAACACAGACTCTCCATTTTCCACCTTTATTTGGAACTATAACCAATGGTGAAAGCCATTCACTGTATGATATAGGGTATATGAAACCTACATCTAAAATCTTTTGGAGTTTAGCTTTCACTATATCTCTTAGAGCTAGATTCATGTGTCTCTATAGCTATCTTATAGGTCTATAGCCATCATTAATGTAAATCCTGTGCATGCAGAGATCAGGATCAATGCCTCTCATATCATGGTAATCCCATGCATATGTGGCTAAGTGTGCCTGCAACACTGATTGCGGAGAATTTTGTTGTTCCTCAATCAAGGCATTATTAATATTTAACATTCTCCCTAGCATAATTTTCAACTCCTTTGATAACTCTTGAGCTGATGAGAGATCAAAGCTTGGTATAATGGGTAAACATTGTTGAGGGAGTAATGAATGAAATAGTTGTGATATTTCTTTTATAGAATTGGTAGGTACAATACTTTGCAAGGGGTCTTGTAGGCATATGAGACAATCCTACTATTTTGGGCTCCTTCCATAGTCATTTTGGATTATATGAGCAATGAGCTCATCTTCATCATGGTCATCCAATAAGGGGTTGTGCTCTATAGTCATCAGTGTCTGAAGAGAACAAATATCATCCTCCTCATCCAATAAGGGGTTGTGCTCTATGGTTAGGCAGGTGGATAAAGAACCAAGTTCTTTGTAATTGTCCCATTGGATATTATCATTTTACTAGATCTGTAGGCTATAAATGCATTGGTTGTTGCAAAGGCCTACCTAGGATGAGTAGGTAACCTGCAAGATTAACTTTGGGTTGTAATACTACAAAGTTTGTAGGGTATTCCCAAGAATCTAGTGCAATAACTAGGTCTTCAATAATCCCCTCAGGTTTAATCATAGACCTATCAGCTAATTGCAAGATAGTTTGTGTGGGTCTGAGATTGATCAACTGAAGCAACTACATTGTTTCTTTTGTCATGACATTTTTGGCTGCCCCCAAGTCTATCAAATTGTTTTTAATGAGGTTCCCATTGATCTTAATATCCACAACTGGACTACCAAGATCAATATACTTAGGGACTGTAATGTTCCCCAACATGATATCTACAAGATTCCCCAAAACATGAACTATTTGTGGATCTTTCCTTTTTTTGCCTGGTTTCTTAAGACAAAGATCCCTTACTGTCTTAGTGTATATGGGGATGTCTTTGATAGCTTCAATAAGTTGAATTTTTTATTTTAACATCTTTCAATTTCCCTAAAAGGTATGTCTCAACCTGTGTGTGATGATTTTGCAAAGCTAGGTGTTCAAGAAAAGGTGCCTTCGGATTTGAGGTAGTTTGGTGTACCTAATTTTGTTTAGGCTCCAAAGGTGGTTTATCAAAAGCCTCAATTGTAGGTTCCTCATTCTCCATTTCTATAATTTGGTGGGATGAAGGACCAGCAATTTTTTTTCCTAACCTAAGGTGGACATCACTCACCTCTACCCCATAAGTGGAGTATTGCATAGCTTTGTTAGTATAAGCTTGTTGAACAAGCTTAGTGTTAGGGTTAGGTGCAAGTTGGGTAGGTATTTGTTGCTTAGGTGGCTAGGATGCAGGATTTGATGGTGGCATGAGTGCTTGTTTCTTTTGTGGAGGAGGGAGCATGGGCTACTGATAGTTCATATTTTATTGTTGCCATTGTTGGCCTTTCTGTCACTGAGGCTTCCATTGATTCTACTAGGTTGGCCATTGTGGATTGTAATTGGAACCTTGAAAGTGTTGTTGTGGCCAAGAATTTGGCTGTTGGTTCCAAATAGGTTGAGGATTTTTCCATTGGGGATTATTCCACTTGTTCTAATTTACTTGTCAAGGTTGAGAGTTCCTAACAAAAAAATTTTGGTTGCCAATAGGAAAAGATGAATTAAAGATAAGGGGTTCATTCAGCATACCATGTCTTTGCTGCCATGGCCTCCTTTGTGCTATATAAAATAGTTGTCCATCATCTCCTTCAATGTGTTGAAAGTCAAGCTTCTCAACTTTTTCCTGTTGAATGTTGGCCACTCTTTTGTATTTACAATTTTCCTTTCTTTGCCTACATCTTGGACAATACTCAGTAAGCATAGCCTCTACTTCCTTCTGCTTCTTCTTGATGTGGAGAGTATCCAGCTATGTTGCCAAATGATTGATTATGTCTTCTTTCATGTTGGTTAACAGATTGCTTAGCTCAACTTTAGAAACCCTAGTAGATGATTTACCAAGAACTGATGTTCTAGTTTCTCTTGGCCTCTTTGTGAAGGTCTTGGAGTATTTTTTGCATATCTTACAAATTTATTCAAATTCCATTCGAGAGACGTATCCTCCCCCAATAAGATTGAGGGCATCCATGTAGTCTTCATTAACCCCTCTCAAAAAGACTAGCTAGATAGACTCTTCTGATAACTTGTTATGGGGGTTTTTCTTAAGAGAAAACTGAAACCTTTCAGAATAATCTTCTAAAGATTCATCATCCTTTTTTGTCATTCATAATATATCATCCTTCCTCCTGTCAAGTCCTCTACAGTAGTCCTGATACTTCTCCAAGAATATTGTCTTCATGGTGTCCCAATCAGAAACAACATATTTACCTAATCCCATAAACCATCTCAAAGCTACTTCCTTGAGAGTGGTAGGAAAAAGCTTCAACCTGTGTGCATCAAAAGTATAATCATAACATCTACATAAGACATCAAATTCAAAGAGGATGTATCTGGGTCTTTAGTTATTAACCCATAAAAAACTAGCAAGGCCAAAGGAGGGATGTTTTGTAGCATTGTAGCCCTTTGTTGGTCAGTAATAGGAAACCCAAATGTTGGTCGAGCATCATCATCATCTACATCACCCATGGTGCGGTATGTTCCTTATGTATGTGTGTTATAAGTTGGTGAAAAGGAAATTTCTTCGCCAGTGGTATCTTCACTCGTAGTATTAGGTTCACCAATTTCTGCAATAGCTTCCTAGCATGTAGAGGGAAGGAACCTACCCAAGGGATCTCTTTGCCTCTACATACATAAAATATGACTTTAAATTTAGTGGGCCTGCATAATGTTACTAGCTTGGTGTTGAAAAAGGTGGTATCTAATAGTCCTAATGCTTGAAAAGGGAAATTTAGATATGAAAAACTGTAATAACAGGTCTATGAAGATAGCACCATCCTTAGAAACAGTGCCAAAAATGTAGAGTCTAAGCTAATTTTTTGTAAACTTGGTGGAATTCACTCAATTCATAGAGTAAACTAACTAAATAGTCCACTTGACACTACTTAAGACTACATTAAATCATCAACCAAGGTGTGTAATCTTATGATGGTGCAACATTATATATGCCTTCATAGACCTAAACTACCTAAACTATCCTTTTGAAGTTATTCTAATTGCTAGAAATTCACAAAATTGTAAAACAGTAAAAATGCAAATTGAAACTAGTTGCTACGAGTACCTACAGTAAAAGTTGTAACCAAACTATTGCTAATGAAATAATATTGTATTTCTAAAAATTGTATACTCTTGATGAAAGAGACAATTTTGTGGTAAAACTAGTTCCTACTTTAGGCACCTTTCATCAATCACCCCTTAAAATTGCATTTATAGGCCCCTAATACTCATTATTTTGGACTTTGAGGCCTAATTCACCCATGAAACCACTTAAATCCCAAAAAATATCATTAAAACCACTCAAATTTTGTGAAACCCACCAAAAATATCCCTAGTGGGACTAAGTCGTCCAAGGTGGCAACTTAGTCCCTTTTGGGGTATTTTCCACTTTTGAGCGGGAATTTCATCAATTCAATTTAATTTTTTAATGGATGTCGGCCTCTTAGGTCTAAATAATGGGATAATTAGGTGTTGATGGTTATAAATACACATTTTAAGTCATTTTTCACATCTCCTAGTCATTTTTACAAAGCAAAAATCAAAAGTCAATAGCAAAAGTGTCTTAAACAAGAAGATTCAATAACATTTTGCAGCAAAGTTGAAGCTTTAGGGCAGCAAACTAGGGTTTTTGCAGGTCTTAAAGCTCACTTTTTGTTCAAGATCTCACATTGCAAAGGATTGATCATGGATGCCTATGGTGAATCATGGAGAAATTTAGGTTGAAGAGATGCAACTAGCCATCAAATCACACCTAATGACTTGTTTTCAAAGTGATTCCATCCTCCATGTTCTTCTTATCTTCAAATTTAAGGTTTGCATTATATTTCATATATATTTTACATTCATTTGAAGTGTTGTAAGGTTTCTTGCATTGAAGTCTTGCATCATTCAAGTGCCATTTAACCACCTCATTCTAGCACATTAGAATAGGGTTTTATCTCATTTTCAAATTTTATTAGTCTTAGAAACACTTAAGACTAGGGTTTTTATGCAAATTTTGTCATTCAAAGGGTTTAAATACCAACTAGGGGTTTGAATAAGGAAAAACCCCCCATTAGAAACCAATCTATTTTCTGTTTTGCAGGGTTTTTCAAAGATTCAGATCTGGATTTCCATCAAAAAGCAAAGTGTAGGTTGTGGGCTTCCATTTCCACTTTTGGATTTGTAGAAAATCCAAAGTGGACTAAGTCGCCCATAGTGGCGACTTAGTCCCACTACATTGATTTTTCAGAATTTTTTATAGATTCAGACACCCTTTTGGCTGAAACATCTTTCTAGGCAATTTCCTTGTTTTGGGACTAAGTCGCCCAACCTAGAGTAAGTGTCCCAATTGCCTCAAAAATCAAAATTTCTAGAATTTCAGTGGCCTTTGCAATCCCCAGTCTGCTCCTCATCAATTTCTAGGTGCATAATTCTTATTTTACATCTTTGTTTTATCATTTATTGCATTCATTTTACTTTTTTGCATATCACACTGTGTTTTCAAACAAGCTAATTTTCCTAAGTTTTGCATCATTAGATAATTTCAATTTCATATTAGAGCATTGGGACATCTTAATTTGGCATAATACTTATCATTTACATATACTTTGAGTGTGAACCCTTGCATTTTGGATCCCATCTAATTCCCTTTCTCCTTTAGGTGAAAAACCCTAGGAGGAGCAAAGCATTGTGAGGGAAATCAAAAATCATCGTTTACATTTTGGTGAACCTGTCATTTTGAACATATTTCTTTTTTATTTGAAAAGAGCGTCATAGGTTCCATTTGCATTGCATCTTGCATTGATTAAATTGCATCCTAGGGTTTTAAAATTGCATTAGTGAAAAGCTCATGTTAGCTTGCATTATTGCATCCCATTTCATAGCATAATAGTGAAGTTTTTCATTTACAGTATAGATTTGCATTACACAGTCCTAAACACACTCATATCCATTAGAAAATTTAGAAAAACTTCAAAAATAACCCTAATTGGACTAATTTGCCACCTGGGGCGACTTAGTCCCTTTGTCAATTTTGCATTGTTGTTTTATGCATTTTGTTTCCCCTTTATAAAATTCATGTTAGATTCAATCATTTCTCTATTTTTGTATGTAAATTTGTTTACTATTTTACTTGAATCATTTGCATCTATAATGTTTACTTTAATGGCAATCATAGATAGCATTAGATTTTTACAATGTTCATTTTCAGCATTAGTTCCTAGCTCATTTAGATCAAATTCATCAGAAAAAAACAAACAAACAATTTACATCACATGAACCAATCAAAACAATACTTCATTTTAGGACAAAAATATCATCCAAACCTCTTAGTAGTGATGACTTTGATAGATTAGATGAAACCTTTCACAGTTTCCTCTCATTTAGTTCATCCACTAAGACTTCTGATGACAAACCTAAACCGCTTAGCGACACCTTATCTCCTCAACCTTTTAGTAGTGATGACTTGAGTATGTTAGATGACGCTCTTGAGGGCTTCATCTCACACAATTCATCCACTAAGGATTGTGGTGAGCGAAAAAAAAAAATATGTTAATGTCATTCAACCTCAACTTGTTCTTTACCCACCTTCACATCAACCTCAACCTCCACCTAAACCTGAGTTTACCCTTTATCCACCACAACATGATGTTGTCGCACACACACACTACACTTGAAACAATATGCAACCCCAACAACCCCATCCAACATCCTTACCTTTACCAAATCCTATTTTTCCTAGTGCTCCTCGCCTAAACTCACACCTTAGGGAGTATGATCTCGTTGAACAACTTAAGAATACTCCTGCAAAGATATCCCTTTGGGATCTTCTTCTAAATTCACCCAATTATCATTCAATGCTTCAAACAGCCTTGCAACAAATAGTGGTTCCTCCTGGTACACATGCAAGTGATGTGGCAGCTCTTCTAGAGGGAATGAATACACTTAATGTAGACATTACCTTTCATCAGCATGAGCTCCCCCCATTAGAATTAAGGAGAAAAAATGAGGCTTTTATGATTATTTCCCAATATAATACAATAGGAATTAAGTGAACCCCGTTGACAATGGCTCTACCCTCAATGTGTGTAGTGTGAAACTTCTTGATCGATTACGTGTGGATAAATCACAAATTAAACCTGATTCCTTATCCATCAGAGGATTTGACAACACAACAAAAAAACCGCTCAGTATAATTACTTTACCTATAACAATCAGAGTGGTTACCTTGAAAACTCCTATTCATGTCATGCCCTATGATCTCGCATACAATCTTCTCTTGGGAAGACCATAGATTCATGAGATGCATGCAGTACCTTTGACTCTTCATTGCATAATGAAATATGTCTATAAAAATAAAGTATATCAAGTTGAGATAGACCCCGAGCCTAAGAGTTGTTTGCAACTTGAAAAAGGAACAAGAAGTCCTTTGAATACTTTAATTCCAACTTCTCATATTGACCCTCTTCAGACCAATAAGTAGGAAACATAATCCATGTCTAAATTGCTCGATGATGATTGGGGAACATTGGAATTTACTCCATTCATGGATGAATACATAATTACCTGCAAGGAGACAGAAAAACAAGAGCAACCAATAGTCATGTCCACTCAACATTCACAAGAATCTTCACCTTCCTCTATCTGACCTCCCTTGGATGAAAACACATCTTACACAAAAAAAATTGATGAGATAGATTATCAGAAACACCCCAATCCCAAGGAAATGGAGAGACTTTATGGACATGGGTATGAGCTTATGAAACAATTGGGGTACAATGGTAAAGGATGTGGAAAACATGAACAGGGCATTCGTGTCCCTATTGAGCCTAATACACATGACATGAAGACTAGTTAAGGATATTCCTTTTCTAAGATGACAAAAACAACTCAACGACCCTCATTAAATATCAACACTATCACATGTCAATCACGAACTACACTTACACTCAAACATCCTGAATTTCTTGACATGACTTCTTCACCATCTTGGGAGTATGTTGAAAGTGATGAAGTCTTGAAACAAATTCTAGGTGCTATTGATAAATCATCTTCCTCTAAACGACATGTTACCTGCGCTATGATAAGTTCCAAGCCACAAAATATCGATGATCATGAGAAATCCATGGAACCATACGATCCTGAGTTTCCTTAGCCGAATGCACTCCCCCTAAGAGATACAATTGATATACCAATGGACATCAATGATACACAAAAGTTCATTAACATTGGGAAGTGCCTTGATGATGAGGAACAAGAGGATACTACACTTTTTCTCCATGATTTTCCTAAAAATTTTGCTTGGAAATATTTCGATATGCCAAGTATAGACCCAAAAATTTCCACACATAATATTGTTCTTCCAAACGATGTTAAGCATGTTTGATAGGATTGCATGTTAAAGTAGAGCTTGAAAAAATCCTTGATGCGGGTTTCATTTGTCCTATTGATTATTCTCCTTGGATCTCAAATATTGTCACAGTTGCCAAACCTAACAATCATATTAGGAGATGTATGGATTTCCATGATTTGAATAAGGCGTCTTTAAAAGACAATTTCCCACTTCCTAATATTGATATGATTGTGGATTCAACTGTTGGACATGCTTTGTTGTCATTCATGGATGGATTTTATGGTTCTAATCAAATCTTCATTAACCCACAAGATCAATACAAAACAACATTCACAACTATTTGGGGAACATTTTGTTGGGTTATGATGCCTTTTGGACTAAAGAACGTAGGCGCAACATATCAAAGAGCAATGACATTGATATTTCATGATTACATACATAAAATATTGGAAGATTATGTTGATCACATCCTTGCTAAGTCCTTACGATGACAAGACAATGTGACTATCCTTCGCTGGATCTTTGAACGAATGCGTAAATACATGAGACTCAATCCAAAAAAGTGTCTTTGGAGTAGATAGTGGGAAACTCTTAGGGTTAATTATATCTCATAGAGGCATCGAAGTGGGCACAAAGAAAATTGATGCTATTGTAAACATGTCACCTGTTAGGAATATTTCCCAATTATGCACATTACAAGGATGAATTCAATCTATTTGTCATTTTGTCTCTTCTTTAGTCGATAGAACATTACCTTTCACACATCTCCTCAAGAAGGATGTGCCTTTTGATTGGAATGAAGATTATAATCGATTATGAAACATAATATGCACCAATTGAAAATCAATGTTTAGCCCTTGTATTTACTACTAGTAAATTGTGACATTATTTACTAAATGCAGAAATACAAGTCATGACAAAATTTGATCCTCTCAAACATCTTTTCAATAAAATAGACTTATCAGGACATTTAGCTAAATGGGTTATGTTGTTAACTGAGTTTGACCTTAAGTTTTTTCTGTGAAAAGCAATTAAAGGACAAGCCTTGACCGACCATTTAGTTGATGCCCCTTCCCCTTTTGCATTCGCTAGTAATGATTCTTTTCCTTATGACAATGTATTGACAACTAGTGTTTCTACATGGACATTATATTTTGATAGATTTAAGTGTAGAATAGGTTCCAGTGCTGGAATAATATTAATTCCACCTGAAGGAAAACCTATTCCATTGTCATATCATTTAAATTTCCTATGTAGAAATAACACTGTTGAATATGAGGCCTTACTCGCTGGAATACGTGTCACTTTAATTATGGGCATTAATGACATCAAGATATTTGGTGACTCGCAATTAGTCATCAATAAATTCAATGGTGACTATCAAGCTAAACATGATAAATTATCCAAATACAAAGATCTCACAATGTCCTTGTTAGCAAAATTTAATTCCTTCACCATTGAAAACATCTTGCGAAAAGATAATCGACATGCAAATGTAATGGCCAATGTTGCTTCCCTTATATCCCCCTTTGATCCTTCACAAGATATTATATTCACTATTCATCCTATCATGAAACCTTCCATCATTGATATCACTATCGCCGCATTAGTCACAACTAAGAATGATTCGAGTGAATGGTATGATACTATTTATAATTATATAAAAGATGGTACCCTTCCTGAACCTGTCGCAAGTAACACCCACACTCATCTAAAAAAATTAGCCACCAAGTACATCATCCTTGCTGATGTGTTATATCAACAGTCCTTTGACAAAATCTTACTCAAATGCCTTAAGGATTCTAAAATTAATATGGCACTCCAGCAGGCTCATGCCAGAAGTTGTGGGAGTCATTTCAGTGCAAAGACCCTCGCGCAAAAACTCCTTCGCACAAGTTATTACTGGAAAAACATGGAAAAATACTGTTATGTGTATGTTAAGTGATGTCATAAATTTCAAGAACATAGTCATTTATTTCACGCTCCTACTTCTGAGATTCGTGCCCAAATCCCTATTTGGCCATTTTCTATATGGAGGCTAGATATAATTGATAAAATATCCCCGCATCCTCCGTTGGACATACGTTTATCATAACTGCCACTGATTATTTTAGGAAATGGGTAGAGGCTATTCCTCTTCAATCTATGACTATTGAGGTGATTTTTCAATTCATCCTTGAACACTTAATTGCTCGTTTTGGGATTCCTTATGCATTAGTCTCTGATAATGGCACACCATTTAAGTATAATGATGTGAAGAATTTCTTGGAAATTTTCCATATTCAACACCATTTTTTGACACCCTATTACCCACAATCAAATGGTCAAGCAGAGTCAACTAATAAAGTCCTCGAACAAATTTTAAGGAAAATTGTTAACGCTAATCATAAGGATTGGCACACACAACTACATTATGCACTTTGGGCTTATCGCACAAGTGTTTGTTCCTCCACTGGATCAACACCTTATAACCTAGTTTATGGTACTGAGGAAATCATGCCCTTGGAGTTAGAAATCCCAACAGTTACGGATTTCTCTTCAAGGTTTGATTGAAAATAACACTTATAAGACCAAATGATTACATCAACTTGAAATGGTTGATGAATAGCGCATTAACGCTCTTGAGCATATTCAATATTATTGCAAAAGGCAACAACATTATTACAATCTCAATGCCATCCCTCGCACATTTGACAAGGATGACTTAGTTCTATTTTCAAATCTATGTAATGTCAACACCGACCCTAATGAATGTGGAAAATTTAGCCCTAATTGGTTAGGACCCTATGTTGTCAACAAAAGCTATGGTTCTGGTGCATATGTCTTAATGGAACTCGATGGAACACCCCTTAAAGAACCAATCAATTATGCGCATTTGTATCAGTATTATGTTTAATCCCTTTTGAATAGTATGAACTATAAAGTAGTGTTGTTAAATCGTTATAGGATCTTCCCTTATACGCTTTCACACTACTTTGTTTTTGACACCTCTCTTACAGGTTTGTCTTAAACACTAAAGTGGTTATTTATAATCCCTTTAGGCTTCATGCTATTCAAATTCATCTAGTGTGTTGTGATAAGTTACATTTAATTTAGCATAACATATTCCATCATCATGTTGTATCTAAAACAAAACTGTAATATGTTTTAATTAGATCATATAGGTTTTGTTAAGTCATGTAGCCATTAATTAAATACTTTTACCATAAAGTCATTTAATTAATCACATTGCATTTAACATTCAAACACAAAGAGACACATCATAATAACACCAAATGTGTATGTCTATACATATCAAAGTCTTATATAAATCTCAATATCATATACAAAATCACAAATGTCTGTGAGAGCTAGACCCCTTGGGCTCTGGTGCTCATGATCCGGTCCCTGGACGTCGTGATACGGTTCGTGTGTGATCATGACCGTGAACTGCCGAGTCTAAGTGCATACTCCAGACCATGCACTCGACCAACAGCCACAAGACGCTCCTCTTCCATATGATCCCTCTCTTCTCATACATGTGCTAGCTTTGCATGTAGTCTCTCGACCTCTACTGAAGTCTATGATGACTGTCCTGCACTCTCAACTTGACAGATTCATCTCCTCACGCTCTCGTATGCTACCCATAACCTTGCAAAAGGTTTGAGTGACTCTAGCTCATCCTCCACGATTAGTGGGGGCATGTAGTCAAGATCCATCTCCTCCTTGTCGATGGATGCAGGAACTATCTCCACAGCAGCCTAACGATAGAACTCTCACCAGTTTCTCATTGCTCCTGCAAGATAGACAAGGTACACAATCACTTACCATCATCATGATATATATATAACAACATAATTAATCAAAGTACATGCATAAAATTAAATATCATCACCTATGTCGTCGGTCAAATGTGTCACCTCAATATCATCCTCTATTGGGGGCATGGAGGTGGTGCTAGCCTCCCCTCGACTATGAGTATTGGTGCTAGTTGCAACCGCTGCTCGTGACCTCATCCTATAGATGGGAGAGAAATCTCCCTCCTCATGATGGTCCTCAGCTACTACCTCATCACCCTCACTCAAGGGTGCCTCCTCCTCCTCATCCTCCTCATACTCCTCATCCTCCTCCCCTCCCTCCTGATCCTCATAATCTAGATTTACCTCCTCATCATACTCATCATCAATCACATCAGTAAATATATCGGCAAGTCTATAGCATACTTGTCTCCTCGGCCCTATCCTCTTGCTCATCTCCATCATCCGGTAGTGGCTCTGTATTTCCCACTGGCTCATCCATTGGGAATATTGGTGCTGGTTGAGTCACTTCCCACCACTCCTCATGCTCTATTGTGGCCCCAACGTCATTTGCATCAGAGACTGGTGACTGGTCGTGATCAGAAAAGTCAAAGTCACTCTCGGCTACATGCTCAAGAGTGAGTCACACTATATCACCTGGTCTTTGAGCACTCCACACTGATCTCCTGAAAGTGGATCGTGTCTGAGGTGGTGTTTGCACCTGTCCAAATTGCCACATGAATCGATCATAGTAGAATGGTCATCCTACATGGTCATGGTGGCCAACCAAAAATCTATCCATCTGCATCCTCCTCAACTAACTAGTATAATCTGGCCACTGTAATGTCAGTTGATAAGGTCTCCATAGGACCTCATCCTCATCTAGTCGGTCAAATTGTACCCTCCAAAAGTGCAAGTTACCATACTGCCATAGTCGTTGCACATGATACCCGAAAGCCTATGGGTATCCTACTATTGTCGCACATGGATAGCCAATTTGTCTAGTACAAGTAATGTTCTCAAGGCACCACACCTATAGAAGTGTGCAGTACACCATACTATCCACCTCTCAAAATACAAATCACCCCAAATCATAATAGAGGTGTGTCAGCATACACTGACCCCAGGCGTATATTATCTGCTACTCTGCCATCCCTCGAATCATGTGGAATATTCCTCCATCCAAGTGAGTACCATGGCCATCAGGGATGAGAACTAGTGCTATGGTGTGCATCATAATACGTTGAACCATTGGTGCCCATGAATATAATAACATATACAAATCTATCTTTCCTCTAACTCATGCATCATGAACTAGACCATCTACACAATACTGTAAATCAGCCCTCTGCTCCAGGAAGTTGTGGTCTATGTGGAAATATACTCGCTCTCCTCAAATTGACACGTGGAGAATCCGATGTACATCCTCCAATGTGATCATCATCTCTCCTATAGGAAGATGAAATGTGCATGTATCTGCATTCCATCGCTCACAGAGAGCCATTGGCATGGCATTGTGGTATCTCATGGGAGGCATAAGATATTCCCAATAGATCCCAATGTCCTGAAGATGCTCTGTCTCCTCTGTTGATAGAGATAGAGCCAAATCTCTTAGAAAGCTCAACTATCTCCCTCCTAACCGTTGTTCTCCTCGGGTAGGCACCTATAAAGTTTACACACATGTGCTCTAAAATTCATCTAAAATCTTTCATTTTTTTATGGTTTCATCATGCATGTGTGCTAAAGATCATCTAGTGTGCTTTTCTAAAGGCCCTAGACATTTTAGACCCCTTTTGGGACACTTCGCAAAGAAACGAGACATTCTGCAAAGAAACGGGACACTTTGTGAACAAAAGGGACACTTTGCGAAAAAGGGCACTTTGCAAAAAAAGGGGACACTTTGCGAACTTTTTTTTCCAATATCCTAAATTAACTCATAAATACATTAAAAATCATTAAATAATTACAAAATCACAAAATGAAGATTGTAGAATCCACTCACCTCATGTTGACGCTCACCGCGTGCCACCTGGTCTCGAAGAACGTCCAATCGTGCAGGTGTGTATCCCCGTCTGCTCGACATATTCTCCTCTCACTCGTCACTCTCAAGATACAAGCAAGTAAAATGAAATAGTAAGTGACAAACTACTTTCCTTTATCTCTTTTAATCTATTTACTTTTACTATGCATTCAATTAGGGCTTCTTTTACCTTACACATCTATAAAGTACTTTTCATTCAAAACCACATAACAAGAGCCAGGGAACTCTGTTTTCGACATTGTTTGATGCATTGGAATCATGATTCCACACATGACATCATCAATTGTTTATCATTATGCGACATGGTACTTGGAAATTTCCTCTGATATGATATTTTGGGTTTGACGTGGCTAGATTGCTACCTTGATTCCACCTCTGTAAAGCAAGTAGAATCAAGGGGGGGCATACATCTACCCTCGAACTTTCTTTCTAAGAGTTAGGAAAAAGTATTTTTTATGACTAATGAATTTTTGTTGAAGAATGCAGTTTCCTCATGTTGTGGTTGTGTAGATAACTACATTGGGGGCTTCATTCTACCGACTTTTGAATAAGTATCCTTTTATAAAGTAATGTGCACTTTCTAGAATACTTTAGCTTGCATATGCACGTAGAGTCATATGGGCACTAAAGTGGGGGCTTAATGTATTGCCAAAAATTGTATACTCTTGAAGAAAATGACAATTTTTTGGTAAAACTAGGTCCTACTTTAGGCACCTTCCATCAATTACCCCTTAAAATTGTATTTATAGGCCCCTAATACTCATTATTTTGGACTTTGAGGCCTAATTCACCCATGAAACCACTTAAATCCCAATAAATATCATTAAAACCACTCAAATTTTGTGAAATGCACCAAAAATATCCCTAGTGGGACTAAATCACCCAAGGTGGCGACTTAGTCCCTTTTGGGGTATTTTCCACTTTTGAGCGGGAATTTCATCAATTCAATTTAATTTTTCAATGGATGTCGACCTCTTAGGTCTAAATAATGGGAAAATTAGGTGTTGATGCTTATAAATACACATTTTAAGTCATTTTTCACATCTCCTAGTCACTTCTACAAAGCAAAAATTAAAAGTCAAGAGAAAAAGTGTCTTACACAAAAAGATTCAATAACATTTTGTAGCAAAGTTGAAGCTTTAGGGCAGAAAACTAGGGTTTATGCAGGTCTTCAAGCTCACTTTTTGTTCAAGATCTCACATTGCAAAGGATTGGTCATGGATGCTTATGGTGAATCATGGAGAAATCTAGGTTGAAGAGATGCAACTAGCCATCAAATCACACCTAATGACTTGTTTTCAAAGTGATTCCATCCTCCATGTTCTTCTTATCTTCAAATTTAAGGTTTGCATTACATTTCATATATCTTTTACATTCATTTGAAGTTTTTTAGGGTTTCTTGCATTGAAGTCTTGCATCATTCAAGTGCCATTTAACCACCTCATTGTAGCACATTAGAATAGGGTTGTGTCTCATTTTCATCTTTTCTTAGTCTTCGAAACACTTAAGACTAGGTTTTTTATGAAATTTTGTCATTCACAAGGTTTAAATACCAACTAGGGGTTTGAATAAGGAAAACCCCCCATTAGAAACCAATCTATCTTTTGTTTTGCAAGGTTTTTTGAAGATTCTGATCCGGATTTCCGTCAAAAAGTAGAGTGTAGGTTGTGGGCTTCCATTTCCACTTTCGGATTTGTAGAAAATCCAAAGTGGACTAAGTCACCCATCGTGGTGACTTAGTCCCACTGCATTGCTTTTTCAAAAAAATTTACAGATTCAGACACCCTTTTAGCTGAAACAGCTTTCTGGGCAATTTCGTTGTTTTGGGACTAAGTCACCCAGCCTAGCGTAAGTGTCCCAGTTGCCTCAAAAATTAAAATTTCTAGAATTTTAGTGGCCTCTACAATCCCCAGTCTTGTCCTCATCAATTTCTAGGTGCATAATTCATGTTTTACATCTTTGTTTTATCAATTATTGCATTCATTTTACTTTTCTGCATATCACACTCATGTCTAATCAAGAATCTCTCTAAAACCCGACAAGCGCGGTCAATCAGGATCATCGACTAACAAAGAAATGGTAGTTTAATATCATCATCATCCCAATGATCACAATCTAAGTAGGGATGCCATGTCACAGACTCTATGTCGTCAATGACTCTCCTCAAATACTCTAACTTACCCAGTTTAGACTGGGTAAGCCAGCTAGCATATCTGAATACATAAGGTCTCATGGGTGGCCTTTGTCTAACTGGAACTGGACATGTGACAATTATGTGCTCCCACGCCCATACCTGAATCAAAGTAACGTCGGCTGATAAAATCCACCCACTGAGATACACAACTAAATGTAAATCATGATATAACTAGGAAAGCATACACATGCCCCAAGCAAATCGGGTGCCATGAACAACCATGCTCTTCAAAACTCAGCCCCAACCAAATGAAAATCCCTTAGACCTACGATCAAGACTAAGGAATCCGCCAATGAAACTAGCAAGTACTGTCGAAAAAGTGGCGTATGCATCAACCATATCACGCCATGGAATCCACTCTACCGCAATACGATCATCCTGAAACACTCTATGAAGAGCATCAGTCCCACCCTACTCTCTCAAATCATATATGGCAACATCTCCAACAATCGAAAGCTATAGAATCCACCAAACATCCATTGGGGAGATTGTCATCTCACCAGTAGGAAGGTGAAAGGTGTTATGCTCGCTATGCACCTCTCAGCAAACATTGTCAACAAACCCCGATTAATCCTAATTTGGGGCATATAAAGAAGAGGGGACAATCCACAATGTGTGATAATAGCAGTCTCAGGTTGTGCCAACCGAGGAATGAGATCAAATGTCCAAGGGAAATTCTCTCGAATCTGGAAGTTCCCCAATTGCTCCTATTATCATAACAAGATCAAAGTCAATAAATTCATGTCAATCATCAAATAACATCAAAAATACCATATCAAATCAAGTCAGCTCTTGGTGAGAATTTTGATCAAATCTCATGAGCACACATCATTGAACCTCACCTATCATGAGGTCAAATCATCAATGTATCAAATCAAACTCACCTATCATGAGGTCATCGTCAATGCATCAAATCAACCTTGCTTATCATGAGGTATGTCAATTCTAATTATTCCTCACCTATCATGAGGATAATTATCATCAAAACAAACATCATACCTCACCTATCATGAGATCAAAAAAATCATGTATTTGATTAGACAAATCATTCGTATCAAACCAACAGCTGATACGATCAGAAATCGAGAACATCAAGAAAAAATTTATGAAAATCACAACCCTCTGATTTAAATGCACTTAAAAGGACATTAAAAGCGCTAAAACAAAGACATGCACCATTTCATCAAATAAAAGCGCTATTACAGATAAACAATGCGCCATTTTATTTGGTTAAAGCGCTCACATTTTTTAGAAAAGCGCTAAAAATTGAAATGCGCTAAAACAGGGAGTCAAAGCACTACAGAATCCAATCAAAATGCTAAAAATCTAAAAGCGCTAATACATTTTACGGAAGCGCTACAATGGCTAACCTAAGCGCTAAACTTTGAAAAGCGCTAACCTAACCTATAGATGCGGTAAAACAGACCTTGGAAGCGCTAAAAGTCTAGAAGCGCTAGAACAGACCCTAAAAGCGCTACAATGGGATTGAAAAACACTACAATAGAAAATAAAAGCTCTAAAACGAGTTTAAATTGAAAAATCCAAAAAAATACACAAAAAAATGAGAAAATTCATGAAAACCAAGGTAAAATAATGGACATACCGGAGGTCCGAACGCAGCTGGCCGTTGATGTTGTCGAACACGCTCAAAACAGTGGGTGTGATATGGAAGCGGCATCTTGCTCCACGTAGCACAAGAATCTCTCTCACAAGTTTTCAAAGGTCACAATGTACAAATGAAGTTGAAAAAGACCTTTTTAACCTTTTATATAGGTTATTTGAAAAGGGATTTTTATGGGATTGATTTAATTTTTAAAAGGGGAGATTAATTGAAATTCATCCAGGACCACTTTCTTCATCAATTATCGGGAGATAAATTATTTAATCATCAAATCTTCATCGAATCTATATCAAATCATCATAAAATCGTAAAAAATTGCAAAAATTTGAAAAAATAAAATAAAAAATCTAAAATTCATCTCCCGAGGGGGCATATATCCATCAATCACCTGAAAACATGTCTAAGGCATTCTGAAAAAAAATTCATCGATACTAGCAGCAGCAACACAAAATTTTCTTTGAAGCAATGTGTAAACACATCACTTCAAAGAGGGGCAAAATGTAGACACCTAAAAATGGTCTGGAGAATCTAATAAATTAAATACGACTTATTTGATTAATTAATCTTAATTCATCTACTTAGTAAATAAATAAAAATATTTATTTATATTAAGTTCACTATTAATTCTTCTATTTTATCATATTATTTTCCTCTTAATTAAATAAACAAAATTAAATACTTTGTTTTATTTAATCATTATTATTTCTTCTATACTTTATCCATTAAATTAAATACACAACTTCAATAATTTGTGTTATTTAATTATCTTATCATATTCCTCTTTATTAAATGAGCAAATATCAAATATTTGTTTTATTTAATTAAATCTCTCTTTTTGCTAAATTTAAATAAATCAAAAATATTTAAATAAAAGTATAAATCAAATCCCTCTATTCACTCACCAATAAAAATAGATTTTTCAAATCTAATTAATTTAACTGTCATTCACGGGAAAAGCCTCGGGGACAAACCTGCAAGCAATCCTCTCAATCTTATGCCTCAAATCTTTCCTCTCATCTTGCCTGGTGTTTTCATGTGGAGGAACAATCCTCCATGATCATCTCCACCTTTTCATCTCGTACCATTCAAATCTCAAGATTTAATCTCAGCCTCTGTTGTGTTACCCTTGTGTAAAACTGTTGCCAGAAATCTATATATATAGCCTTCTGAAGCATCAAAATGATCTGAGAAATCCCAATTTATGCAAACTTACTCTGCAAGAATTAGTACTCAAGCAACCAAGCAATCATAAGCATTACCATTAGTATTTTAGTATCATCATAGCATCATGGCATTATTAGATTTCATATCACGGTAGCATCATTATTTTTTATTGTAGCTTCCATTTAGTAGGTTTCATATCAGGATAGTTTGCAGTAGCTTCATATCACTTAGAAACCATTCTTAATCATCACATCATTGCATTTAGCATCCATTCTGCTCTCTAGATAGGCATTTTAAACAGTTACGGTGCTTACAAATCTAAGAGCTTCTGTAATTTGATAAATCTTTGGAGATAGAAGACAATGAGACATCTTCAGGATTTTCAGTGTTTTAAATTAGTTTAATTGTTGATTAATCTTGATATAATGTTTCATTAAGAGGTGTATTTAAGTGTATTTAGTTTACATTTTCCACACTTACATTCTACTATTTTAGTTGCAACTAAGTAATTATCCACAATAAATAGTGAGGAATTTTGTCATTTTTAAATTGCAAAAGAAATATTTACCCTTAATAAGCAATAAATAAACATCATTTAATTGCAAATTAAATATTTATTCCAAATAATAATAAAGAAATATCATTCAATTGAGAATAAAAATAATTATTCTAAATAACAAGGCATTATCATTTATGTGCAAAAATAAACTCTCTATTTAAAATATAATTAATTCTTTTATTCCTTTTCACTTTTATTTCACCGCAAATTAATTTATTAAACATTGTAAAATACAAATAATAAAATTAGGGGTCGTGACACTCCCTCTAAATTAATAAATATTGCTATTTGTTTAATTTATCACCATATTTCCTCACATGAATTAAATAAATGGTATTTAATTTCGCTTATTTTCTCTCTCCAAATATCATTCCCTCCATCACTCCCACTTGTACTAATCCTAATCCTAATCCCCACCTAATCTAGACACTAATCATTTTCACATTCCATAATCCATGATCAAGGGAGAGGTCAACCCCTTTCAGTTTACTACCTACCCACTTTTTCCTCTACCCTTAAAGGTTTTCCCCTTTTGGGAAGGGACCCCGCATGGTTCCTTTTCCCAAAATTACTCCCAAAGTAATTGAAAATTATTTTATTCCTTTATATTTCATGCTTCTAGAGTGTAGGGACAAGGAATTCCTTTATGGTAAGTTCCTCTCCATACTCCAAGGGTAAAATCTCCCTCTCAATCCCTCTCACTATGCCACCTGGCACAATTTTGTGGCTTGAGAGATCAAATTCACTCCCTACCATTGATCTCCATCATTTAATCTTAGCCTTTCATCCATGTTCACCTCTATCATATATACTCACACTTAGCAATTTTTACAAGACCACACCTATTGATCAATTGAGCATCGTTATGCTACCTAAATTACTAGTGAACACACACTAAACAAAAAAGATATAACATTGTAGGCACATCTCTACAATTGGAGGTTTCACAAGGTTGCAATTGGTTAAATTCTATGTTTTTTTGAATCTCTTTCTCCCAATCTTGAGTTTTTTGTTTGATTTTATGTTGTTTGGTTTTTATTATTTAAATCATTCACTTGGCATGAATTTCATGTACATATTTATGGCACACCCAATGGGACCCATGCTATGGGTATACTGATCAATATTTAGATTTTTTATATTTTTTTATGTTTGTAGGCTCAAAAAGGTGAATACATCATGATTTAGGCAAATGTGTTCTATAAAAAGGTGAATGTGATCATATAAAGGTGAATCCATAATCCAAATTTCCCAATTTTGCAAGAAGGAAAATATGGATCATTTAGGAAAATTTGTTTCTTACATAGATGAATCCAACCCTTCTTAGGTAAATGCACATAGAAGGAACTTGGTGGCACACTAAGGAAAATCTAACCCTACACAAGAAAATGTGATAAAAGAAACTTCAAAGACAATTTAAGGTGAATTTGATAATTTTGAGGTGAATTCGTGAATCTTAAGGCAAATCCATCGGATTGGGGAAAAGGTGAATACATGACTTCTAAAGCAACTCTAGCTTGTTCTTAGGTGATGTGTGAGTTATTAAAATTATTTTAACTAATCCATTCAATCAATTTATTTTTCATTTCAGTACTAACCTTCTAACTTTGCTTGCCTATGGTCATACTAACATCTTTATAGCCCTTGTTATTTAAAGATCGGTGAATTGAAAACCCTTAACACATTTTCCTACAAGTCCGCAACCAAAGATGTGCTTTTCACTAATATAGGAACACTTCAATTTCTTAAAGGGTCAATTAATCTTGTGTGTCATGTCTAGGGTTATTTAGAGATGTATACTCTTCCCTTGCACTACTTGGTGAGCCTAGGGATAAAAAAAAAATTGATTACCTATGTATTTTTGTGTATATCCTAGGAGTGCTAGCTACGTGTATGCTCTCTCCTTGCACTTTGTGTGAGCCTAGAGATCAAAACCATCTAGCACATTCTTCCCTCCAGGATGTTGTCTTGGGTATTTCATCCCCCTAAGGGACAACCTCAACCACATGAATCAAAAAAATATATAAATGGGGGAGAATAAAAGTTGTACTCCAATCTAGTCACATCATGTCTAGTGAAGCTCTGATATTTGGGTGATACCAAACTAGGAGTGCATAGTTGATCTGAACGAACTAGTGGACATTCCCAACCCACGCTTTTATGGGCTAGTTTTCATGGATGTGCTTCATATACCTTCATGTTATTTAGAGGATGCACTAGATCACCTTTTGTTATCCTAGCTTAAGACCATTTTATCATCAATCAATGTGGTGTAGGAGATGTGTATCGTACCCATATTTACTCATAATGTACCTTTGTGTACTGATATAGATCTTATTAAGACATCATCCATTTGGCTACCATCGATAATAGGTCCTTCACCCTTTTGGGTTGTTATCTCTAGCTATCCAACCACTAGTAGATTGCATTAGCTTTGATTATGGGGCTCATTGATTGTCACACATATATACTTGATTAATTTAGGCATGTACTATCTAGCATGTCTTCTTGTGCTTACCTATGAATGTACTAGTTTGTTTGGTCATTGTAATGTTGTAAAATTTCACCCCTTGCAATTTCACATGCATTTTTGTATCCACTTTAGTGCCCACTCCCCTAGCACTTGTGTAGGATCATTTTAGCCCTTGCATTAGCCTTTTTCCCTTCTCAGGATACTTAAGGACCCCTTTTCAGTAGCTACCCTTTCCCATCATCTTTGCATTAAACCTCATGTTTTTCCCGTTCTTGTCGTTTTGTAGCGTGATGTGTCTAGACACTAGCATTATGTGCTAGCATCCTACGATGTTTCAACATTCAAACGATCACTTCCGAGCATGTTTGCCACTTGTCACCTCCTATTTTGGTGGTAAAGGCCTAAGACGCCTTATGACAGCTCAGGAAGCTTCTTTTCCTTCCTCTCCTTTCTTTAAAATTCATATTTGCAATCTAATTGGCCTTCTTGGTTCCTACCTTGAACTCTCCTCTCCTTTCTCACTCCCTCAAGTTTGCATAGCTCTCTCTATAGATTTCAACAGCACTTTCAAGCCCTCTTGGAAACTCTCTTTGCAACCCTCTTAAGCTCTTATAGTTCTCTTTGTAGCTCTCTTGGCTCTCGCAACCCTATTTTTTGTCCTTGCTCTCTTTGGCTTCCTTAAGCCTTGCAACTATATCTCCCTTATCTTGTGCTTGCTAGCATCCTGGGATTTCTCACATTCCCTACCTATTGCATCTACATTTTGTGATGCAGGTTCTCCTCCTCGAGTGGGGATTACTTTTATCACTCATCACATACTTTATTTCTCTATCTATTTGGTTGTCCATGGAGGTGGGAACACCAAAACGAGGGTTTGACTGAGGCAAACCCCTATATAACCCTAACATTTTCTCTAGATCTTATGCATGTAGGTATTGAAGAAATTTTCTTGTTGGAGGCTTCATTACTTGGGTGGTTATAAGCACTTTCTTTCTACTCTTTATCTTTATCATCTATATTTCAGTTATATTGTATTCTATTATTTTCGTGTACTCTAGAAGTTCTCAATAATTAGATTGCTAGTATTCACTCTATTGTTTTTGTGATAAAATTTCTTTCTAGTTTGTATGAGATTCCAGCACGCCTTTGGGACGGTAGCATACCATGTTTTCATTCATATGTCGCGTTGTCGTCCTTTGGCCAAGAGGTCGCTCATTTGTCCAGAAAACCTGTGACCTACTCTTTTCGATTCTAGAACTCCCGCATTGTTCCTTGAGGTAGTTTAGGGAAGTTCACCCCTTGGGAATCTCTTGAGAGTAAAAAGACTCATGAGTAGTGAATCCCCCTTCTCTACATTTTGGTGAACCCAACATGAAACACAACTTTTTTCAAAAAAACTAAGAATTTATTTACCCCAACTTGGTGGGGTCATAACTTTTGACTCAATGCTCAGAATTAAGAAACATTTACACCATTGGAAAGGTATCCAAGAGAACTAATTCAATCCCTAAAATATTGTTCCTTTAATAACCAAATTTTAGGGATCGATGCAAGTTTCAACCCCAAATTCTGCTCTGAAAACCTCTGAAAATGTAAATTACTAGAACCTAGAAAATATCAAAAAAATTGGAAAATTGAGATTTTTGTTTTTTCTCAGTTCTGTCACCCCTGGATTGCTCTGGATTGGCCGGTGTGTTTATATCTCTATTTCAAAATGCATTTTCTATCTTTCTTCCTGTTATATCTTTCCATCTTTATTAAGAAGCTTCAAGAAGTTCTCTCACAAGCATGTGAGTGATTTTTTCTCTCCTTTCTTATTATTCTTTGTTGATCCCTCTCCTGAAATTCCTTCTAAGGATATTTTGGCGCAAGAGTATGAAACCATTGATACTTTTCTAAACACTACTCTACCCTCTCTCCATTCCAATGCACTCTCTTCTAGAGATGATGCATTTGTGAATGATGAATCTACCCTTCATTCCAATGCGCTCTCTTCTAGAGATGATGCATTAATGAATGATGAATCTTGTCTCTATTCCAATGTACTCTCTTCTAGAGATGATGCATTAGTGAATGATGAATCTCTTCTCTATTCCAATGCACTCTCCTCTAGAGATGATGCATTAGCGAATGATGAATCTCCTTCCACATTTGATCCTCCTTGGATCGATTTTGAGAATGTATTCAAATAATTATTCCACTAGTTGTGATGAGTCTATAAATATAATCTATGTCTCTACTACCCTCAAAGGCCTAAGAGACCTGTTATTTATCTAACCCCAAATATTCCTTCTCCTAAAAGGATTTGTTCTATTGATGGTGTTCCATTTGATAGCAATTCTCCTGATCTTTGTAAGGCTCCCTCTTATAGAGTGGTAGCCCATACTTATAATACTAAAAGGAATAAACAAAATGATAATCAACCTACTTCTTTACCACCTTCTCAACCAAGCCTTCCTCAAGAACCTAAGCCTACAACTAAAGCACCCAGTGATTATGATCTTGTCAAGCAACTTCAAGTTACTCCAACTAAGATCTCACTTTGGGACTTGCTTCAGTCTACTCCGATTTACCAAGGTATGCTTCAGGAAGCCTTGCAAAAGATCCTCTTTCCTTCTTTTTCTAGGCTGATGGATGTTAATGCATTGATAGCTCATATTCATGTGGATTCACCGAGTATTACATTCTATCCGCAGGAACTTCTACCCCCGAATGTGCAAAAACAAGCAAATCCTTTGATGATTATAGTTAACATTAATAATATCATCATTAGACGTACTCCTATTGATGTTGGTTCAGTGCTCAATGTATGTAGGATTGATCTATTACCCAAGATTAATATTGATTCATATTCTCTTAATGATTCTTCTATTGACATTTGTGGGTTGGATAATGTTGGTCGACAAGCCCTAGGAATGATAGTCTTGCCTTTGAGGTTGGGACCCATTACCATACCCACCCTTGTATATATTATGTCATAAAATTACCATATAACCTTCTTCTTGGTAGACCGTGGATTCATGCTATGGGTGTAGTTCCATCTACCTTGCATAAATCTATTAAGTTCATTTGCAATAATCAAGTGGTCACAGTCAGGGTTGACCCTAAGGCTATGCACTTATGTGAAATGGCGGCTATTGGTCAGGTTTTCGTTGTGCCTACTCTTATTCCTTCAGTGTCTTCCAATGTTTTGATGTTTACTCCAATAGTACCTACTACAAAGAATACTCTTGAGATAGATGTCCCTGAAGAAGATCCTTCTAAAAGCAAGAAATGCTACGTCTGCTCTTTCTACTTCTCAAGAGAATGCATGTCTTGGTGATGATTTGGGTTCTTTATACTTTACAGAATCCTTCATTAGAGAATGTAAAGTCAACCTAATCCACTTAAACCTTTTGATAGCGTCATCCAAACCTATTATCGAAGATGATCATTCTTATGCACCGCGGGGTAATGTGAATGCAAATTATAATATTCTTAATGTCGATCCTCCTCCTTCTAAGGAAGATGATCGCACTTCTGTTAAAGAGGCTAATGTTGGTAGTCCTATCAAGAAGGTTGATGGCGATCCTATAGAAGATTATGATCCCCCTTGCTGGAATGATGCTCTTTATGAGGATCCTCCTCCTTCTCAAGATTTTCAAACACGTTATAGCCCTGGCTTCAAGCTTGTCTCTAAATATGGTTATGAGTGTAAAGGCTATGGCCATAATGAACAAGGCATTCAGGTCCCTATAGAATTTGTACCTCGTAAGCATAATTTGGGGTTTGGTTTCTCGAATGAACAATCTAAATGGAAACCATGGTTGAATGACATGAATTCTCCTCAACCTTGTTCTCTTGGATTGATTCATCCTCCATAGTCTTATATCTTCATGTCTTCTTCTTGTGAGCAATCGAGTCTTTCTCCACAAGATAAGAGTTTGCTTCCTGCTCCTCATTCTTTATCTGAGCAAGAGAATTTTTTTTGTGGCTTCTTAAATCCCACTTGATTACTCTTCCTCCTAAGAAATCCCATAAGCATGATAAAGAAAAACATTCTTTCTATGCATACCATTGAGTTCCTAGCCATTCCACTAGTGAATGTAAGGCCTTGAAGGATAAAATACAACTTCTTGATTTAGGTGTCATCACTCATTTATTTTTAGATGTACCTACCTCTTCTTCAAATGATGAGTGATTTGAGGTCTACCTCTATCCTATATGTTCTAAGTATCTTACATGGTTCTCCTCCCCTATATGTTGGGGGTAGTGATAACTTGTTCTAGCAATGTGTGTCCTTATTAAGGACCCCCTCTCTTCTCTATGTCTTTCAAATGAATCATCCCTCTAGTTGACCCCTTTCTCTTTTGAGGGATTCCTGAGGGACCCCCTTTGAAGGCCTCTATCTCAAATGAATTTTACAATGTCTAGCTTGGGGGCATCTTGACTATACCTATTTCATATCTTTGTATCTAGCTTGGGGGCAACCTGACTAGACCTCACATTTCAAATAGTGTGTCCCTTGAGTGGACCCCTTTTCTTTTGAAGGGTTCCTAAGGGACCTCTTTGAAAGCTTTCAAATTGTGGACTGACTATATGCTTGCATGGATTTCTCAATCTAGCATGTTTTATCTACGAATTAACATGTTGCTTTGCAAGTGTTCCTATGAATCCACTTTCCAATCTGACTCTAGGAGTCCCCCTTACAATAGGCTTCCTTCATGAGAGAGTACTTGGGGTAATTCCTTCTTTGCAAGTCCAAGGGCCTATGAAGCACTTGCATCTTGTTGGATTTTTCCATCATTGGCCAGCGGGTCTTCAGTGTACTTTGTGCAACTTCATTGTTCCATGGAGCTACAGAGTCCTTTTGTTCGAACCTCCTCAGGAGAGAGTACCTATGGAGCCATCCCTCTTGGAATATTCATTACTTTCTAGCTCTTAAATTCTTTTCTCTATTCTCTTATTAAATTGTATATACCGGATTGAAGATTTACATCTTCTTCATCTTGAGTACATATGCTATTTCTCTCTTTGACATTGGTTGCTTCCCTAAATTTGGGTGCATTCTTGAAGCAATCAATCATTACTCTTCTCTCCATTTAATAATTCTTCTATGTGTGTTATTATTTTTAGTTTGGGGATGACACATTGTACTGAGACAACCTTTTACATCGAGGTCTCTTTCACTTTGTTGACTCAAAATCCTTTAGTTTGTTGTGTTTGTGTGTGTGTGTGTTTTTGTATGTTCTAACCTCGCGGTGTAATGACTTTTTATGTTCTAACATTGTTTTCTTGTGCAGGTCTTTCTTGTCTAATGTGTTTGTTTTGTAGGTCTTCAGCTCGGGGGCATGCTTCCTTGGTCTGAAGAGTTATTTGCTTCCTCTACAGTATCCTTTTGGCATAATGATTTTATTTATGTTTAGTAGATTTCCTTTAGCATGCATATTAGTGTAGATTCATAGGCCCACTAAAGTGGGGGAAAAATGTAATGTCGTAAAATTGCACCCCTTGCAATTTCACATGCATTTTTGTATCCGCTTTAGTGTCCACTCCCCTAGCACTTGTGTAGGCTCATTTTAGCCCTTGCATCAGCCCTTTTACCTTCTCAGGATGCTCAAGGACCCCTTTTCAGTAGCTACCCTTGCACGTTAGCTTTGCATTAAACCTCGTGCTTTTCCTGTTCATGTCATTTTGTAGCATGATGTGTCTAGAAACTAGTGTGCTGTATAGACGTCTACACGTCGCTAGTGTCCTACGATGTTTCAACGTTCAAACGACCGCTTCCGAGCATTTTTTCCACTTTTCACCTCCTTTTTTCAATGATAAAGGCTCGAGATGCCTTGTAAAGACTCGAGAAGCTTCTTTTCCTTCCTCTCCTTTCTTTAAAAGTCATATTTGCAATCTAATTGGCCTTCTTGGGTCCTACCTTGAACTCTCCTCTCCTTTCTCACTCCCTCAAGTTTGCATAGCTCTCTCTATAGCTTTCAATAGCACTTTCAAGCCCTCTTGGAAACTTTCTTTGTAACCCTCTTAAGCTCTTACAGTGCTCTTTGCAGCTCTCTTGGCTCTCGCAGCCCTCTTTTTCATCCTTGCTCTCTTTGGCTTCGTTAAGCCTTGCAGCTATATCTCCCTTATCTTGTGCTTGCGAGCATCCTGGGACTTCTCACATCCCCTACCTATTGCATCTACATTTTGTGATATGGGTTCTCCTCCTCAAGTGGGGATTACTTTTATCACTCATCACATACTTTATCTCTCTATCTATTTGGTTGTTCGTTGAGGTGGGAACACCAAAATGGGGGTTTGACTAAGGCAAACCCTTATACAGCTCCAACATTTTCTCCAGATATTACACATACAGGTATTGAAGACATTTTATTGTTGGAGGATCATTACTTGGGTGGTTGTAAGCACTTTCTTTCTACTCTTAATCTTTATCATATATACTTCACTTTATTTCAATTCTATTGTATTATATTATTTTCCTGTACTCTGGAAGTTCTCAGTAATTAGATCGCTAGTAGTCACTCTACTATTTTTTGTGAAAAACTTGCTTTCTGGTCCGTACGAGATGTTAGCACGCCTCTTGGATGCCAACATACTCTGCTATCATCTATATTTCATGTTGTCATCCTTTGGCCAAGAGCTCGCCAATTTGTCCAAAAAACCTTTGTGACCTGCTCTTTCTAATTCTAGAACTCCAGCATTGTTCCTTGTTTAGGGAAATTCGCCCCTTGGGAATCTCTTGAGAATAAAGAGACTCATGAGTAGCGAATCCCCCTTCTCTACAGTCATTTGTGTGTCTTTTATTTGACATTGCTATTCCTTTTTACACTTTATTCCAATTTATTAGAGGAACCCACACTATCCTTGAGAAAATCTACCCCCATTTCGGTGAATTTACCTTGTATATAAATCCCTTCATCTAGTTTTTTAGGTGAATATTCATTGTTCTTGAGTCAATCTACCCCCATTTAGGTACATTTTCCTTTTGTATAAATCCCTTTTTCCAATTTTTTAAGTGAATATTCTCTATCCTTAAGCAAATCCACCCCCATTTAGGTAATTTTTTATGGCATATAAACCCCTTGTCTGGTTTATTTAGGAAAAATTTATTTGTTCTTAAGTGAATTTGATCCTATTGAAGTGAATTAATTTCATGTCAAAATCACCCACCCTATCATTTAGAATTGACAAAAAACATTCTAAGGAAAATTCATGACTTGCAAAGGAAAATCCAAACTTGTTTAAGTGAATATGTGTTGAGGCAAATCCGCAACTTGCTCAAGAAAATCCACCTTGTGTTAGGAAAATTTGATCCCCCATACAAGATATAAAGAGAAAATCCTTCCTACCATGGGTAAATAGTGTTCTCTTAAGTCTAATACCACAATTAAATAATTTGCATGCTCCATATCCAACCCATATCAATTATTTTCATCAATTCACCCATAAAGAAAATTGTTGAAAACCCATCCTCTTAAGACAAGCACGTAGTTAAATATTCTACATTAACATCTCAAACATCTAAAACTGCAATCTAACCTCAAATAACTTAATTGAGAAAAAAAATACTAAATAAAACCCTCATCACAATGCTTTCTTGGGAACCTAGCCTATCCCAAGTCAATAATCCCTTGTTCAAACTATTTCACCTTAAACAAGAGGTACAGTTTACATAAAAATCTCCTTTAATTAAGGACATAGCTTATCTCAAGTAGATAATCTACCCATCAAACTCAATATTGGATCTTAATTATAGTTAAGAGGACATAATTGATCACCCATCCAACTATTATACCATCAACTTAACTACATCTTTGAACTTTACAATCATACAGTCACAAATAAGTATTAACCAACCAACCTTTTAACATAGCTACCTTCATGCCAATCACCCATTCACAAATCAAAAAACACATGGAGCAACAAGATCCTCGGACTATGGGGCTTCAAAGACATGTGGCCCCTTTTCATCCAATACAAGGAGAACCCTTGAATACCCCTAATACACATGATCAATCTAGTGGGGATGAGATGATGATGCAACCAGAATATTTGCCTAGACTTCAAGACTTCTTGAACAATCTACAAAACATAGAAATAATCGATCATCTCATAGAAGCCAAGAAAGTCACCATCCTAATGAATTTACTCATGCATGGTTTTAAACTCCCTCCTAATTTTTACACATCATAATTACAGGACCCACCAAAATCAAAAACCCCTAAGGCACCATTTGAGAACCCTTGGGGTAACCTTTCCAAATGGGGAATGATGTAGTGATGCAAGTACCACCACCTCCCATTTAGATTCCCCCATTTCCATTTGGATCCACCTGTAATCCTTTTCCTATGGTTTATCCTACTTTACAACTTCAAGTCATTACACCGCGAAGTGTTTAACTCTTCATACACCAAAATATGGTTCATATCATTCCTAAAATTAGTACCACCATCCCCTTTGTATCCATTCCTTTCTCTTACATCCCTCTTATATCTGCTACATCTAAAAATCCTTTTGCATACTCTCAAACTTTGTTATCCCAACATGTCTTTGTTATGTCTTATACCTCACAATCACATTCCACCCCTATTCCACAATCCACTTACATCTTGTAACCTTCAATATCATAGTTGCCTCAATGCACATGCATACCACAATCTTTCACTTCAATTCACATCCCCAAATTCACATATCTCTCACAAGTTTTTACATCCTATACTTCACCACCCCCTCAAATTTGAAACATTTCTCATTTATACCTCACCATTCAACCCCAATCTTCTTCATATTTTTGTTCCCATGCCTATATTCCTAAATCCAACCCTTCATATTTTAATCCACAAACCAAGATTTCATATCTCACTTCACCGTCTAACCCACCATATGTTAATCAAACCTCCAATTTTTCATACCTTAATATTCCTCCTTACTCATATCTTATTCCACCATTGTACAATCAATACATCATTCCTCCAAGCTCAAATCAAGTAGTTCCACCCCAACCTTTGGCTCTTAATTAGGAATGGGAAAATATGATATTCTCACTCAATAATTTTCAAGAGAGTACCACAAAGAAACAATTTAAATTCAATGAATTGTGTGCTTATCCATTTCAAAAGTCCATCACCATGGTACCCTTCCCTAAACATTTTGAAATTCCTAAATTTGATAAATACAAGGGAAAGGGAGACCCTTGTGACCATGTGAAGGAATTCTTTATGGCATGTTAGGAGGTTTCTTATAGTGAGAATTGTCTCTTGCATTTGTTCCCTCGTAGCTTGGTTGGACAAGATTTGGAGTGGTTTATGCACCTCCCCCATGGATTAGTTTCCACCTTTTTAAAACTCTCTAATAAATTTGTTACATATTTCTCCTATAATTTATAACATGAGATCATCATGTTGGACCTTTGTAATGCAAGACAATGCAATCAAGAAAGTGATGGATACTCACAAAGGTGGAGAGCTCTTGCTAGCTTCCTTCCATGACCAATGCCTTAGAAACAACTAGTTCATCCAAAACTTAAACCAAGAGATTTCATTTCATTTGAAAATTTATTGTGCATCTTCCTTTGATGAAATCATTGAAAGGGGGGTTACTATTGAAAAATCCCTTTTTGCCAATGGTTTGGTAAATATTTAAAAATAAACAATGATAAGCCAACCAATGACAAATCAAGATATTGGGACCAAAAAAAAATGTCATTAGTGATGGATTCACCGATGTTAAACATGTACAAACCACTAGGGTAAATCCACATTTGAGCCTAACCAATTCACAAGGCACCGACACCATTTTTGCTCCTCAAGGATAACCCAAGAAAAATAATTTGAATAATCCTAAACCAAACAATCAAAACAATGCCAAATAGAATTTCACCCCTCTTAGGGAGCCATTAGATGTTATTTTTTGACAACTTGTCCAAGAAAACATGGTGACTTATGCTATGACTCAACCCTTTGAAGATTCCAAACCCAAACCAACCTAGTATAGGGATGATGAACATTGTGATTACCATCAGATTAAAGGTCATGCTACTAACAGATGTATGAATCCTAAGAACTATATCTAAGATCTTGTTGATAAGGGTGATGTAGTTATGGAAGGGATTAAATATTCCTCACCAAATTCTCAACTTAAAATATATCAAAATTCATTTCATAAACATTCTCAAGGCCTCAGTGCCTCTACCTCTAATCCTAGATCCATTAATAACCAAGGTAACACTTAAATAACCACTTCAATATTGTGAACTATAATAGAGTATCTATTAATTATGAAAATGTTTTTGGATGTATTAAACAAGTTCCTGCCCAAGTTACCATAATCAAAGTTGAATCCAATTAACCTCAATGTGTTGTCACCAATAGACATGGTAGAATGATTGCTCAAGATCCGTCCAATCTATCAACCCAAAGCCCTCACTATAACTCCTAGGTCATCTTGGGGATCCCTACTAAGATATTCATTATGGATCTTCTTAAATCATCCTCTATCCATAGGGAGATATATTGGATAAGGATTTGCAAAAATCCCAAGTTCCTATTAATATAGGCGTTGCACAATTCCAAGCATTAGTACACCACCTTTCATCCACCTACCAAATTGTATTCAAATAGAATGACATACCACCCATTGAACCATCTCATAATCATGCATTTCACATTGAAGTCCTCATTTCCAAACACAAGGTAAAATGGATCTTGTTGGATAATTTGTATACCTTAAATTTATATACATTAAAGTTCATTAAACAAGTGGGATATACTCTGGCTAATTTAAAACCTCAAACAATCATAATCAAGGCCTATGACAATGTTCAACGAGATCCATAAGACACCATATTTCTTCCCATCCAAGTGAGACCCACACTTCAATATACCATTTGTCATGTTATTGATCTTAATCTTCTATACAACCTTCTCCTTGGCTTCCCTTGGATTCACACCATATAAGTCAACCCTCCAACTATCATCAATTCTTGAAGTTTCTATATAATAGTATATAGGTCACAATCTATGTTGATTCACATCCATTTGAGTATTTTCATGCACTTGAAACATGATTTCCACATTCCTACCACTTCCTTTGGATTGAGGTTATGACTTCCAACACAACCCTATCTTCTTCTTATATCAATCCCAAGGTATTATCCTCCTCACCCCACTCATCCACTCCCATTAAATTCATATTTTCCAAGCTCAAGATCAATGACAAAGGTTGTAGTGAGTATGAGCTATGCAATACATTCTTGATGTGGGATCTATACATTTTTCCCCATGCACCCATGGTAAACCTCCTAATTTGAAACCTCAATAGAAACCTGTGGTTGAGATCTATCGTTCCACCATATTCCAACCTCCTAGTACATTAGATCAAAGAACAATTTGAAGAAAATATCAATCAATGGGTTTATAGAGAGTAACCTACTACCCATTATGTTCTCCTTGAATACTTCCAACAGACATCTGAATCTACATCATATGGCTTAGAATATTCATTACCAAGAAAAAGGTTTAGGCCTTCATGAACAAGGAATACCATAGCTTGTGGATCCACCAAATAATCAAAATAATCAAGGACTTGGATATAACTCTATGTAAGGTGATCCCACTTTATCGTTGGACACTTCACATTGCATTATGAGATAGTTTATGTTGTTGTGGACAATGCCCCAAAGGAAGTCATCATGGTTGCATACGATAATTTAGATGTATCCTCGCTATTTTCCAGTAATTTCATCCTTAACATAGACCTCCTCCTCCAACATCCTGAATTAATAGATTCATCAACAAGGATCCACTCAGCTCTATATGCTCCAAAATGATGAAGTTATCCTAGAATTCATAGGATTTTGTGATGAAATCCTACATGGACATCATAAATAATACTTTTGTACAAGCTAGATCTCAATGCCTACTTCTAGGAAGAGGAATTCCTTAGTCACAAAAGTAAGAACAAATATAAAACTCAATATTTCGCTAGTGAAAACCTCTTTGGGGCACCTTTGAACCCATAAAAAGTAAAAAGAAAGGGTGTGTCTTTTCGTGAAAACCTCTCTGAGGTGCCAGAAGATGATGATATTCATCTCCTCTCATGGGGCGCTCCAAGGCTAGAACGTTCTATTATTTTGATAGAGGAGACTAAATAAATCAACCTAGGAATAGGGTTAGAACTAAAAATCCCCTATATGGCATCCTCTCTTCTGCATAAAGAGCATTAGAATATTTTGGCGATCCTACAAAAATCATGCTTCTACTTTTCTTGGTCCTATGCAAACATAACTAGTTTGGATCCATCCTTGGTTCATAATTTGGTTTTTCATCTTGATGCCAAGCCTCTAAAATAGAATCTTAGAAAAATGCATCCTCATATTGCACTATTAGTCAAAGTAGAATTAGAAAATATCCTTGAGGTAGACTTTATATATCCCATTGATTAATTTAAATGGATTTCAACCATTTTTCTGATTGCCAAACCAATTGGGGGCATCTATATATGTACCAACTTCTCATACCTAAATAACACAAGTCTGAAGGATGATTTCACTCTACCCAATATTGATATCATTGTAGATCTCACAACATTCCATGTAATTTTATCCCTCATGGATGATTTCTTTGGTATAATAAAATTCACATTATGCTTGAATACCAACATAAAACTGCCTTCACTAGTCCATGGGGCACCTTTTGCCACCAGGTTATGCCTTTTAATTTAAAAAATGTTGGGGATACCTATCAATGCACTATGATAGTTATACTCCATGACCTTATCGATATGATTATGGAGGATCATGTAGATATTCTCTTTATAAGTATATAACAAGGGAAAACATTCTTAGGTCCTTAAACAAATATTATTGAATGAAATGATTTTGTGCTCTCTTTCACTTCTAGGGTTTTGGACCTAAAAGGAGAGACAAAACAACACTTATTCACTCAAGAACAAACCCTTGAGATTTCAATGCAAAGGAGATTGAAATATGATGAAGGGAGAGTTCTAGGAAAAGGATAACAGCAAATGAGGGTTCACCACAAGTGTAAACTTGGAAAATGCAAGATGTTTGAAAACACAGTGTGATATGCAAACTAATACTAAATGACCTAAGAATGCAAGTAAAATAAAACAGAAAACTGTGAATCTAGAGATGTGCACCTGAGAAGTTGAAGAAGGTAGGATGGACCTCTGGAATCCTGAAAAAATCACCATTGATGCCAACTGGGACTCATACGCCAAGCTAGGTGACTTAATCCAGTTTTATGGAAAATGTGCAGGAACAGGTTTTGGGTAAAAGGGTACTCAAATCTACAAAATTCTTGTTCAGGCTTGGGCAGTTGGACTCATTCACCAATAGTGGTGAATCAATCCACTTCTGGATTTTTTGAAATTCAAAACAGGAAACTATAGCCCTCAGGCTGCTCTGTTCTTCCTGACAGGTTTCTGAATCCGAAACTACATAATTCAACCTATAGATCTTCTCCAAGCTTCTCTTAGGACTTTGAAAACTTTGACTTGCTTTGATCACTTTTCCAATCTTAACTTATTGGTAAATCTGCAACCTATCCCTACAAATCACACACAAGAAGAGGGAAAAATATTGTGGGGGTTAGTGAATAGGGGTTTTTCTTGGTCAAACCCCTTGTTGGTAATTAAACCCTTGAAATGAAATGAAATAGAATGAAGAATGATGAATGAACAAATAATTATGTTGCAACTCACCAAACCCTAGTAATAAGGTGCTAAAAACATGTAGATAATGGCTCCAATGGATGTAGACTTGAACTCTAGCTTGATGTTGATAGATCTTGAATGCAATGCTTACAAATCCTACACCACAATTGTTAGCTCTAAAACAACATGATGCAAGCAATCTTTGACATGATGGAAGATGCTTGAAGGAGCTCTTGAATGTTTGATAACCTTCTCTTGAAATGCCTCGAATGCTCTTATGAATGCTCAAATGCTCTTGTGAACTATATGCATGAATGCTTATAAAATTTGCTAGGTATGAAAATGAAAGAAAGAAGCTTGTATTTATACTCAATTATGCAATAATTATCGAAATTACATCACAGGTCGACCTTAGATCTTGGAGAATAAAAACCCATCATAATTTTGAATTAAATTTGAATTTTAAGTTAAAGGGAACTCATTCGCCATCCTGGGTGAATGGGTCCCACCTAAGGGGACTCATTCACCCAGAATGGCAAATGAGTCCCACCTTAGGCATTTAAGGTGGGTTTCAGGATTTTGATATTTTAAATGATATTTGTCGGCATTATTCTCAAAAATACACATAAGGCATGTGGATGAAAAATGGGGCCAATTAAAGCATAAGAAAGCCCAATTATTAATGACAAACCTAGAAAAGTGTGAAAGTGTGTTACAACACTTTACAACACTTTGAAACAAGGCTTGTTAAATGATGAAAAGAGGTTATTTTATTAACAAGACCCTAGAAAAGTGTGAAAGTGTGTTACAACACTTAAGTAAGGTACCATTTGAATCCTTTTAGTTCACAAGGGCCCAAGACCTAATGTGAATGTGTTATCCACATTACAACACTAAATCAAGGAAGCATTAAGCCAAAATCCATAAGAAGGACCCAAATGAGTGCGAAAAATGTCAAAGGACCCTTTTTTCGACACTACAATTATCTTACCTTGATCATTACCAACTAAGACTTAATCCCAATAAATATGTATTTAGAATAATCTCAGGCAAGCTATTAGGGTTTATTATTTCCATAAGAGGCATCGAAGTTGATCCTGCAAAATTTAACACCATCATGGATATGCCTCCTCCCAAGACACTAAAATATTTAAGGAACCTACAAGGGAATTTTCATTATATTAGGAGGTTCATTACTCAACTAGTTGATAAATCTCAATCTTTTACTCACTTTCTCTATAAAGATGTTGCATTCAAATGGGATACATCTTGCCAATAAGGATTTGATAAAATCAAAGAGTACCTAGCTAATCCACAAATCCTAATTGTCCCAATTAAAGGGAAACCTCTCTTGTTGTATATTTTTACTACTTTAGTTGCATTAAGGGAACTTCTTGCCCAATATGATGAGAATGGAAAGGAGAGAGAAATTTACTACATCATTCATACTTTGGTTGGCTATAAACTCAATTATATATCAATGGAAAATGTATGCTTAGTCATTATTTTTAGCTCTAAAAATCTTAGAAATTACATGCTCATTTATAGGTCAAGCTAATCTCAAAAGTGGATCTAGGCTCGGGTATATAGTATCAAGAACATCTTTGACAAGTCATATAGAAAAATGGGTGATGCTACTTAGTTAATTTGATATTGAATATATAGATCATAAATTATCAAGGGGAAAGTCATTATGGATCAATTAGTAGAAGCTCTCATGGTCAATACCCATCTGCTAGTTGCAAATTTCCTAGATGATTCCATATTTTCCATTGATGAAAAATCATTGTGGAAACTTTATTTTGATGGATCATACACTCAATATGGTTCATAAGTTGGTATTCTTTTCATCACCCCTCAAGGGGATGGTATTCCTAAATCTTTCAGGTTGTGTTTTCCATGCATGAATAACATAGTAGAATATGAAACCTTAATCACTAGGTTGAAGATGGTAATACAATAGAATATCACTTGTCTTTAGGTCTATGGAGAATCCTAAATTATTATCAAATAGGTTAATAATGAATATCAAAATAAGGATGATGAGTTGCTTCCTTATAAATGGATGGTAGACAATTTCAAGAAATATTTTACGTACATCCAATTTGATAAGGTTAATCATATTAAAAACAAGTATGTAGATGCAATTTCCACCATTTTCTCCCTCCTAGATATGCCTCATGATAGTCCTAAAAGTGAATTTCTAGTTAAGAAACTTCTAATCCCCATATATGATGTTCTCGATATTGAGATGGTGTTTGTAATTGTTGGTCCCAAGTCTCCCTGGTACCATGACATTTACACTTATCTCCATGAAAACATCCTCCCACCTAACCTCACTTGTAATAAATACAAATAATTTATCCAACTCTTATCCAACTACACCCTTTAGGTGATACCTTATATCATCACAACTATGATGGTTCTCTATTGAGGTTTCTAAACATAATAGAATCCAATCTTGTGTTACACGAATCTCATTATGGTATTTTTGGTTCACATACTAGTGGCATGATCCTTCCAAAGAAACTTCTAAAAATGGGATACTTTTGGCCTATAATGGAGCATGATTCTTGTGAGTACATCAAGAAGTGCCTCCTTTGCCAACAACATGGATACTTAATACATGTTTTCTTACAAGTGTTGCAAACCATCACTTCCCATTGGACCTTTTCTCAATGGGGTCTTGATCTCATTGGTATGATACACTCCTTTCCTCTAATGGACACAAGTTAATTATTACCAAGTTCTACTAAATACTTCACTGAGTGGAAGCTATCTGTAAAGCTCAAAAACTCACGTTCCATACAAAATATTTCCATATACAATGCACATTCCAAATAAGGAAAAAGTAATACATGTTTAACATTAATTATCCATAAACGCTCATAGGAAAGTTCATTAATGAGTTACAAAGAACATACACCAAAAGGGTGTTACATGTAATGCCCAAAACTTAAACACCAAATTGCAGCTAAAGACATAACACAAATACCAAAAATTTGATCAATTCTCAACACAAGACCAACTCCCAAAGTAAGATTTTGAGAAAGTACAGGGAAACCTAAGGGGCCAGAACTAATTCCTCAGGGGATCATATCTGATATCCTTGCCTACATACGTGCAACGTAGAGGAATTGTAGTTCAACAACATGGACTTCAACCATCACACATATGGTTGGCTAACAAAGGGGTATAATCCACTAGGTTAAAAAAATGACATAACATCAATCTTAATCATAGCACTAACGCATACACTGAAGGTACTATTAACAATTTAAAAGAAGACTCATAATCCAAAGGACCTTGATTATAATTGTTGGATTAACGTTGATGGAAGATTTTCCAAATGTCACATTATAATAGCCTATATCTTAATGATACCTTAAGTAATATTTTAATAAGGAATATATCAAGTGAAGTTTTAAATACAAACCTATCATATAATACTAATCAAAATATTACACTCTAGCATGAGTTACCAATAACATTTAAGACCCTATTACATCCATGAAACATATTTTCTATTTTGGTTTACAACAATATTAAACAAATACACTAACTAATTAAATATTTTTAATCAACCTCATTCCTTTATACAAATCTTATCAAATATTACAATTGAGATATTCTTAATACAAAAAAAAATTATATTCAAAAGAAAATAATCACACCATAATAAATAAAATAATTCTATTCAATAAAAGTAAACAAACCATAATATTCAAATTATCTAATAATTTTTAGCTTGCTGATTTCAGCAGAAAAATGGTAGAGTTTGAGCAGTCATAACTTTTACATCTCTTACCCAAATTTTAAAATTAAAATGTTTTGGAAAGGTGGAAGGACAAGGAATAAAACCCAAAAAGCCTTTGAAATATTTTTAAAACATGTGCGAGCAGTTTTTTCTGCAACTCAGCTCACTTTTTTTGTTTTTCCTACTTAGAACAGCAGTTCCTCTCTAATGATAATCTCACAGTTTTCAAGTATAAAACATTTTGTAATGTCCAACCATGTAATGGAAAGACAAAACAATACAAAACATAACACCAACATAAATTGAGGGAGCAACACTTTGCATAAGCATTTATATGTTTTCAAGAGCACTAAGTAACAAACAAAAAAATGCAATCATAAAATCTCACAAACCCCAAATTAGAAGTTCCAAATTTAAAATTTATATGACATTATTTACCTGCCACATTATCTTGAGACAATTATTGGAAAATAGGATAATTTACATGTTACTCAATCATTTCTAATGTAGCCATTCAATTTGTGGGAATAACTTTTCAAATAGACAAATTTGGGTTTCCAATTTAGGGGCTAATTTGGACAGTCTAATATTTTGGTATTATCAATAGTACTATCCCTAAATTTCTAATGCTATTTTACTCCTACCCATGAAAATATTTTCAAAAGTTTATAATTCTTTATTAGAATATTAAAGAAATCTTACCTGCAGAATCTTAAAATCAGGTTTATGTTTTAATGAAAGAAAACTCCTAACTCTTAAAAATTTCAATTAATTCAGCAATGAAGTGTTCCCAGCCATTCATACAACTGGAGATATGGGTTAACCAGTTTGCATAGAACTCTAGGGATGATAGGAACAAACCGTAACCATGAGAGACTTATTATTATTTTTTTAATGATTATGGATCAAAATTCAGCCTTTTTAATAGCTCTAAGCTAATATGGTCTTATGGGATGAAATGAATGAGGTTCCAATGCAATCAGATCATATATTATAGCGTACTCCCAACTCATGTCATTATGAAAATGTTGCATTAGATACTGCAGTTGCAACCGTTCTAGTAAACATGCATCTAAAATGTGGAAGATAGTATGTGAGCCATTTCATAATATCTAAAATAAAAATGCAGTCTCATGTAATATCATGACTAGAAAAATTTCCAAAAAGGGTTTAGTGTACATGCTTTTAAAAAAAAAAAAAAAAAAAACTCTATAACATTTAGATAAAAACAAAGCAAGAACCAATTAATATATTCAGACAACAATCTACCATATGCCAAAACTTAAACATTCAAATCCATATTTTATGCAAAAGAAAGCAAAAAGTAATCCAACCTCCATAAGTAGTGAATGGCAAAAGATTGTTGGGATCTTCACTGTAGGTAGCAGTCAGAAGCATCAAATAAAAATTCAGTCCAACCAGCACAATTGCCTCTAAATATCCAATAGTGCCAATTCCATCTCCTTGGTGGTAAGTAGAATATCATGGCAATCATATTAATAAACCTGTCCTGCTATGGATTTCCAGTAATACCCATTGCTCTGCAATTAACAAAGTCCCAATCTCCTCTCCCGAAAAAACCCACTTTTGGAAAGAATAAATAATATTTCTTCTCAAACCACCTTCTTCCTCCTCCATTTTTTTTTTTCTGTGTTCCTAAATTTAATAGATTCGACTATCTACCTATTGGCATTGATTGCTCTGAAAACTACTACTTTTCTTTGTTTTTGCTTGATCTAAGGTGCATGTCGATAAGAATATATGTGCAGAATTTATAGGCATGCCAGCCATGATTGTTCAATTTGATTTTGCCACGCTTTTCCTCCAAAACTTCGAGAAAGAAGGGCTACACGCATGTATCAGATTTTTCTTGCCACAACGTGGAATATGGTTAGGCAAGAGGAGGGATAGGGTATCAGTTTAACACTATAACTTAGACTTGAACTTTAGTTAGGTATCTAATGAGAAGACTTTATGTTGAGATAACCATCAGAAATAAATCACAACCAATTCAATCTTTGATAAATACTATGTTACTGTGGTAGAACATAAATTTGCTATCTTAATAATGATTAAATATAATTCCATAATTTGTGAACCCTTGATTAATTTGGAACATGTTTTAGTATAAATATTCCTCTAGTGACCAAACAACATTATACTAATGATTAATATTTTTTTCCTCTTATTTTCTATTCAAAATTTCCAACATATAATACTAATGTCAAATCCTCATCATGCAAAAATAATTATCAAATTGATTCATGAGTTGCTTGACTCTTATGGTATGATTCATTTGTATATGGTTATGTCTTATATTTATTTTCATTTTTACCAACTAATTATTCATTAGCCATAGTGTTTAATAATTACTAAAAAAAAATTAACCAAATCCATTACTCATAACTATTATACCTCTAACTTTATTTTGTAATCAAATAACAATTACATATATCTATAACATTTAATATAGCATGTACATATTTATATAAACAAAGAATAACATGGCAAGATTTAAATTATGTGATATATACACATAAAGGAAAACATGGACACTAATAACATAACTATAGAAATTGGGTGTGGTACAACAGTCAAGTGAATCCATACCTCTTATTTTTCATCCATCATTAGTCAAAATCTTATATAAATATGAAGCTTGTTTCCCACCTTCTTGATTCCATCAAGACTATACTTGGATCGTACTCAACCACCAAAATTAGTACAACATAAAATTAATCATAAGACAAAGTAGTTTCTAAACTGCCTTAACCATTTAGCTTAGTCACAACTTGATCAATTTCAATTTATTTATAATTTTCTTTTAACAAGATTATTTTGTCAAAAATATGTAGTGATACTTAGATGTATTATGGGGAGTTGGCCAAGTGGCCTTACATTACAATTCATATGTTTCAATGATACATAAACAAGTTTACATGAATAATTACATCCATGAAATAGAGTTACATTTTAAAAATTGGCTATGCAAGCCATACAAAAGTAATACACGAAGTACATTCATAGTATAAAGAACCTCTAATCCTCATCCACCATGACACCACTGGTCTTCTTGCGTTGAGGCCAAGAGTGCAATTAAGGTGCATTTTCCGCCCATCCACGAAGCACATGACTTCCCCAGGTTTCTTCCTAACTCAAAGAAATCCCCGACCCTGCACGAGGAGCCTAGCATCCTAGAACAATAAAGCAGGAGGGAACTCTCGATGCATGTATGATGCTTATATGCATTCCTATAATAGAACAACATATTTCTTGCATGCAGGATGTGGCAGAGACATATATAACATAAAATTCTAGGCTTTTTATCCATCTATTTCACTGGTACATTGCTTGGCCAAGCATTCAAATATGAATGGTAGTTTAAGAAAAGGTTAACTACTGTCTCTAGGAGCCCACATTCGACATCATGTTCCAAAAGTTTCTCATAAAAAGAGTAAATAATGCATAGTTCTTACAAGTTGCACAAGTTCAATCATTCACTAATTCAAGCATTATTTCAGAAAACACGTTACAATTCCAAAGTTCGCTATTTGGTTTGCAAAGAATATCATTCTCATGAAGATAAATTTTACATTTCACCATGAACTCATTTCTAATTTCAATGGTTAATCTAAAGATTATAGATTTTTACATAATTAAAAAAAATACTCTCCATTCATAAATATATGCATTTTATAAAATCAAACTTGCTCGCGTATATATATATATATATATATATATATATATATATATATTACATGTTTATTCATATTTTCAGAAATAAATCATTTTCAGCCAGTAGTAATTTACAAACACTGAAATATTTCATTGTGATACAACAGAATACACTACTAAAATATATATATATAGAAGTTCCCAAGCTTACTTATAGATATATATATAAAAATATGTCAATTTAATAAAGTAATATATCAAATTAAAACAGAAATATATATCATTCCAAATTAGATTTTAAAATTTATTCTTTTCGAAATTTAAGTCTTGCTCTCACACTTATTATATATATATATATAACATGTTTATTCATATATTCAAAAATAAATCATTTTCAGCGAGTAGTAATTTACAAACACCGAAATATTTCATTGTGATACAACAGAATACACTGCTAAAATATATATGTAGAAGTTCCCAAGCTTACTTATAGATATATATATATATATAAATATGTCAATTTAATACAATAATATATCAAATTAAAACAGAAATATATATCATTCCAAATCAGATTTTAATATTTATTCTTTTCGAAATTTAAGTCTTGCTCTCACACTTATTGTATATATATATATATATATATATAATTAGATATACAAAAAATTACATTTGCAGTTGAAGGAACTTACATTCTGTCATATTTAAAGGGAATGATATATATATTTAGTTAAATTTGTGTGTGTATATATATACACTTTCAGGAAATCACAGCAAAATAATATACACAACTACAACCATTTAAATATTTTCTTTAAAATGCTACATTCATCTAATTTGCAACATGATCCATATAAATATATACACAAATATATATGCAATTTATCATTAAATTTTTCAGCACCAGCATGATTTGTAAACAACAATATATACATAAACTCATTTGTATATGTAAACACTAAATTCTACACAAGCTTCAAACAGTGACCAACATTAGTATTGTTAGTCTACTTAAAACAACTAAAACTAACATTTCTATGAAATATTCCAACATGCTTCATAATACAAACAAAAAAACAAAAGATCAAAGAAACTAATTGAGAGCATACAAAAAAGTATGGTGCATACCTTATTCCATAGTGGATTGGTGCTACTTTGATGTGGAAAGTAGCCCTTTCCCAATCCCTTGATAAGCTTGATGATGGGTATGTGATGAACAAAATGGCAAGAGCCTGGCTATGAATGATGAATTATATGCCTAACTTGTGGATGATATTGTGGATAATAACCTTGCATGAAATTGTGTCCCTTCAATCAATAGAGAAGGCATCTATTTATAAGGAAGAAGGATTGAAAAATGAAGAATGGGGAGAATGTGGGATTAAAGATTGGACCAATGGCATTGTGCCACTTGTCAACATGCTAATGAATATAGAGGAGATGTGCTCACACATGTGTGAGCACATCTTGGGAGATGGGATGTGTAAGAAAAATGAATTCCAAGAGGTGGCTTGTGTAAGAGGAGGTGTAAGAGCCTTTAATGCCAAGGTGGAGGACAAAAATCCTTTGGGAGGGAAAAGTCAAATGGGTGGAATATTCAAAAGAATATGCCGTATTGAATGAAAATAGGGTAATTTAAATCAAATAAATTGATTTACATGTGCAACTTGACCAAGGTTGACTTACCCAAGGGTGGAGTCAAAAGCTAGAGGAATGGGGGATTAGTGTTAGGAGTTAATTAATTTAAGATTTAACTATCTTAGATAAAATTAGTTGGTTTATGACATTTGATTTAAATGTTTGGGTTTATTTAAATCAAATGAGAGGATGTTGGAACAATTTAATTAAATAAAATGATTTATTCAATTAAATGAAGAACATTAGGATTTAATTAAATAAAATTGATTTATTTAATTAAATGAAGAACATTAGGATTTAATTAAATAAAGTTGGTTTATTTAATTAAATAAAGAACATTAGGATTTAATTAAATAAAGTTGATTTATTTAATTAAAGGATGAATATGATGAAATAATCTGATAAAGTGCATTATCTGATTTTAGGAGGAGTTAAATTAATTAAATAAAGATTATTCAATTAATTAGTTAGTGTAGAAATGATTAAGGAAGAATCGGTGTTAGTGAATCAAAATCAAGTGCATGATGTCGATCAAGATATTTTGAGTGTCTACATTTTTTCCCTCTTTGAAGCAATGTACCTGTTGCGTTGGTTCAAAGAATAACACTTGCTGAGATCAAAGTTTAAAAATTTTCTTATTTTTTCAGATGCCCCAGCAGAAAGAAGTATACTGGTACACTTCCCCCTGGAGAGATCAAGCGAAAAGTTTGATTTGAGGGTCAATCTCACGACAAAGAGGCTCAAGATGGATGTATGGATGGTTATGATGATGATGCAAACGAGATGGTTTTAAGATGCTTAGAATAACAAATCTATATTATCCTAAACAACTAAAATGATGATGCAATGCATGTGAGATGGATGAGATGGATGATGTGATGATGCCTATATGATTATGCAATGGATGTTTTATTCAAATGTATGGTTTATGAGATGCTTAGACTAACAGATCTATATTATGGTGCAATGATGGAAATGCAATCTATGTGAAATGATCGGTGTTTCCTATTATGTATGATATGAATGATATGCGGTATGCTGATAGTTTGTGGATCTAGGATGGATGCATTAGTGATGTTTGGTTGGTTGTCATGATACCATGTTAGCGTGGAGAGAAGAAAGAAGAAATGAGATGATGAAAAGAGGATCCAACAAGTCCATGATCTGTTGAGACTTTATTATAAATAATGATGAGAGATTGATGATGTTTTGCTTATCAGAGATTGGGATTTTAAAAGATCTTACTTACCTTATGTTTGATAACAAACATAGATACAATGCATCAAGGTATAAAGAACCAGGATGGCGTCGTACTTACTGCGATGGACTTTTACTTGACAATCAGATAGGAGTATCCTTGTTCACACCTGGCACACAAAACCTTATTTAGAATGTAGTTCAAATATTTTAAACATCACAGACCAAAACATAGAAGAGCAAGCCTTCCTATGTTGACCAAGCCTTCCTATGTGGTCAACAAGACACCTAAAACACCCTCCCTATGAACCAAACAAAACATGCATGACCAAAGTTATATTACAAGAATATCCAACAAGCACAGTAGACAAAAGATAATGATCAATGCCCCATTCCTTTCTCTCTAAATCATTTTGATTAGACATCATCGAAAGGTCATTGGAATAAGAGCAATAAGATAAATCAACAAGACAAAGATCAAGTAAACAAACAAGCCAATGTTCTTCATACCTCTAGCCAAGACTAAACTATGGTGATGCCTGATGTTGATGTCCATTGTAGGAAGGATGCATCCTAGGACAAGATGTTATCAGATCATTTGGGAAAAACTAGATGATGGACTATTAGTACCAAGGGGTTACCAACTTGTTTACCTACTGACCTAGACTTGAGACCCTTCACATTTGAGTTTTCACTCTTAATCTACTAGACTTGTTTCTGATTATTTTTCCAAAGGATGAAAGTGATGATTGATTTATTGTGAGTGGAAGTTTATTTTGGGTGATTGTGAAATGAGATGGATGAATCTTTTTCAAATATTTGGATATTTTGAAATGTTTTGAGGTTTTTTTTGGTATTGTATAGGAGTGAATTTGCACCCCTTATGCAAATTCCACCTTTTTCCTTCTCCACTTTAGAAAACCAAGTTCAGAGGCTTAATTCCACCTAAGCTTGTTGCTTTTAACACACTTGGCACCTATTTTGAGCGTTGGTGGAGGCATTTTTGTCAGGGACACCCACGCGGTGCATAGACTTCTATGTGGCGCGCTTACTTCCCTGGAATATTCCTGTAGCTGAACCTACAGAGGCATTACACTTCTCATTGGGATTCAAGTTGTAATTCCCCCTTCAGCCAACCGACCTGAATATGGTCATTTTTCTCCATCTCCTCTTCAAATTCGCTACTTCAACAAGCATTTCATCTTCTTCACATCCTCTAAGCATCTAGTTGATCTTCCACAATCACTCCACAAGCTTCAACACACTCTTTTGCATCCACCTCAAGCATTCTAGCAGCATTCTCACCTCATTGCAGCAAATACATCACTCCATCACTTTGATAGAGCAAGTTGGGGACAAACACCATTGCAGCAGAGGCTCGAGTACTCTCATTTTCTCCCCCAAGCAGCCTTGAGTGCTCTTGGTGGAGGTGGTAAGCTCCCTTTCCTCTCCTCTATCACTTGGTTGAGTTAGCACATTTACTAATTTATAGTGTTTTAATGCTCTTTACTACATTGTTTTCTTTATCTCACTTTCTTTGTTGTCTGTGGAGGTGGAAACAACTAAACGAGGGTCTGACTAAGGCAGGCCCCCATACAACCAACCAACATTTTCCTCTCTCTTGTGTGTAGGTGAACATGCTTTCAAGGAGCTAGTTGGCGAATAGGCTCTTCTACGAAATCATCTTCATCACCCTAGCTTTGGTATATTTTCTTTATCACATTCATTTGTACTTCTCATATTTCATAGTGTTATTTTTCTCTTTTAGAGGTCATTAGCTATGTTTCTAGCTTGTTTTCTAATAGTTCACATTGTACTTTTGGTCCTCTGGTCATACAAACGCCAGCACACCTGAGAGATGCCAGCGCGTTGTGTTGTCGTCCCAAAACTACACTCTCGTCCTCGGACAAAGAGCTATCCGAGATACAGTGTTGAGCTCAAAAACTAGCTCACCTAGCCTCATTTTGAATCTCAGGATTATAGAGTGGTTGTAGGACTTTACAATCCTCATCATTCGCATATCCTAACACCCTGTTTAGCTAAGGTAAGTTAGGGCAGCCTTCCGCATCTTGGCCCTCCATGACCTGGGGCCTTGCACGTGGAGGTACCCCTCTCTTACATTTTTGGTGAACCCGACGTGAACCATTTTGGTTCCGTTTTTGCGATACTAATAGTTCCTTTCCTTGTACTCTAGGAGTGTTGTAGGTGCGAGTGTTGTAAGGTTGTCGCCTTGCAACCCAACTTGCAACCCCTAGTTCACGTAGTTGGAAGGTTTCGAAGGTATTACATAATGAAACCTTAATTGGGTCACTATCTTATCCTTTAACCTTTAGGGACTCTGTGGAAATATAGTCTAGTGTGTTTAATGGCCTCCTTCCAGCATCAACCTATCCCCTCTACGCAGTCTATGGACAGTGATACTGGTATAACCTTCACTTCACAAGACTTGCCAATGGGCTTCAATAGGGAACCATCTCCTCTCTACATCCCCACGTGGATCAACAGAAACATCGTACGAGATGTTCTCGTCGATCTGACGTCACAAGTAAACATCATAATTGAGGAGATCATGTTGATTAATTTCTTACATAAAGATGGGTATGATGCACCCGTGAGTACCATCTGCACACATGACGGGCTTTCCATGCCCCCTATAGGTAGTATTGTTCTATCAATCCTAGTAGGACCTAAATATGTAAACCTCTTGTTTGACATTATCCCTAGGTCTGAACTCTTTAGGGTGAAATTAGGTATCCCTTGGTTGGTGGCGATGAACGTGGTACCCTTAGTTGTGCAGAAATGCTTGAAATTTATCCATGGGGGTTTTGTACATGTAATCCACAACACCGGTTATAGACCACCAGTTGCTTGTGGTAGCTACTCCTTGGCCTGTGCCCATTGGTCCTCTCCCACCTAGGACGTACATTCTACACCGAACATATCAGAATTATAGGAAAGGACGCTTGAGGCCAAAAGTGAGATACCCTCCCTCGCCTTATGTTGTTTCACATAGGGCTTGTTTAAAAGCTAATAGCGATGCCACTAAGGCACGAAGGAAGGAAGAAGAGAAGCGGTCTCATGATCCTCCTTCTTCCTCTTCTGCTATTCAGTCTGACACTTCTTCTCACTCTACTATGGTTCCATTAGGTTTTTCTCCTTGTCTATAGAAGAATCCTATGGTGCCTGATTGGCGAAAGCCTAAGCGCCCTGCATTCGAACTCCCTATTCTACTGACAGAGCCTAGACCCATTCAATACAACAAGAAGGTCTCTCGTGCAGAGTCCTCTTTGTCTTGAACTCTGTGACCTCCTACCACTCCTACTCCTAAGGCAGTGAACAGGAAGAGGCCTATTGCCGAGGCTCTTAAGTTGACTCCTACTACTCCTCAACCTATTCATCCTGCTCCCATTTAGGAATCCCTTCCTCCATCGGAAACGGTTGTAGTGGACGTTCCCATGGTTGAGTAGGAGCCTTATATTCCTTTGCATCCTCTAGCCTCCAGCTCCAAGAGTTGTAGAAACTGCCTTGTGCGCGAGCGTAAGTGTCAGTGAAAGGCTCTCTTGGCTGAGCAGGCTTCCTCACAAAGCAAGGAGGAAGAAATGACCGCCCCTACTTCAGAGCCTCCTGCAATGTCATCCTCTCCCCTTACTTCTACTTCTCTTCAGTCTAGTATCACACCACTTTCGGCTGTCATTGTGAGTATGAATGTGCCTAACCCCAAGGGGGTACAGGTGTTCATTGCCCTTTTAGTGGAGCATACTTTGCTGATGTTTGTTCTAGATATCTATCCTTTCCCAAAACTCGTGGATATGATTAATACTTCGGTTGTATCCGCTATGGTTCTTTCCTCCTCTTCTTCCGCACCTTTAGCCTCATCTGTGGGGAGTTCATCTCCCCCGACAAAGAGAAAGGTGAAGTGTGGTCCTTCTAGCAATGAAGGAAATAAGAGGAGCCCACCTTCTCTACAAGGTGGTCTCGCATTGACTTGTTCTATCTTGGTGATAGAACTAGTCCCGACTTCCCCTGAGTTTGTCACCGCTCCCGAATCATTTGTCGAGCCTAACAGTCAATCTCAAGTGCAGCAGGCCCTATCCACTAAATTTAAACACGGACCTCCTATGGGGTGCATGTTTAACTCTATGGATGAAGTCCCGGCCTTGTCAGCAATCTTCGTGAAGTCGCTGACCCTAGCTCCACAAGAGCTCAGTAGAGAGGACTTCGAGGGGCCTTCTTCTTTTCCCCTTGTTGTGTGAGGGTCAAATGCTCCTCCTCTTAACATCCCACCACTACAGGATCATCCTCCTTCCCCCTACGATGACCTAGAGTGGGAAGTAGATGACCTCTTGCTCAATCAGTGTTAGGAGGAGACCTCTTCTTGATCTTTTGTGTGTGTGTGTGTTTTGTAATGTGTTCCCCCGTGATCATGCTATGTGTGCCCGGATGACCCTCGTCACCCTTGTTGGTGCTTGGATACATGTGTGGTTTTTGTGTCGTAAACCTTCTTCTATTTGTATCATCATTCTTCCATGTTTGTGCTTGATTTTTGATAAATTGGGGACGATGCAAAGTGTTGGGGGCATTTAGGCTTCCGTTCCATGTTGACCCATTTTTTTATTTTTACTTTGTTTTCTATGCATTCTTCCTGATCTAGTTGGGGATTGATAATATTTCACCTTGCACCGCAGTTACCTATTATTCATATGAGCTCAGACAGATTTGACCCTGCTAAACCCAATCCCCCAGTGCCCTTTATTCATGTTGTCTTCTCTCTTTGCTTTCTCTTTATCTTTCTCTCTTTTTTGGTTGAGCTATCTCTCTTATGTGTGCCAACGCTTTTCTTCAACATTTTAATTTTTAGAAAGCGCATTCGTTGCCAACGAATCCTTTCTCAAATATATTCTCAAACCTTTCTTCAGAATCGCATTCTCAACTTGGAACCCTAACAGAACATGTTTCCTTCATCATGGGTTCATAAAGAAAGGACTTGGAAACCTTCCTCTGAAGTGGGAACAACTTTGACCTTCCCCTCATGTGGGGGCATATTCTTCCTTTCGAATTCCTTGATGAAGTGAACATCTTTCAAAAGGATTCCTTGATGACAAATCAATCGGAGAAAGGGAACATCTATTTTTGAATTGTGTGTCCCTTGAGTGGACCCCCTTCTTCATGGTGGGTTCCTAAGGGACCCCCTTTGAAAGATCTTATCTTGAGTGAAATCATTCACGTCTATTTTTGGGGTAGCCTGACTATACCTTACTTTTTAAACAGCACGTCCCTTGAGTGGACCCCTCTCCTTTTGAAGGGATCCCGAGGGGCCTCTCTGAAAGTCTTCCAAACTATCAACTATTCGCTTACTTGCCTACTTGGCCACTTCTTGACTCTGCAAAGTCCGCTTTCTCAGGTTTCCTCCATGCGAGGGATCTTGGGGGATACCTCCCTATAGGATTGAGATCCTGTAGGGTGCTTCCTTTGGGTTTCCTCCATACTAGAGTTTTTGGGGGGCACCTTCCTTGCAGGTTTGTGGGCCTATAAGTTGCTTGCTTCATGGGGTATCCTCCATGCTAGAGTTTTTGGGGGACACCTTCCTTACAGGTTCGTAGGCCTGTAAGGCACTTTCTTCCTTCAACTTCATAGTTCTGAGTAGCTATGAAGTCCTACGCTTGTCCTACACCTTCAGGCTTTCCAAATCGTGGTCTGCTTCCTCGACGATTCAAGTATACATTTCTAACCTTACTCCTTCCTTGATCTACTTTACCGAGCACTCATCAGTACTCGTGCTCGCTAAAGTGGGGGAAAAATGTATAAGAGTGAATTTGCACCTGTTATGCAAATTTCCCTTTTTTCCTTCTCCACTTTAAAGCAAGTTTAGAGGCTTAATTCCACCTAAGCCCGCTGCTTTTGTCACACTTGTTGCCTATTTTGAGCATCGGTGGAGGAATTTCTATTGGGGATGCCCATGTGACACGCAGACGTCCGCACGGTTCACTTATGTCCCTGCAAAATTCCTATGACTGAACTTGCAAAGGTGTTACACTTCTCATTGGGATTCAAGTTGTAATGCCCCCTTCGGCCAATCAACCCAAATATGGTCATTTTTCTCCATATCCTCTTCAAATTCACTCCTTCAACAAGAATTTCATCTTCTTCACATCCTCTAAGCATCTAGTTGATCTTCTACAATCACTCCAAAAGCTTCAACACACTCTTTTGCATCCACATCAAGCATTCTAGCAGCATTCTTACACCTCATTGTTGCAAATAGATCACTCCATCACTTCAGTAGAGCAAGTTGGGGACAAACACCATTGTAGCAGAGGCTTGAGAACTTTCATTTTCTCCCCCAAGCAGCCTTGAGTGCTCTTGGTGGAGGTGGTAAGCTCCCTTTCCTCTCCTCTATCACTTGGTTGAGTTAGCACATTTACTATTTTGCAGTGCTTTAGTGCTCTTTTACTATATTGTTTTCTTTATCTCACTTTCTTGGTTGTTCATGGAGGTGGAAACATCTAAATGGGGGTCTGACTAAGGCAGGCCCCCATACAGCCACCCAACATTTTACTCTCTCTTCTATGTAGGTGAATGTGCTTTAGAGGAGATAGCTGGCGAATAGGCTCTTCTACGAAATCATCTTTGTCACCCTAGCTTTGGTATATTTTCTTTATCACATTCGTTTGTACTTCTTGTATTTCATAGTGTTGTTTTTTCTCTTTTAGAGGTCGTTAGCTAGGTTGCTAGCTTGTTTTTGGATAGTTCACATTGTACTTTTGGTCCTCTGGTCGTACAAATTTCAGCGCACCTGAGAGACGCTAGGGTACCGCGCAGTCATCCCAGAACTGCGCTCTCATCCTCGGACAGAGAGCTATCTGAGATACAGTGTTGAGCTCAAAAACTAGCTCACCTAGCCTTATTTTGAATCTCGGGATTGTAGAGTAGTTGTAGGACTTTATAGTCCTCATCATTCTCATATCCAAACACCTCGTTTAGCTAAGGTAAGTTAGGGCAGCCTTCCACATCTTGGCCCTCCGTGACCTAGGGCCTTGCACATAAATGTCCCCCTCTCTTACAAGTATTTTCAAGATTTTTCAAATGTTTTTATTTTCAAATTTTCCAATGTTTTTGGTGTTTTCTGAGATTTTGACCAAGAACCTAACCTAAAGACCTATCCTAGGGGCCTCAAGGGCTGATCAAATATTACCCTTGCCTACATTATACACGTAGAGACCACATTCAACTGACACAGACTTTTTTATTGATGAGAAATGAACAAATGGATTGCTAGTTATTATGACAAACTCCTAAAGGACTGACCTAGGGTGCCGTAGGGGCACATTGATGATAGCCTTGCCTATGGTTAGAGTTTAGAGACCCATAGTTCGACAAGACAACTCTATTTTTTGAATTTTTCTGACTTTTTGACCTATTTTTGGATTTTTATATGTTTTGGATGTTTTTGGATTTTTTTATTTTTTGAATGTTTTTGTATTTTCTAATTTTAAGGAATATTGCAAGAATATACATGAATCTGATCCAATGTAGGTATAAGAACATGCCCCTAGCATGATGCAATAGACTACTCTGATATATGCAGGATAAACTAACCTTAGGAATGGTGCCAAGTAGTACTGGGAGGGATCATGATACAAACACATAATCAAGCTATGATGCGAATGCAAATGGGTGATGGATGGAGATATGGAAGATAATGGATGAATGATGCAGAACAATCCATAGAAATCATGATGGATGGAGAGTACTTATTTACACAAGGCACTTGTTTGCCAGGTTTTCACCAAAGTACTTGTCCAAAGCACCACCAAAGTGGTTTTCACTAGAGGATGATTTTTTTCTTTACTGTTTTCAATCATTTTTCTGATTTTTTTGGATTTTTATATTTTTGGATTTTTTTGGAGTTTTTGGATTTATACCTTGCAAGTTTTAGGCATAAAACTTTTTGAGATGGGAGCTATTGATAGGCTCCTGTAGAGGTTCACCTTTTGGTGTTGACAACTGATATGCTCCTGATTTATAACTTGTCATGACGATGAAGGGCCCCAACTAGTTGGGTTCAAATTTTCCCTTGATGTCTGGATTTGGTACATTCTTTTGATTCTCCTTCAATACAAGCTCTCTAACTTGAAAGGTTTGACTCCTGATCTTCTTGTTGTAGTTCCTTTTCAGACGATTTTGTAGACTTGCAGATGGTTCAAGGCATCCATGTGTCATTCATCCAATAGCTCCAGCTCGTTCAATTGTGATACCCGATATTCTTCATCAGTGATGAGATTCTGCAATGATATTCTCAAGGATGGGAGCTTGATCTGAATAGGAAGGATGGCTTCTGATCCATAGACCAAGGAGAAAGGGGTTGCACCTATAGGCGTGCGAATACTTGTTTGGTAGGCCCATAAGGTGATATTTAGCTGTAAGTGCCAGTCACGACCAACTTCATTAACTGTTTTCTTTAGGATTTTCAAGATGGTTTTTTTGGTAGCCTGAGCTTGGCTATTTCCTTGGGGGTAGTATGGAGTAGAAAAGCAATGTTGGATATTGAATTTTTGGCATAGGTCTCAAACATCCTGGTTTTTGAAAGGTGTCCTGTTATCTAAGATAATGGCTTGAGGGACTCCATAGCAACAAATTAGGTAGTTCAGAATGAACTTGGAAATCTACTTTCCTATGATATAGGTCATGGGAATGGCCTCTACCCACTTCATGAAGTACTCAGTGGTGGTGATAATGAAATTGTGTACATTAGATGAGGCGAGTATGATTTTACAAATGAGATTGAGCCCCCATTGTGAAAAGGGCCAAGGTGTTATAATCGGTTGGAGCTCCTGAGCTAGTGCATGGATGAGATCCCCATGTTGTTGACATTGCAAACACCTTCGAGTATAGTTGTGAGCTTCTCTTTCCATCGTAGGCCAATAATACCCCATCCTCAATAGTTTCTTGGCCAAGGTCATACCACTCGAATGTGATCCAAAAATGCCATTATGTACCTCGGTTAAAGCATTAAAAGCTTCCTCAGGGTTAAGGAATTGTAACAAGGTTCCTTCAATACTCCTATGATATAGGGTTTCTCCTAAGATAACAAAGCGAGATGACTTCTTAACAAATGTTCTTTTAAGGTTCGGGGTGATATCAGCGGGGAGGACTCCTATTTTCAAGTAGGTGTAGATGTCATGATACCAAGGGTCACCGGAACCAACGATTTCACACACGAATTCAGACTTTGGTACCTTGAAAGATGGTATGAGTAGCTACTCTACAAGGAATTCTTGCTTAGGGACATTACATGGGATATCCAGTAGTGATCTGATTGTTGCCATAGCATCTGCTGCTCTGTTGTTTTCCTTGGGTATTTGCTCAAGAGTGATGTCAATGAAGAATTATTTGAGGATTTCCATCAATTTCTTCTATTGAGTCAATTTGTCATCCTTCGTTTGGTATTCATCATTGACTTGGTTGATGATAAGCTGTGAGTCTCCATCGACCTTGAGTGTCATGATCTACCATTGTACTGCAATTTTGAGTCCTATAACAAAAGCCTCATATTTTGTAATATTATTTGTGCAAGGAAAAGATAGCTTGTATGACTTAGGTATGCAATCTCCTTGTGGTGTAATGAAGAAGACTCCCGCTCCTGACCCATGTTGTGTGTAGGATCCATCAAAATACATTTTCCAATGATCTTCCGCACTTAGGTTAAAGATTGACTCGTCGGGAAATTCTGATACCAATGGGTTCTCTAAATACATCGGTGCTTCTTCCAGCTAATCTGCAATTACTTGTCCTTTAATGGCCTTCCATTCTACATACTCAATGTCGTGTTCTATCAGGATCATGACCCATTTAGATGTTCACCCTATGAGTGCTACTTTAGAAAGTAGATACTTGAGAGGGTCTATCTTGGCAATGAGTTTTATCTAATGTGCCAACATATAGTGTTTGAATTTATGTGCGGCAAACACGACTTCTAGGCAAGCTTTCTCAATGGATGTATAATTTAGCTCATGTCCTACCATGGTTCTACCGATGTAGTAAATAGCTCTCTCTTTCCCATTTTCATCATGTTGTGCTAAGAGAGCGTCAAGGGCTGTTGTTGTTGTCGATATATACAAGATCAAGGGCTTGCTTGGAATTGGTGGCATGAGAACTAGTGGTTGAGCAAGTACTCCTTGAATTTATTAAACACCTAATCACATTTCTCCTCCCATTTTTATGCTACCCCCCTGTGGAGTAGATGAGAGTATGGGATAGCCTTATCTGCTAACTATGCTATAAACTAGCGAATGGATTGGAGTCTTCCCTACAAACCCCTTAACTTCTTCAATGTCCTTGGTGCCTCCATCTCGAGAATTTCTTTGAATTTGGTGGGGTCTAGCTCAATTCCCCTCATAGATACGATATACCCAAGGATCTTTCCCGAATGTACACTGAAGACACACTTCATTGGATTGAATCTGACCTTGTATTCTTCTAGCCTATCAAAGATGGAGCTTAGAGTTGGTATGTGATTTTGACATTTTCTTGATTTAGCTAATATGTCATCCACATAGTATTCCATAGTCTTGTGAATCATATCATGGAAGATCAACATCATAGCTCTTTGATAGGTAGTTCCTGCATTTTTCAGCCCAAATGGCATCATGTTCCAGCAATTTAAGTCCCCCATGGACAGGTGAAAGTTGTTTTTTGTTGATCATCTTTGGCTATAATTATCTTATTGTACCCTAAGAACCCGTCCATTAATGACAACATTTCATGTCCTATTTTATCCACAATCATGTCAATATTGGGAAGAGGGAATTCATCCTTGGGGCATGCCTTGTTTAGGTCCCTAAAGTCAGTGTAGATGTGGATTCCCCTAGTGGGTTTAGTGACTGGTACCAGTTTTGAAACCCATTCTAGATAATCAATCGTTCATATGAATTCAGCATCAAGGAGCTTTTGTAATTCAAGTTTGACCAATAATGCTATGTGTGGATGCATCTTTCTCAGTTTTTGTTTTACTAGTTTTGCTTATGGATAGATGACTAGATGGTGAACCATAACTTTTGGATCAAGACTAGGCATGTCGACATAGGTCCATGCAAAGTTTACCTTTCTTTCCCTCATAAATGCAGCTAAAATTTCATGTTCTTCTATCAATAGTGATTCTGCATAGAATGTGATATGTGGTGTTTCCTCGGTCCCTAGATTGACCAGATTGCACTTTTCTGCCAAGACTGTTGACTTCTCCTGATGAATAGCACTAAGGGGAAGATTGAATCCCTCACCCTTTGGTGCCTTAGAGAGGTTTTCACCATTGGATATGTCCTTTTTTTTTACTATTTTTGGGTCAGAGAATGCCACTGTGTGGTTTTCACTCAAAGACCTAGATATTATTCTTAAATTTTCACCTTTGCAACTAAGGGATTCAATCCTTTCCCCATAATATGCATGTGTGTCCAACTCAATGTCAAACCCAACTTTGTGATCTCTACATGGTAGAGTATCCCACAATCCCACGAATTCTGAGAGAGCCTCATCATTTTTTAATGTGTCCAAAATTGGTGGTCCTCATTAGTCATAGTCGATGAGTTGGGGATAGACTAACTTTAGCTCATGGGTTTGGTTATTCAACTCAAAAGATAGGGTACTAATCATGAAGCAGGAGGAATCTTCGAATAACATGGGTAGATCAGTTATGGGGTCCTCGTCACACACATCGTTTATATCAAAGGTATAGTTGTCTAAGGGAAAACCTGTGGATACTGGTAACTAAGAAGGAGCTTTGAATTTTCTAACCGGGGCACCTTTGCCAAGTATGGTTATTTTTGGAGGGGTAAATCCAAGGCCAAGATTTCTTATATGCTTCTCAGGAATAATAGGTTCTAGAATACCATTTTCATTTTTTTGAGTTTCTCTTTTTGTTGTAGCCCATGCCAAGCATCATCTGTAGTCCTTTGTTGTCATTGTCCATGGGAAGATCAAGCATGATCCTTTCATCTTGGTATAGCAAACTTGCAGATATGTCCTTTTCATCTACCACTTCCTAACTTAGGTCCCCCCAACACTTGAGTTTGGAGGGGTTTTCTTTGAAGGTTTGAGATTAGGTGTTATTTAGATGTGGTTTCCCATGAGATTTAGGAGATCGAGGTAACTCTCGTATTACAAAGGCACTCTTTTTCATTTTGTAATATCCACACCCATTGTCTTGGATAATGACTTTGATATTAGAGATGTCAGGAATGGTGGGTTTCTTTGTCTCAGAAGTGGAGGCTAAGGTAGATGGTTCTACCTATGGAGTCATAGCTCCTTCATCATTCTTTGGGACTTGAGGGATCTTGTAGTACTTGGCTTCCAAATTCTTGCAATAATAAAATGGTTCAAGATCCCCATGGATTGTGACCACTTGATTTTGATTAGGAAACTTGACACATTGATGGAAGGTAGATGCAACAACTTGCATTCCATGGATCCATGGGTGCCCCAGGAGGATATTGTAAGGTAATTCAATATCAAGGAATTGGCATGTAGTTTTGCATGATAGTTGGCCCTACTTGAATAGGGAGTTGAATAGTTCCTTGAGACACTCTTTCTTGATCATCATATGCCCTGATTGTAATACCTTTACCTTTTTCAATGACGTCTTCATAGAATACTAGATTCTTTATTAACTTGAGAGTATAGATATTCAAGCCCGCACCCCCATCCACCAAGACTCTTTTGACCTTATTCTTATGGACCAATACTTTGAGATGGAGTGTGCGGTTATGAGATGGTTGAGTTGGGAGATCATGTTCAAAGAATGTCAGGAGATGCGGTGTGGTGATGTGTCCAACCATAGCTTGGAACTAGTCTACATCAAGATCTGTGGGGACGGAGGATGTAGCTAATGCTTCTTCTAGGATCTTCCTATGTGTAGGTGAGATTTTCAGCAACTCCATGATGGAGATCTGGGTGGGGGTTCTTTTTAGCTGGTCCAAGACATTCTAACCATTGGGAACAGATTTTGGATTAGAGGTCGGTGTCTTGGGTGGTCATGATGGTCCAAGAATGGTAACTCTACCACCATGTGTGGTGACTCCACAGTCGGCTCTAGCTCCTTTGATGTTGACAATAGTGACCCATTCATCTAAGGATGCAACAACATGATCGTAAACATGGTTTGCATTGTTATACTTTTCCTTTCCATTACTGTTCCCTTTATTGTGATCTGGCATTGGATTTGTGTATATCTTAAGGTCCTAATTTCCTACAGGTTGTTCAACGTTTATGGTTTTGTCATCGATAAGGTCTTGGGTCAAATTTTTTAGTCTCATGCAACCGGCCATTGTGTGCCCCTTGATTTTATGAAAATTGCAAAGGTGATTTTCGTTATACCATGGTGGTTTCACTTGGGGCTCTTGATAATTCTCATAAACGTGGATTTTAATGAGATTCTCCTATACCAGTTTTTTCATGATAGATTCGATTGATTCCCCAAGGGGTGTGTATTTTCGTTTGGGGGGATACTTGTTCCGTGGGGGTGGTCCCCCTTAATTATTCAGACTATTGACCGCTTGACTGTTGGGTTGCTACGATACTATGTTGGCTTGTGTGTTGTTTCAGTTATTGGCTTACAATTTCTAATATGATTATGTGTTTTTCCTTGGAGCACTGATAACAACTTTGGAATCAACTACACCATCATTAGTAACGTTCTTGTTTTTTTCCCATGTGCGAGGTTTTTCATTATAACTAGTCGATGGATGATTGTCTTGATAAGTAGGTGTCCCCCCTTGTGTGATAAGGGCTCTTTCGATGTTGAGCGCCTTGGGAATCAACTAGTCGTAGGTGGTGATGCATTGCATTTTTAGATGGAAGGACAAGGTTCCTTCAAGATTAGTGATGATCTAGTATAGATTTTTTGTTCTTCTGGCATAGTCCACTTGCTTCTATTGGCTTTGGATCACCATCGTTGTAAAAAGGATGTGAATGTTTCCCCCTTGGCTTGTTTGAGAGCGAATAGTTCTTCTAGGCTTACGTCCATGCCTATGTTGAATGAATAGTTTTGTATGAACATGTCCACAATTTCTTGGAACTTTTTGATTCTGAGAGGAAGACAAGAGAACCATTCCATTGTTCTTCCATCCAAACTTCAAGGGAATAGTCACATTAGATAAGTGTCGTCGTATGCAACTTCCATACATTGAACATGAAATTCCCTAATGTGATCTTCAGGGTTACTAGTCCCACGATATTTGTCAAATTTAGGTATCTCGAACCCTTTTGGGAATGGAACCATAACATTGCTTCTATCGAAAGGATAAGGGCACAAATTCCCTTGGGGTTATGTTGTTTTTCCGAATTGTAGGTCTAGCACTTGTTGTGAGGAAATTTTTTTTGTGTGGACACATCGTTTTGTGGATCAGGTGGTGGGATGAATGGGTTTTGAGGGGGTTTGATTGTTTGAGTGGTAGGTGAGGTGTTTTACATGTTTGTGGGAGGTTGTTGCATATTTTTTTGTGCCACCAATGCTTGTTGGTATGTCTACAATTGTTGTTGTGCCAACAATGCTTGTTGTTGCTCTTGTTGTTATTGTGCCAACAATGCTTGTTGTTGGGCTAGTTGTTGAGCTGCTTCTTGTTGCGCTCGGTATTATTGCAAAGCTTATTGATAGCCTTGTTGTTGAACTGCTTGTTTTTGTGCTTGCGCTTGAGCTTGTTGAGCTTGATATTGAGCTTGAGCTTGTTGGGTGGCCTGGGCGGCTTGTGCAGCTTGGGTAGCCTAGTTGGCTTATTGTTGTTGCAATAAAGCTTGAGCTTGTGCTTCAGCTTACGCTTGAGCAGCTTGTTGTTCCTGTTGTGTGGCTTGTTGTGCCTATGCTTGTTGAGTGAACAATAGGAAGAATGTGGGATTAAAAAAGGACCAATGGCATTGTGCCACTTGTCAATATGCTAATGAAGGAGAGTGGAGCACATTTTGAACAATGTGCATGTTTAATGCATGTAAGTGAAATTTTAATTTTAAGAGGTGGCTTGTGTAAGAGGAATTAATGCCAAGGTGGCTCAAGGAGAGGACATGTAAGAGCCTTCAATGCAAAGGTGGAGGACAAAAGTCCTTTGGGAGGGAAAAGTCAAGTGGGTGGAATATTCAAAAGAGTATGCCATATTTGAATGAAAATAGGGTAATTTAAATCAAATAAATTGATTTACATGTGCAACTTGACCAAGGTTGACTTACCCAAGGGTGGAGTCAAAAGCTAGAGGAATGGAGGATTAGTGTTAGGAATTAATTAATTTAGGATTAAATAAATTAGATGAAATTAGTTTGATTGTGACATTTAATTTAAATATTTTGAGTTTATTTAAATCAAATGAGAGGATATTGGAACATTAGTAATTTAAATAAATAAAATGATTTATTCAATTAAATGAAGAACATTAGGATTTAATTAAATAAAGTTGATTTATTTAATTAAATGAAGAAAATTAGGATTTAATTAAATAAAGTTGATTTATTTAATTAAATAAAAAACATTAGGATTTAAATAAATAAAGTTGATTTATTTAATTAAAGGAAGAATATGATGAAATAGTCTGATAAAGTGCATTATCTGATTTTAGGAGGAATTAAATTAATTAAATAAAGATTATTCAATTAATTAGTTAGTGTAGAAATGATTAAGGAAGAATTAGTGATAGTCAATCAGAATCAAGTGCATGGTGTCAATCAGGATATTTTGAGTGTCTACATTTTGCCCCTCTTTGAAGCGATGTACTTGTTGCCTTGGTTCAAAGAATAACACTAGTGAGATCAAAAATTCAAAAAAAATTTGATTTTTTTGGATGCCCCATTACTACCCGAACGAGAAGAATTATGCTAGTATACTGCCCCCTCGAGAGATCAGACGAAAATTTGGATTTTTGGGTGATTTCTTGAAAAAAGACAACAAACTGCCCAACGGGTCCAGAAAGGCTCCAAGATGCTGAAAATATGACAAAACATGAAAAAAGGATGTGAAATGAGATTCGGTTGGGCAAAAAAGGTGTCGAGGGTGCAAAACCCTAGTTTGATGGCTAAATTGGGGCAAAAATGCCTAATTTAAATGCTTAAATAGGGTTGGAGGGGTCACTTTCCATTCATTTTTGCATTCACACTTTGAAAGTTCTAGCTTTTTGAGCTCTAACCCTCCTACAGAATGGCGCAAAGAGTGCTTCCCCGACACATTTCTAAGCAAGTCCGCATGTACCAAAGACTTCCAAGTGTAGGACCACTGATATGTGACCCAAACCCAACTTTGAAATTTGATTTTTTAGTGCATTTATTATGCTTTAAATAGTCAAAGTCCCCAGCGTCGCTATATGGTGATGCGCAAACTAAAAATTGGAGATGTTGATAACTCAAACAACACCGCTAGTGTAAATGGCGATGCGGTTCACGATTTGATTTTAGGGTTTCAAATCTCAAATAGTGACACCAGTGTAAATGGCAACACTATGCTCGATTTAAAATTAGGGTTTGTCAGTCAAAGGGCGACACATGTGAAAATGGAAACGCTATGAGGGATTTAGCATTTTCAAAGGGGTTAGCATCGCTGTTTGGAGTTTTACAAATAGCAACGCCTTTGCAAACTACGATGCATTCATGGTTCTAGGTCAAAAACTCCAAACGGGGTTAGATCTTTTTTGTGAATTTTGACATCATGGCTTTATGGGTGCAGGAGGTGATCCAGCTTGTGCTTTCACATGAGAATCAACCCTCAATCCAGTGTAGATTGGGAAATTTATCAGAGTTATGACAGGAGCATCTAGGGGAGATCAGTCTTTGGTACGTCGCCTATGCGCCTATTGTCTGGACCCACTTGGTGATGATGACTGCGTTGTGTGAGAGGTGGCACGGTGAGACCTTGTCCTTTCACCATCCAACTGGAAAGGTGACCGTGACCTTAGAGGATGTATGGTGTATCCTATGGTTGTCGATACACGGTGATCATCTGCTCTATGATATAGATGTCGGCAGTGATGCATGTTTTGAAGTCATGGAGGTAGAGGACCTTGTACTTGTCGAGGGCCAGATTGACTTGGAGTATTACATAGGTTGAGTGTCGACTTTCAAGCTAATTGTTGTTGTTATTATATGTGGGTTAGTAGCTCCAAATCAATGAGGCATATACTTCAGTCCAGGATGGGGCTTGGCCTGGGAGAGGATTCTTTATCGGAGGACCCTGTTTGCCTGGGGACTAGTGATGATGGCCTCACTATACCATGATTTACATGATTTTGAATATTGCAATAGTCAAGTGATTGGTGTTGGAGTGACATTGTTGCATATCTGGAGCTAGGAGCATATTGTCATGCTCCGACCAATTGTTACTTTGGTTGATATAGAGCCCGACAGTCTAGCGATTTGGAGATATGGGGATAGGATCAATTTGAGACATACAGGACAACTGGGTCTACCTTACTAGCATCGAGTTTTAGATGAGATGACAGTGTTCTGTCGGCACCCCTGGTTATAGATGCCTGCATGGTACGATGACGTATAGTAGCTATTTTATGCTCGACAGACCCGACTGATGCAAGGGAGGGAGCATACGATTATAGAGCTCTATCTCCCAGATAGGGTGGCCTAACAGTTTGGGGAGGTTCAGGATTGGTCAAATTATCAGTACACTGCCATCTTTTCTAGATCATCCTGAGACACTTCGTGGGGACAGACGATTCCAACGTCCGATGTAGTTGATTTATTTTGATAGTTGGTTGCTAGGCCATGGGCCTATGCTCAGGGGTCAATGGATCTAGGCACAACATGTGCATATGATGATTGGTTTACACCTCCGTTGTAGCTAACAGATCCATAAGTGGAACTCTGGTACCAATCGCATTGCATATTGTGGATAATAACCTTGCATGAAATTGTGTCCCTTAAATCAATAGAGAAGGCCTCTATTTATAAGGAAGAAGGATTAAAAATGAAGAATGGGGAGAATGTGGGATTAAAGATTGGACCAATGGCATCGTGCCACTTATCAACATGCTAATGAATCTAGAGGAGATGTGCTCACACATGTGTGATCACATCTTGGGAGATGGGATGTGTAAAAAGAATGAATTCCAAGAGGTGGCTTGTGTAAGATGAGGTGTAAGAGACCTTAATGCAAAGGTGGCTCAAAAAAGAGGACATGTAAGAGCCTTTAATGCCAAGGTGCAGGGAAAAAGTCCTTTGGCAGATTTAAACACTAAATTCTACACAAGCTTCAAACAGTGACCAACATTAGTATTGTTAGTCTATTTAAAACAAGTAAATCTAGCATTTCTATGAGATATTCCAACATGCGTCATAAAGCAAAAAAAAAAACAAAAGATCAAAGAAACTAATTGAGAGCATACAAAAAATCATGGTGCATACCTTATCCCATAGTGGATTGGTGCTACTTTGATGTGGAAAGTATCCCTTTCCCAATCCCTTGATAAGCTTGATGATGGGTGTGTGATGAACAAAATGGAAAGAGCCTAGCTATGAATGATGAATTATATGCCTAACTTGTGGATGATATTGTGGATAATAACCTTGCATAAAATTGTGTCCCTTCAATCAGTAGAGAAGGCATCTATTTATAAGGAAGGAGGATTGAAAAATGAAGAATGGGGAGAATGTGGGATTAAAGATTGGACCAATGGCATTGTGTCACTTGTCAACATGCTAATGAATCTAGAGGAGATGTGCTCACACATGTGTGAGCACATCTTGGGAGATGGTATCTGTAAGAAGAATGAATGCCAAGAGGTGGCTTGTGTAAGAGGAGGTGTAAGAGCCCTTAATGCAAAGGTGGCTCAAAAAAGAGGACATGTAAGAGCCTTTAATGCCAAGGTGGAGGACAAAAGTCCTTTGGGAGGGAAAAGTCAAGTGGGTGGAATATTCAAAAGAATATGTCATATTTGAATGAAAATAGAGTAATTTAAATCAAATAAATTGATTTACATGTGCAACTTGACCAAGGTTGACTTACACAAGGGTGGAGTCAAAAGCTAGAGGAATGGAGGATTAGTGTTAGGAGTTAATTAATTTAGGATTAAAACTAACTTAGATGAAATTAGTTGGTTTATGACATTTGATTTAAATGTTTGGGTTTATTTAAATCAAATGAGGGGATGTTGGAACATTAGTAATTTAAATAAATAAAATGATTTATTCAATTAAATGAAGAACATTAGGATTTAATTAAATAAAATTGATTTATTTAATTAAATGAAGAGCATTAATTAAATAAAGTTGATTTATTTAATTAAATGAAGAACATTAGGATTTAATTAAATAAAGATGGTTTATTTAATTAAATAAAGAACATTAAGATTTAATTAAATAAAGTTGATTTATTTAATTAAAGGATGAATATGATGAAATAATCTAATTGCATTATCTGATTTTAGGAGGAAAAAAATTAATTAAATAAAGATTATTCAATTAATTAGTTAGTGTAGAAATGATTAAGGAAGAATCGGTGTTAGTGAATCAAAATCAAGTGCATGATGTCGATCAAGATATTTTGAGTGTCTACAATATATATACCTAAACATGTTTGTATATATACATAAACATATACTCACACTTAAATATACATATATATAAATATTCGCAACCTTAGAAAGCTAAACGCAGTCCAGTGAATTTTAAAGGAAAATCGAAGTTTTAAAAGCATGTTTGGGGCCTTATAAAGTCAGTGCCCCCTTTTGGAGGGTGTGTTTCCTATGGAGGGAAGTTCCCACTCCACAAGCCGCGGCCTGTGGAGGGGTTGTTGCCTCCACAGGAAGCCATCCCCTATGGGGATGCGTTGGCTGGGGTAGCCTTCCCCTTACAATTTTTTATATAAAACTTTTCCATTCAAAAAAAAAATAGACATACCACGAATTCATTGCAGGGTTTCTCCGCATAGTTTACCATTCGAAGGTGCAATTTTGTATAAATGATATTATATGTATAAATATATAATAATATTAGATATATAAACATACAGTACAGTATATTTATATGTATATATATTATTATTTTAGCACAAAAACAATAAGATTAATTTAAAGGATTGGAGGATTTTCAAACTGGAACAAGCATGATTCAATTATTTTCCAAACAAAGAACTAAAACATTCAAGCACCAACGCAAAATTTCAAGCAATTGAAGATTTGACAGAAGAAATTCTCTTTTCCACAATACGGTAAATTGTTCGCCCATTTGAAATCAAAATACAATGGAAAAAGGATTTAAAAACCTGGAAATCGCTTCCTGAAGAATTGTTTCTTCTTGTTTCTCTTTCCTCTCTTTCTTTTCTTCCCTTCTCCACCGTTCTTGATTTACTGTGCTTCAAAAACCCCCTCTCGAACACCCATTTTCAGTTATATTTTGTAGAGAAATAAAGAAAGATTATGAAAGCTATTGTCTGCGTTTTCATTATTCTTTTTCCTCTTTTAAAGATTTCTTCCCCAAATTTTCCAACAACATAATCTTGAAATTAAAATAAGATTTATTTTCATGCATAATATTTATCCTCAGCAAATAATAAAGAATACCATTTTAATTGCAAATTAAATATTTATTCCCAATAAACAATAAATAAAATACCTTTTTTAATTGCAAATGTATTATTTATCCTCCATAAATAAAAAAGAGATACCATTTAATTGCAAATGAATAATCATCCTAAATAACAAAGAATTATCATATAATTGCAAAAATGAAATCTATAATTAAATTATAATTAATTATTTTATTTCTTTGCATTTTTTGTTTAACTACGAATTAATTTAATTAAACACTTTAAAATTACAAACAACATAAACATTTAACTAAATTAAATGCTAAATGCATCTACATGATACTAAGTGCTCGTGTGTGTGAGAGAATTGTTCCTTCTTTACCCTGCCAGGAAGCTAACCTCTTCTACCTTAGCCACACCCTTGGTCTTCAACAACCTGAGCTCAAGTAACCTCAGGCACCCATTAATAGATTAGTATCTAGGTAAAATACAAATCAAAGCAATATAATGCATTAATCCAAATAACACTATTCTATTTTGCATCACTTTCGAAATAAAACTATATTCAATACATTTCAACTTTTCAAAATTAAAACAAACATTTTCTTATTTCATCTCACAAAACACCATATTATTTATTATTTACTCTACCTCACACATTCAGTCATATATCAAATCCACATAAAGCAAAAACAAACAGCATCAAAGTTTGAGATGTGACATCCTTCCCCCCTTGGAAGAGGCATCGTCTCGATGTCTTATTACAAACATCCACACAATAGAGTCGTAAACATTCAGTGTATCATAAGTCATAATATGCGGGGAACAAAAGGTATGCTAGAATCTCAAATGCTGAAAAGGTCTATCAATATCCATTGCACTCTCCCAGGTGGCACTTTCCACCGAATACTAGTCCCATTGGACCCTAACTACACAACGGTGCGGTTCTGCAACTTAATGATGCGCCTCTCCAAAATCATGGTGGGCTCCACTAGCACCACCCTTGGTTCCTAAAATTGCAAAGTATGTCAATCATGCACACCGCATTCATGATACATCTTCTTATATTTAAGCATATAACAACACACGGTACAACTACCATCCAAGTGACATATGGCTCATTTTCCAAAGCATAAGAGAATGGCATCACAACATTCAAGCATAAAAAATTAATCACACTTTTGGTGCCCATGAGATGAGGCCTAAATCATGGTCCATCATAGACACGTACAAGCATAAATCAAATATCACAATTTTGGAAAAACAAAACATATTCTCAAAAGATTAGTCCTCTTAACCAACACTAGGTTGAGGTCTCAAAACAATAAACAAATCTCCAACGGTGCACATAACTCCTCTAGGACTAGGTCACTCGTTAACCATTTTTCTTTTGATAAATCTGGTTTAAACTTTCCATGTATATACACTTGTACCTTCTGTGTACTTCTCTCATTCCTATCATTATCCGCATCTATTTCTTCATCTATCACACTATCTCTTATTTATGTTCCATTGCCTCAATTCGAACTTGAATTATAGTCTATACCTTCTTCTTATTTAGAATCATAATCTCTTTTAGTCATCTCTTTCAAGTATCCTCCCATCCTTTCTTCCATCTCACTATAATATATTTTCCTCAATCAATCTATACTCATTCTTCTCTATCCTTCTAATTTTACTTCTGTTACCAACAATTTGTTTGTTCTAACTTAAATTACCATCCAATATATTCCCTTATCCCTTTGTAGTTCTACTACCCTTTTCTTCAATAACTAGCAATACACTCTATATGTTAACTCCAATCAACTCCTTCAACCTCATCTCTTCCTTCCATTTCCTCACAAATCTTCTTCTTATCTCAAAAATTTCTTCTCGCCTTCAACTTCTAGCATTATTATCTCAACCATTTTAGTCTTTCCATTCCCCCTTTTCAACTTCATGCTACTACAACATTCCACATCCTATCCTTCATACAGTCATGAGGAATTTTTGTCATATTCCCTTATCCATTCTAAAGTATCTACTTCTAATTTAGCAATTCATGTTCCCAATATTTTTTCCTTTTTCACAACTTGCAACATCTCTCTACTTTTTTGTCATTTGCAACTCTTGCAACATCCACCTTCTCATGCATTCCTGACTATCATTCTAGGTACAACCCAACAAGTCAATTTTCAACTACCGCTTCTCCCTTTGCAACATCATGTCTTACTACACATTACCATTTTACATTTTACTAAAACTGAACTCTAATCCATTTCCTTCCAATTACAATTCTTGCATTATTTGAATCTTGTTACCTTATCCTCCTATTAATACACTAACTCATGACACTCTTCTATCTCGCACCTGACTTATATTCACACAAGTTCTTATTTCCTTTGCTTTCTCAACTAACATTTTGTCTACCATTACCTGCTATTTCCTCATATACAAAACGAGTTCTTACATATCACATGGACATATATATAATTAGGAACAACATTTAAGCATATTTTCAAATTCCATTTCGCATCCTTTTTTTTATCTAGACATGACGACTACTCTAATAATTTTCAGCAAGATACTTACATCCATTGATCCATAGCAACACCAACTATTCCAGAACTTCCTCGACATTTCATGCAATAATCACTTTCATCTAACAATGAATCAAGGAATTTCAAACTTCATAATTCTACAGCATACACACCAAGAACTAGTACATTCTCCATATTCTACTCCCTCATACAATCTATTAGAGGTCCATCATGGACATGATAGAGAACATAACATGAAAATTGACCAGGAGTTAAAAACACTCAAGCATAGCCACCATTAAGAAAGTGAATCAAAACCAAGGAAAATAAAAAGTCTATTTCAACAATAAAGCATAAAATGTGTGTAATTCAACAATAATTTACACATGACCTTGAAGGTCACAAGATCAATAAGTATCAAAAATTTGATGGCTATACTTACTCATAAACACATAAAAATTCAATGCTATCCTTGACAACATTAGTAAATAAATCAAAGTCAATAAAAAAAAAATAGAATAAGATATCAAATTTCACAAGTTACATAACACATGTACTATGTGACTGACTCTAGTCACAAGAAAGGGAGTACAATACTAAACTATACTTGGATTTCCAAAATTCGAGGTGAGTAAGAGAACACATTTAATCATGGCAAACGAGTCATCCAGAACTCTAGTCACACAAAACATGAGATCCCTTCTACTTAACCAAACCAACATCACTAAAGATGCCAAACAACAAAAGTTGCATCCCATTAAGGGAATCACAATCACCATGCAATGACACACATAGTCACACACTAGCAAACATCCTCAACCCAAGATATCTAAACACCTCACTCTCACAACAAAGAGATATTACCAATTCCCACTTACATGGATACACCACTCATATGGATAATGCATTATTGTGACACTCACATAATAATTACATAAAGTTCTCATTCATACAAAATATGAGTACAGCCCCAAGGTGCATCACTCGCATGAAGACAATAATTTTACTTAAGCATACTACACCCGTAATACAGTAATTATTCAAGCGTGTTAATCGCACAAAGTATGTATACATTCTCTAGCACAGTATAGAAACAAACTTGAGTGCATTACTCGCACAATATATGCAAAGTGCATAACTCGCATGATGAATTACTCACACAAAGTGCATAATTATATAAATCTAGCATATAGGACTCATAAGGTTCCACAATAACAATAACTCTTGCCTTGTCAATAAGGTCAATCATGATAACTTATCTAAACAACTTTTTTCCTAGGTCCATATCGAAGACCCTCAAGGTAGCTTAACTTGCATTCTCCAAAGATCACATGGATTCTTACACACATTCTGATTAGGAAAAGAAAAGGCATTGCTTGAAATCAACTTATCCCATAGTCTAATTTCGTTATCATTACAAACATCCTTTCCCTTATAGCATCCATCTTGGATTCTCTTCTTCCTTAAAGGATCATCTAAGTTTAAACCATTATTGGTTGTAGGTGATTTTTCTTTTCTACTTGTCATAACATTTTTATTTTGGCTCAAGCAATCTTGTAACTTACCCCTTTTGTAGTAAACTCATTCACCCTTTATGTCCTTAGAGAGATTTCTTTCTCACAATATTTTTGTATTCCTACATCACCACTTCACGGGTTGTCACCATGTCTTAGCCATCTTGGCTCTGGTATATACATCAAATTATCTCATCTTTCTCTTTTTAAAGAAACAATCTCTAATCCTGGTTTCAACCATGACATCATTCTTGCTGGGGATTCTTATGAAAATTCAACTAAAGCAAGGAGTACTCTCACTAATATAGTCATACAATGTCTACTCTTCTTCTTGGTTCCTAACTGAACCATCCAAGAATCATCGAGATTCCATCCCATCAAAGAAATCTTCAACCCAGAATAAGGTGCCAAATCACTTAATGCACCTAGAACTTTAGGTCATCAAACAGGTTCATGTTGCCACCTATAGCGTAGAAGACTCAAGGCTCGAGTGTTGAACCTAGGGCTTTGATACCAAAATGTAAAGCTCGAAAACTCACATTCCATACAAAATATTTCCATATCCAATGCACATTCCAAATAAGGAAAAAGTAATACATGTTTAACATTAATTATTTATAAACGCTATAGGCAAGTTCATTAATGAGTTACAAAGTACATACACCAAAAGGGTGTTACAATTCATCTGTTTCAATGATACATAAACAAGTTTACATGAATAATTACATCCATGAAATAGAGTTACATTTTACAAATTGGCTATGCAAGCCATACAAAAGTAATACATGAAGTACATTCATAGTATAAAGAACCTCTAATCCTCATCCACCATGACACCACTGGTCTTCTTGCGCTGAGGCAAAGAGTGCGGTTAAGGCACCTTTTCCGCCCAACCACGAAGCACATGACTTCCTCAGGTTTCTTCCTAACTCGAAGAAACCCCCGACCCTACACGAGGATCCTAGCAACCTAGAACAATAAAGCAGGAGGGAACTCTCGATGCATGTCTGATGCCTATATGCATTCCTATACTAGAACAACATATTTTTTGCATGCAGGATGTGGCAAAGACATATATAACATAAAATTATAGGCTTTTTATCCATCTATTTCACTGGTACATTGCTTGGCCAAGCATTCAAATATAAATGGTAGTTTAAGAAAAGGTTAACTACCGTCTTTGGGATCCCACATTCGGCATCCTATCCTGGAAGTTTCTCATAAAAAAGAGTAAATAATGCATAGTTCTTACAAGTTGCACAAGTTCAATCATTCACTAATTCAAACATTCTTTTGGAAAACATGTTACAATTCCAAAATTCGCTATTTGGTTTGCAAAGAATATAATTCTCAAGAAGATAAATTTTACATTTCACCATGAACTCATTTCTGATTTTAATGGTTAATCTAAAGATTACAGATGTTTACATAATCAAAAGAAATACTCTCCATTCATAAATATATGCATTTTAGAAAATAAACTTGCTCACATATATGCATATATATATATATATATATATATATTACATGTTTATTCATATATTCAAAAATAAATCATTTTCAGGCAATAGTAATTTACAGACACCGAAATATTTCATTGTGATACAACAGAATACACTACTAAAATATATATATAGAAGTTCCCAAGCTTACTTATAGATATATATACATAAATATGTCGATTTAATATAGAAATGTATGAAATTAAAACAAAAAAATATATCATTCCAAATCATATTTTAATATTTATTCTTTTCAAAATTTAAGTCTTTCTCTCACACTTATTGTATTTGTATTCGTTTACACACACACACACACACACACACACACACACACACACACACACACATATATATATATATATGTATGTATGTATATGTATATATATGTATATGTATATATGTATATATATGTATGTATGTATATGTATATATATGTATATGTATATGTATATATATGTATGTGTATATATGTATATATATGTATATATATATATGTATGTGTATATATGTATATACATATACATATATATACATATACATACATATACATATATATACATATATACATATATATATATGTATGTATTTATATATATATTTATATATGTATGTATATATATGTATGTATATATATATAATTAGATATACAGAAAATTACGTTTGCAGCTGAAGGAATTTACATTTTGCCATATTTAAACGGAATGATATATATATTTAGTTAAATATGTGTGTGTGTATATATATACACTTTCAAGAAATCACATTTACAGTGAAATAATATACACAGCTACAACCATTTAAATATTTTCTTTAAAATGCTATAGTCATCTAATTCACAGCATGATCCATATAAATATATACACAAATATATATGCAATTTATCATTAAATTTTCCAGCACCAACATGATTTGTAAACAACAATATATACATAAACTCATTTGTATATATACCTAAACACATTTGTATGTATATATAAACATATAATCACACTTAAATATATATATATATAGTTGCAACCTCAGAAAACTAAATGCAGTCCAATGAATTTTAAAGGAAAATTGAATTTTTAAAAGCATGTTTGGGGCCTTATAAATCCAGCACCCCCTTTTGGAGGGTGTGCTTCCTATGGAGGGGCGGTTGCCTCCATAGGCAGCCATTCCCTATGGGGATGCGTTGGCTGGGGTAGCCTTCCCCTTATAAATTTTTATATAAAACTTTTCCATTCAAAAAAAAAATAGACATACCACAAATTCATTCCAGGGTTTCTCCGCAGAGTTTACCATTAGAAGGTGCAATTTTGTATAAATAATATTATATATGTATAAATATATAATAATATTATATATATATACAATACAGTATATTTATATGTATATATATTATTATTATTTTAGCATAGAAACAATAAGATTAATTTAAAGGATAGGAGGATTTTCAAACTGGGACAAGCATGATTCAGCTATTTTCCAAAGAGAGAACTAAAACATTCAAGCACCAACGCAAAATTACAAGCAATTGAAAATTCGACAGAAGAATTTCTCTTTTCCACAATATAGTAAATTGTTCACCCATTTGAAATCAAAATACAATGGAAAAATGATTTAAAAACCTAGAAATCGCTTCCTGAAGATTTTCTTCTTGTTGTTTCTCTTTCCTCTCTTTCTTTTCTTCCCTTCTCCACCATTCTTGATTTACTGTGCTTCAAAAACCCCCTCTCGGGCACCCATTTTCAGTTATATTTTACAAAGAAATAAAGAAAGATTATGAAATCTATTGTCTGTGTTTCCATTATTATTTTTCCTCTTTTAAAGATTTCTCCCCCAAATTTTCCAATAACCTAATCTTGAAATTAAAATAAGATTTATTTTCATGCATAATATTTATCCTCAACAAATAATAAAGAATACCATTTTAATTGCAAATTAAATATTTATCCCCAATAAACAATTAAGAAAATACCTTTTTTAATTGTAAATGTATTATTTATCCTCCATAAATAACAAAGAGATACCATTTAATTGCAAATGAATAATCATCCTAAATAACAAAGCATTATCATATAATTGCAAAAATGAAATCTATAATTAAATTATAATTAATTCTTTTATTTCTTTGCATTTTTGTTTAACTACGAATTAATTTAATTAAACACTTTAAAATTACGAACAATATAAACATTTAACTAAATTAAATGCTAAATGTATCTATATGATACTAAGTGCTTGTGTGTGTGTGAGAGAATTGTTCCTCCTTTACCCTACCAGGAAGCTAACCTCTTCTACCTTAGCCACACCCTTGGTCTTCGACAAATTGCAGCTCAAGTAACCTCAAGCACCCATTAATAGATTAGTATCTAGGTAAAATACAAATCAAAGCAATATAATGCATTGATCCAAATAACACTATTCTATTTTGCATCACTTTCGAAATAAAACTATATTCAATACATTTCAACTTTTCAAAATTAAAACAAACATAAATTCTTATTTCATCTCACAAAACACCATATTATTTATTATTTACTCTACCTCACACATTCAGTCATCTATCAAATCCACATAAAGCAAAAACAAACAGCATCAAAGTTTGAAACGTGGCACTATTTCACTCACTCTCATTCCTGGCACTCAAATTTCCAAGTTCATCATATACCATATCATTTGTCATTATGGTATTCCATCCAACATCATATTTGATAATGGTAGAACCCTCAAGAACCAAGATGTTCATCATATTTGTGAAAAAAATAATATCCAACACTATTTGTCTACTCCCTATTACCCTGAGGTAATGAGCATGCTAAGGAAACCAATAAAACCTTACTCAAAATCCTTTAAAATGTTTTCAATAAAACTAGTCATGATTAGTGTTGGTGTTACAATTCGCACCTATGGAGTGCGTATTGGCAATGGAAAGATATGCACAGTATTAAATTCTCTTCAAATTAGGAGGGGAAGCTCCCTCTTTTTCTGATATGCATGAAAAAGTAAAGTATTCTAAAATCCTATCTTCTTGAATCAGCTGGTAGAGGCACAAGGTTAAGAAACCCAATACATTGCAGCTAAGGTTTTTCTCTGGTTTCCGTAGATCTTAACTACAACTAAGCTAACGCTAAAACTATCCTATCTTCTCTAGATAAACAGAGCAAGAGGAATTGGGAGCAAGGAATTAGTATACGATAAAATTTAAATCAGGATTCTCAAGGAGGAGGAACCCCTATCCAAGGTGTAGGATGAAGTAAAGGTTATTGGAAACAACATAAAATGGTAAGCTAGTTCTCAGGATTCCAAAGGAGGAGGAACCCCTATCTGAGGTGTAGGCTGAAAATAACTTACTAGAAATAAACACTTAAATGAAAAACTTTATTTCTAAATTCCCAAGGAGGAGGAACCCCTATTCAAGGTGTAGATATGAAAGAAAGCTTATTAGAAACAACGTCATATGATAATCTCTATTTCTAAATTCCCAAGGAGGAGGAACCCCTATCCGAGGTGTAGATATGAAACAAGATTATTAAAAACAAATAAATTTGGGACAGAAAATTGCATGAAGGATCTATCACACAATGAACGATCAAACCAACTTTATATTAACAAAGTGAACAAGTACAAAATAGAAATATTGCATGGCAAGGTGGTCATAGCAATTTTTTATTGCAAAAAAATTTAAAATACAAATGAGCAAGGGTGCTCTTATTTATAGAAATTTAAGGAATAGGGAACCCTAAAATCTCCTTGAGTTTACACCCAGTCTTGCAAGCATGCAAGAGTTTATTCTCTAAGTCTAATTGTATGCAACCTAATAGTTCAGTGGAAAACTACATCAGTTAACATAACTAATACAAAATAAATGGACCTTGCAACACACAAGTCCTTATTGAAATGAGATTCAAATGATAACTAACATCGGTTAACCAAATCCTAACTAAAAGTTCAAGCTCCTCCAAAGATATCCCCGAAGATGAGATAAACATGCATGTAACTAGCAATCAAAACTCAAAAATGATGTTGAGTTAACTGCTACTTATGACTCTATCCTCAAGAACAACTGTGGGATCCATCTGTCTATCTACTCCAAGCCATCATGGGCTATCATCTCCTCCAAGAATTCATTAACTATCTCATCTTTTGGCACTTTGATGCTATCCAAAATGATAGATTTCTTGCTCAACGCCTTCTCTCCATCCTTGATCATTTTTTAACACTCGTTTACCTCTTTAGCTAACTTGTCAAAGCTCGTTGACATCATCAAGAAGTGATTCAACTTGGATGCCATAGGATCACCATCAAGACTGTCATGAACCAAATTCTAGAACTTAGTTTGCACAACTTCAAGATCAGTGTAGGTACCATCTTCACGAAGATAATGGCACAGGATCTGAGTGACAAATTTTCTTACAAGTTTGATAGCACCGACAACATCCTCTTTGATTCCAGCCAACTTTGTAGAGATTATTTCATATGTTTCCACTTTGAAGAGGTGTTGTTCTCTCCAAGTGCAAAGCTTTCTTTTATCTTCATCTACTACAATGGTGTCGTATGCAACTGCCAACTAAGAAATGAGAATCAAATCCTTCAGTTTTCCCTCTGCCATAGTCAACTCAAGCCATTGGATTCCTTGACAAAGATCATGTGCATCGTACCTCAATTGATACAATTCTGTGAGAAGATATCTACCTGCAACAATGAAATCCTTGATCCAATTCTCCAAGAGCTTTCCATATTAACTAATCAACCCAACTTATGTTATTCTTCAAATGTCTCTCGAAGCTGAGGAAGAATAGCTACCTTTCTTGAGGTTCCATGAAGAAGATATGATATGCATTGTCACAGCTACTTGTTTTCAGCCTTGAGGGTTTCCTTATTTTCTCTATCCTTCATCACTTGCTCTTCAAGATTACTTGCAGCAACCTTAAAGAGGATCACATCCACATGTTGAGTTCTCCTACCAATATTATATTTGACAAAGGTGAAATCACCAACTTCAACTTCATCCAGACTCTTGCTCTTTGGTGGTGTGGCAACCTCAACAACGATCTTCAACTTAGGAGTCTTTTCTATGTGCACCTGCTTCTTAATCTTCTTGTTTGACTTATCCTAATAGGGACTTCCAAACATAGATAGATCAATCCAATAGGAAGGGTTTTTCCTTCTTCTTCACAAAGTCTTCTCCAACCAACATGAGTGATCAATGTTCACTTCTCTGGGAAAAACTGAAGCAACTATGTTGACTTCTAGCAATAAGGTTTTACGAACTGGCGATCCTAGCTCTAATTCAATCTCAATGGGAGGAGACTAAGGAGAAAATTGTGAACCAGGAGATGAAGAACTAGCTTCAGCTTGTACCATTGTCTCTACTAGAAATTATGACACCTTCTCAATTTGTTCCTTTTGAACTCCATTTCCTTTCCTCATTCGTTCGCTAACTCTGGCACCTTCAGGTGGATTTCTCAATTGCTTTACTCTGGGCCTTGACCGTGATGTAGAAGGTAGTGAATAAAACACTACTGGTGACTCTACAACTGGAACTACCTTTTGCCTCCTTTTGTTATCCAAGAAGTACATTCTAGTCTTGACAAATCCTCTCAACAGTTCCTCAATCAAAGTACTCTCTTTGGTATACCAATCCAGTTGTCAAAGTGGTTGGTGAGAAACTTGATCCTTGATGAACGTGCTAAGTAACACCTCTCTGTCATCATCTGAAAAAAATCAACTTATTCTGATAAGAAATCAGCAATCTGAGGAAGAGTAAGTCTACAATAGTGACGGCTACGTACTTGAAATTCATCTTCGCAGTTGACCCAAAAGTCCTCAAGTGTTGGCCTGTGTGAAAAACTTTTCTCCAACCAAGTTGCATAGTGACGCAAAGGATCATAGGAGCGCTTCTCACTGAGATACTTGATATGGAGTTTTGACAACTCGTTGCTCATCAATTTGCAATTGGCAACTAATTTACATTTGAAAATACCCAATCCACATGGAAAAGTGAATGCTTACTTGTGTCAATTGCAAAGAAAACTATGAACATCATGAACCTGTCTTAGGAACTCCATGAACAAAACCTTTTCTGACGAGTATCTCGGTAGCATCAGAGGCTCTCTTGTGTAACCATACACTCGAATATAGGTGAATGTAGGAAACTGGATAAACCAATTTTCCCAACTTTCCATTGTTGATTTTTCCTCCAGTGAAATTCTTATGTGCATCTTATTATCAAGGTCTATGATTGTCTTCATCAAGAAATGGTCATTCACCTGCTTGAAATCCTATTCGGCTTTTGAGAACTCCAATTGTGGGAAGTATTTGTGTACATGCTGAATGCCAAGAGTTCCATTGGTTTTCAAAGTTCTAAAATTGCCTCGAAATGCAATTAAGTAGACAAGATAAGAAACCATGTGAAACTCATGAATTTTAAGAAATCCTGTGATTTTTTGGTGAAGAACCTCCCTGATCAACATAGCCCAGTCAAAGTTTTCTTTATTATTGATGATTTGGGAGATAACATAGAACATCCATGGTCGAAAAATATGAGCTTCCTCTTGACCTGCAACCCGATTGAGTAAAGTAATCAAAATAGCTATCTCATCCTTGAACTCTCCACGCCCAACCTTCTTTGGCAAGTTGGTTTTTTGTTCTTTTAGCCACCTTTGAGCAACCTTTCTCTGAGATCCTTCCTTGTCTCCCTTCCATATCTTGTCACATTCCTCCATGACTATGACAAAAATATCTGAACGAGGTGGAATGGCAAAGCACTTCTCAACATCTCTTGACTTGAGGCTGCAAATAACTCGCCATCTGCTGATTAGATTTTTCATGTACATGAGGCATAATGCTTAATGTATGCAATGAAAAACTCAAGGTCAGAAATTGTGATAGGAATAGAGGCTACTGCCAGCAATCCAAAGCAATCTAGATGTTTAATTATCGTGTTGTCAATGCCTTCCAACGTGCTCAATTTGATCACTGGATAAACGTTACCCAAGTCTATGTCAGAGGTTTTCAAAAAGTCATGAACTAAGAGTGGTTTGGTCTTGTATTCTATTGGGTTAAACTGCATTTTGAAAATCTAGAATTTTGATTGTGAAATCGGATATGTTTGGGCAAACTTTAGAAAAAGCTAAAAATGGCTCCTGATGAGGCTAAAAATAGCTAGTTCAGGGGGAAATTTTTACGATTTTTTTTTGAAATGTGGGTTTTGCAGAGAATGAAATTCTAAGCCAATCCAGAATGTCAGAAACTCAAAAAAATGAGTTTTACTAAGGCATGCAAATACTTTTTAGATTAGAACATACAGGGGTTGTAGGGGCACCGGGGGAAATTTCTCTCGAGAAAAACTGACACATGGGTTTTATAGGCGCCAATGAACTGAACACACCCAGATTCTTCATTTTTCAAAAAGTTGACTTTTAGGCCCACATGCAAAAGAATCTTTGGAAAAAAGCACAGTACTTCACAATGAGAAGTACCGGGGCAATTTTCTCAAAAAAAATTGGAACATGGGTTTTGCTGCTGACACTGTGTTGAGTGAACCCAGATGACCAAATTTTGAAAAAGATGTCGTTTACTTTGACATGCGAGAGAAAACATAAGACAAGGATAGAATAATTTTAGAGATAGAAAATAGAAGTTATATTTTGCCTCTAAAAATGATGCCTATGCCTTGAATTTGGTTTGATGAAGTTTGGAATGCATGAACTGAAAAGATGAAGTCTGGAAAATAATTCCTCTGAACAATCTGGACCTGGAACTATGAAGAACACTGAACAATGTCACCTGTACCACCTTCAGATCTTGTTTGCATGAGAAAATATGTGTTTGCTTCCACTTGTGATGACAATAATGGATGCGCAAATGTCTTAATAAATAAAATTTATGAATTAAGGCATCAATTTGCATGAAAATCCCTAAATTGGAACATCATAATCTTATTGGACACCATTTCTAGTTAACTGAATGAAATAAAACCCTAAATTGGGTGCCACCTCAGCATGCACAGATAAATTTTCCACATGCAATAAAAATTAAGTCATTTTGAGATCGACTTAGAAGTTAAACTAGAGTTTTAATATTATTTCAAGTTGAGTTCGCAATCTCCTCTATTATAGGGCAGCCAACTCACTTTAGTTCAAAAGTAAAAGTTTGACTTGGGTGCCAACTCTCTAGACTTAGAAACTTTTCTAAAAAAATTCATTTGCAAACGTCATCGGAGGCTATGTTTGATCACTAATTTTGATTGAATGATGTATCCAATACACTGGCTAACAATTTCATTGAAGAGTAGGATCAAAACTTAAAAGAAGCTCCTTGAGGTTGCAAACCCCAATTCTAACTTCTGAGCCTTCAAAATTTTGGGCCCCCTAGCCTCCAGGGGCACTTTTTCTTATTAGACAGTCAAATTTTCATGCATTTTCATCATTCTGAACTTGATTTTGACCCCACTTCATTCTGCAACTTCTAGAACTTGACAAAACTTCAGAGTTGGATGACAAGCTCACTAAAGAGTTGGCTCAATTCTAAACATGATCTCCTAGAGAGAAAAATCCCTAAATCCTTCATCTAGTAGGTCAAAAACTTGGGCGCACCTAGCCTTCAGGGGTGCTTTTTCTTCCAGACTTAGCCATTTTCACAATGTGTTGATTCTCCACTCAATCTTCAGCTTCCAGCTACTGAGTAATCTTCTAACCTGGCTGAAATATTAAATAGAAATCTAGAAGCATCACAGACAGGATGAGCATCTGAGATAACCCAAACAACTGTTAAAGATCCAAGATACTGAGAGGGGGGTGAATCAGTATCTTCTTAAATTTTTTGATCATATACCATCCAATTATTCCAATGCAAACAATAGTATAATTAAATAAAAGCATTAACAAAACATAGGATCAGAGAACCCAAGAACATCAGGATTTTTATGTGGAAAACCAAATGGGAAAAACCACGGTGAGTGTTAGCTCACAATATTGTATAACCGGTTATAGAATATTACAAAAATGGGTGGCTCACTGCTAGGAATCACTGTCCAGAAACAAAGGCTCACTACCTACAAAAATTAGAATGATTGAATGGCTTTCAGCCAGAAAATGAACTAACAAAGTGTTAGCGTAACAAATAACACCTATGGAATGCAAGTTGGTATGGACAGCTATGCACACTACGTAATGAGTGCTCTTCAAATTAGGAGGGGAAGCTCCCTCGTATTACTGAAATGCGTGGAAAAGAAAAGTAAACTAAATCCTATCTTTTTGTTCTCAGCTAGAAGAGGCACAAGGTTAAGAAAAACCACGAATGTTGCAGCTAAGGATTTTCTAGTTTCGCAGATCACTAACTACAACTAAACTAAAGCTTTAATCTATCTAGTCTCCTCAAGAAAACAGAGCATGAGGAAATGGAGCAGGAATGTATTTAGGATAAACTTCAGGTACAAATTCACAATGTGAAGGCAAGGTGGCACAATTATTTGCTTGGCTAGGAAGAAGTTTATTAGAAACAATAGATATATGATAAACCGGGTATAGATTCACAACATGAAGGCAAGGTGGCACAACTATTTTCTTGGTTGAATAGGTTTATTAACACACACATCAAATGATAAGCTTTAAGTACATATTTGTAACATGAAGGAAAGGTGGCACAATGATTCACTCATTTGAATAGGCTTATTAAGAACAAACAAAGAATAGCTAACTAGGATAGAAAATTGCATAGGCAAAACACGCATACAATCTACGATCAAACTATCCACTATATTTAACTAAGATAAGCATTCACCATAACAATAGCATGAAACTCGAGTGGCATAACAATTCATCATCATAGAAAAAACTTGTGGACAGATACAGAATCAACAATATTACAGGCAAGGTGGGCACAACATATATTACTTTCTTGTGCAAAAGTTAATTACAAATGAGCAAAAGCTCTTATTTATAGACATCAAAAGGTGTAGGGAACCCTAAAATCACCTTGAGTCAACTACAGTCTTGCAAGCATGCAATATTTTATTTCTAAACCCTAATAAATCAAACTATACAGTTAACTGGAAAGCTACCATCAGTTAACCGAAACATCTAATCTAAATGGACAATGTGCAAGCATCCACGTCCTTATTGAAAGCAAGTTAACTGGAAAACTACCATCAGTTAACAAAAACCCTAAATGAAAGCCTAACTCCTGCAAAGATAATTCCAAGGAAGAGATGTGCATGCATGAAATCAGCAAGAAGAACTGAAGACTAAAAGTCGAGTTAACTATTGCTCTTGACTCTATCCTTGAAACTAACTGCAGGTCACAACTGGCTGATCACTCCCATTCATCACGGTCTATCACCTTGTCCAGGAATTGGTTGATTGCCCCATCCTCTGGTACTTTGATGCTATCTACAATGATAACCTACCTTTTCAACTCTTTGTCACCATCCTTGATCGTTTGCATGCATTCTTTGATCTCTTCAGTTGCCTTTTTGAAACTAGTTGTCATCACTAAAATGTGATCCAACTTAGATGCCACAGGATCTCGTTCGAGATTATCACGAAACAACTTCTCAAACTCAGCTAGTACTACATCAAGTACAACATACGTTCCATCCTCAAGAAGATAACGACACGAGATCTGAGTGACAAAGTTGTTGATGAGTGTGAGAGCTCCGATAAAATTTCCTTTGATTGTATTCAACTTGGCAGAGATCCTCTTGAATGTCTCCATCCTGAAAAGGTGTTGCCCTCTCCAAGCGAAGATTTTCCTTTTCTCTTCATCTTCCTCCATGGCATCATATGAAACTGCTAACTGAGATATGAGAATGTGATCCTTCGCCATGCCTTCTACTACTATAATCTCAATTTGTTGGATTCCTTGACGAAGTCCATGCGCATCGCTCCTCAACTGATATAACTCGGCAAGAAGATGTCGACCTGTAACAATGAATTTTTCAACCCAGTTGTCCAAAAGTTTACCATGATTGACTAACTGATCCAACTTTTGTTGTTCTACAGTGTACTTTATGGAAGAACAAGTGCTCTAATCGGATTTCCATGAACAAGATCAGACATATACTGTCAAAGCTACCCGATTTCAACCTTAAGAAGTGCTTTATCTTCTTCGTCCTTCATGACGCACTCTTCAAGATTATTTGTAACAATCTTGAGAAGGCTCACTTCTGTCTCTCGAGTGGTCTTTCCAAGATTCGCTTTGAAAAAGGTGAAATCACCAACCTCAACCTCATCCAGGCTCTTACCCTCTGGTGGCATAGCAACCTCTATGACAATCTTTGATTTTGGAGTGTTTTCAACATGCACCTATTTCTTGATTTTCTTGTTCAATCTCCCCTGATAAGGATCGCCAAACTCGAACAAATCAAGGTGATATAAAGGCTCTCCCCTCTATCTTCCCAAAGATCTCTCGAGCCAACAAGAATGAACAATATTATCATCTCAAGGAGAGACTGTCCTTGATGTATCAACCTATGGAGGGTCAACTGTCTCTGATGCTACTCAAACTGGTGTCTACGGCTCTGAGTTTATATCAATAGGATGCACATGTGGCGAACATGGCGAATTAGGAAGTGAAAGATGCGGCTCAGCCTGGATGACTGTCTCTACTAGAATCTCAGGCGCCTTTTATGCCTGCTTCTGCTTCCACTTGCCAGTAGTCCTCCCTTTTGTATTTCCACTGAGTCTAACTCCTTTAGGTGGTTTCAAAATAACCTTAACCCAAGGCCTTGACCTCGAAGTAGAAGGAAATGAAGAAAAACCAACTGGCGGCTCTGTGACTGGAACTAACCTGCACCTTCATTTACTCTCCAAGAACTGCTTGCTTGTCTTAATAACTGATTTAGACACATCCTTAATGGAAGTACTCTCCCTGGCATACCAATCTGACGAGCAAAGTAGCTGGCGAGCAACTTGATCTTTGACATATGAACTGAGTAGAACTTCTTCGTCATCATCTGACATACCCTCAACATCCTCTGATAGATAATCAGCAATTTGAGCAATAGTAAGTCTGCAATAGTGGCAATGACGGACTTCAAATTCATCCTCGCAATTAGCCCAAAAATCCTCATGTGTTGGCTTATGTACAATCCCTCGCTCTAACCTAGCTACATATTGACCCAAAGGATCATAAGAACACCTCCCATTATGGTACTTGAGGATGAATTTCTCAAGCTTGGTCGTCACAAACTTGCAATCAATTATAGTCCTGCAAGTGTAAATACCCCATCCGAAAGGAAAGGAAACTGTTGACTTATGGCGACTGCGAAGAAGAGTGAACATGTTGAGCTTTCTAAGAAACTCCATGAAAAGGACTTTATCTGATAGGTACCTTGGTAACATTAGAGGCTCTCTGACGTATCCATAGACTTAGATATATGTGAAAGTGGGGAATTGGATGAACCAATCCTCCCAACTCTCCATCGTTGATTTAGCCTCTGCTGAAATCTAGATGTGCATTTCATTGTCGAGATCCTTGACTGTCTTCATTAAAAAGTGATCATTCATTGCCTTGAAATCCTTTTCAGCTTTAGAAAACTCTAACTGAGAGTAATACTCATGAATATGTTGAACACCAAGAGTCTCGTTAGTCTTCAGGTGTCTAAAACTGCCTTGAGATGCAACTAAGTAGACCAAGTAAGACACCATGTGAAACTCGTGGATCTTGAGGAATCCAGTAATCTGCTGATGAAGGCACTCACTTATCAACATGGCCCAGTCAAAGTGCTATGTACCATCAAGGATCCTAGAAATGATGTAAAACATCCATGGTCGGAAAGTACTAGCCTCCTCCTGACTTGTAACCTGATTGAGTAGAGTTATCAAAACATCAACTTCATCCTTGAATTCACCGCGACCAACTTTTTTAGGCATGTTAGTCTTCTATATTTTCAACCATCTATGAGAAAATTTCCTCAGTGAACTCTCTTGATCTTCATACCATATCTTCTCACAAGCCTCAATGATCACAGTGAAATTATTGAGGAGGAATAGCGAAGCATTTTTCCATGTCCCTCGGCCTAAGGCTACAGATGACTCTCCCATCAGTTGATCTGATTTGTCATGTAGATGAGTTGTAGTGCTTGATGCAAGCAAGAACAAACTTGAGATCGAAAGATATGACGGGAATAGACGTTGTGGCCAGCAACCCAGAATGTTCAAGATTCTTCAATGTACTGCTGCTAACGCCCTCCAAACTACTCAGATTTACCACTGGATAGACATGACCTAAGTCTGTGTTTGAAGTTTTCACAAAGTCATGCATCAGGACCAATTTGGTCTTGCAATCTATGGGATTGAACTGCATTTTAAAAATGAGGACTTTTGACTATGAAGTCGGGTATGTTCGAACAACTTTCTGAAAAGGCTGAAAAAGCTCTAGACAAGGCTAAAAATAGCTCGAGGCAGGAAAAAAAATTGATTTTTTTCTAAACATGGGTTTTGTGCAGAATCGAATTTGAAGCAAACCCAGATCAATAAAATTTTGAAAAAGTGAGTTTTAGCTAGGCATGCAGAGGTTTTTTAGTTGAGAAAAGCAAGGGTTCTAGAGCTCACTCAGGGCAATTTTCCCGAGAAAATCTGGAACATGGGTTTTGTGCAAAACGGAATTCTAAAGTAACCCAGATAGCTTGATTTTGAAAAAGATGTGTTTCTGACCCACATGCAAAGGAGTTCTCGAAAAAAAAGCACAGAGCTTTAGAATAAAAGCTACAAGGCAATTTTCTCAAAAAAACCTAAGACATGGGTTTTGCTGCTATCGCTGAAGTATGTGAACCTAGATTATTAGATTCTAAAAATTCTGTCGTTTTCTTTGACATGCGAAGAATACCTAAGACAAGAATAGAAGAAATTAGACAAAAGATAGAAGTTTGTTTTTTGTTTATTCTACTTTTGTAGAAAATCACCTATGCTTGACTGAGATTCGATGAAACCTGCATGCAGTGAAAAATATAACTCTAGAAAATTAATCTTTCGAACAATCTGGACCTAGCACTGAAAAATTGAACTCAAATCACCTTTGAATCTTCAATTGCTCAAGAAATTTTCCTTTCACTAAACTCTTATATGAGAAATAATGGCGAATTTATGACTTAAATAAAGAAAATTAAGTCCAAAATCATCCATCCTCATGCAATAAGGTGCCACCTCTAAAAATATTAAATTTAATTTTGATTGGGCCTCAAAATAATCCTACTTCATCTGATTGGAGCTTTGGAAAAGGTAACTGAAATTCAAATAATCCCTAAAAAGGGTGCCACCTTTAATTAATCTAGTTAACTCACCATGCAATTCAGTTAACTGAACATGCATGCATAAAATCATCCATTTTAAGCAACTAGAATGATCCCCTTAAAGTCAAATATTCAAATATTTAAATAATATTTAAATTCCACCTTTAATGGGCTCCTCTTCATCTTGAGTTCAAAAATTCAACCTTTAACTTTAGGCGTTTTTCCAGACTTAAGACATTTTTAATGAAAATTTGGATTTTGAACACTCTTCGGAGCTTATGTTCAAGCACTGATTCTGATTGACCGCCATCACCAATTGACTGGCTAACAGTTGTGTTGTAGATCAAGATGAAAACCAACCAAATCACTCCTTAAGATTGCAATCCAGAAAACTAAGATTTGAGGCCTCAAAAATCCAAGCACCCTTTGCAAAAGCTACGCTTTTTCTCAGACAACCAAATTTTCATCAATTTCATTGCTTACGAAGGTAAACTTGATTCCCTCATAACTTCTTCTTGGAAAAACTTCAGGACTGGATAACTGGCTCACTGCAGAGCTAGCTCCATTCCACACAACAGCTTCAAGAGAACACTTCATCAAATTCCAACGTTTGATAGCTCAAAATCAAGGGCGCCCCTGGCCTCCAGGGGCGCTTTTGTTCCAGAGAGCCATTTTTTCAACTAGCTAAAATACCACTGAAACTCCAACTACAGGTTGACTACTCGTCTTTTGATCTAACGGAGGGATGCAACGGAAAGATGGATGTAACACAGACAAGATGAACATCTAAAATCATGAAAAAGCATACATTCAAAACTCCACAACTTTGGGCGCCCCTGGCCTCCAGGGGCTCTTTTGCTTTTTCCTCAACATTCTAACCAAGATTTAACCTCATGTTTGACCTCTAACTCAAGCAATTCAACAACTCAAATTCAACCGCTGACGGATGCATTGCAAAGCTTGATCAAAAGTGAGACAAACATCCCAGGTGTCGTTTGGTCTGAAACCTTCATCTGATCCTTCAAAAAGATGTGTGCCCTTTGCAAAAGTTGTGCTTTTTCTCCTAGTGTTAGTCATTTTTTCATCCTCCTCGTTTCTCGTTGAAACTCTCATATCAGGTCCTAGACATATCTTTCAGGCTGACTGGATAGATCATCGTGAAGCTAACAGTATTCCTAACAAGTCTCCTTGGAAGTGACAAACCTCAAAACTGACATCTGAGCCTCTAAAATCTAGGGCGCCCCTGGCTAAGAGGGGCTCTGCTGCTCCAGAGTTAGAAAATTTATGATGATTTTCATCCCGACAAAAAACCTCCTCCATTACATATATATAACCCATCTCTTCACAAGCATCAATTAGGTCGGCCTAATTAGATGCACTTCATATTTACCAAAAATACCATTTGTCGGCTACAAGCTTAGAAAAAGATAACCCACACACTTCAACAAGTCAGCATGGACCTAAAATAGGTCTCACATATATCTGCATAACAAAACTATTTTCACCTTTACAAAATTTACCAAAGAATTCAGTCAAGAATAGATTCCAAACCAAAAAGCAAAAGCATTTTGTACGAGTACCAAATACGTGAAATCTCGAATGTACGTGCTCCCAACATCTACAAGCCATTTCCCAAAACCACAAGCAACAGTGATCACCGGAAAACAAATGCGGATCAAAATACTTGAGGATTTAAGCAAAATACCAGTTCAGATACCAGACTAGAATACTGGAGTAACTTTAATCTTGATCTTGTAGTTGTAACTCATATATCATGGTGAAATCAATGACAAACAAAAAGTAACAAAATGAGATGTTCTTCATTTTTCCAACAATCTCCCCCTTTTTCATTAATGGCAACATGTGCCAACACCAAAAAGAATATTTACAAAGTTCTCTATTTAAAGTGCTTCTCCCCCTAACACTGACATTTCACCACTTCACTCCCCCTTTGACATTAAGGACAAAGGGTGTGCCAAGAACAGCTAAAAAACATTAAAGCAAAGAGAACAAAGAAACATATATCAACTAGAGGATGATGATCCTTGAAGCTCCTTCAGAATACCTTCCCAGACTATTTTTCCTTTTTCCTAGCCATCCTTTATTGCAGTTAACATCTTTTTAAAAGATTCCAGCTCTATCAGAATTTCTTCAGCACAGTCTAGAGTATCAGGAATCAGGTTTATCTTCTCGAGCCTTTCAACGCATGCCAGAGCTTCTCCAACTAGAGTGTATTCCATTCTTACAATATCACTTAATAGACTGAATTTTTTGATAATTTATTCTTTATGTTTCTGCAAGGTAAAGAAATTTTCTTTGTGTGAAGCGATGGCCTTCCAAATTGATCTGTCTTTATCTTTAGGTACACTATAAGTACCAAAAGTAGTAGACAGCTAGGACTCAATGGAGTCCATGACAATCTTGATATTATGAGTGGCATCCGGCCACTTCAAGCAGAAGGAGAGAACAACATTTTCCTTAGACTCACAAACCTTCACCACTTTCAGACTCTTTTCGACATAGGAGTGTGCAACAGCACATTTGTCATGTAAAGCCAACAGCCTTTTCTCCGCCAAATTTTCTTCTATCTCTCTTCTTGTCTTTTCATTAAGCCCAGAGGAATATTCCTTAAAAGAGTCTAACAATAATCTTATATTATCAATGGGGGTGATGGATGTATCAATGGATGTACCGAGCATAGCTTCCTGTAATGCTTTCAAAGCATCTTTTATCAATTTTCTTCCCTTTTGATGTGTCTCAATAATTTCCTTTCTGTCGGATGCTTGCATAGAATCACCCAACACAACTTTATGTATAGGAGACATCTTTTCCACATCAACATATCCTTCAATCATAGGGAGTTTCAAAAGTTCCTGGGGAATAATCGGTTGAAATCTAATTTGCTTAGATAGAAAACCTTTCAGTACATCACCACTAGAAGATGAATCACTGGGATGCTTCAATGTTTTACAATTTTTTTTTCTTCATTTTTCCCGGAGGATTCCACAACTATCTTTTCTTCCCCTCCCTTTTCTTTTTATTTATCTTCCTCTACTACCTCTTCTTCTTCTTCCTCTTTCTTTTCATCCTTTTCACCTTCATCTTCATCTTTATCTTTATCATTATCATTATCATTATCTTTTTCATTGTTGTCTTCTTCCTCAGGATTGTCTTGACCTTCTTCTTTGTTGCCCTGTCCATCCTCTTCAGCATTACCATTATTTTCTTCATCATTACCTTGCTCTTCTTCACCTTTTTCTCCTTCAATATGCTCTGGAGGAGCATCATTATGCATCTCAGGCTCATCTTCTCCTTCATTTTGTTCATTAACTTCATCACCTATATTAATTTCCACATAAAAATTATTAGGAATGTCTTCATTACCTGTAGCCAAAGGAACATTTTCCTCAGCATTCTCAGCAGCAGCATCATCGTCGGTTTTGAGCATACCGTACTTTTTTGTTGTTTCCCAGATTACCTTTGTTGTTTCCTTTCTTACTTTCTTTATCAATTTCTTATTTCTTGTCATCAACATATTCACTCTACTCTTCATCTGAAACATTTCAGCACGGATCTTCTTCAGGGATTCCAAATCATCAGGGGTCAAGGAGGACCCAATCTTATTATATGTTGCATTTCTAATCTTCTCTTCAAACATAACGGCCTTAGATCTCCTTTTCATCAGATCATCCCACATGCTTTTAGGAACATCTTTCCTTATGTTATCCCATTTGACTTCTAAGACAATAACATACTGAATAACAACTAAAAGCAATGTTTTCTTATCTTCTTCTCCAACTTTATCATAGAATACAGTTGTGGGTTGGAGCATGTTCTCAAAAGTTAACAAAGCGTTAAGAGTTGGCTGAAGTTTATATCAGGGGCGAGAACTTACCAGAATATTTTTCTCATCTTTTTGATCCCCAGAGGTCTCATCACTTACCTTAGCCTTCTTTGATTCAAGCTTGGTGTGCACATGTATACCGAAATCATGCTTTTCTTCATCTTCAGATGATGACACAATGTGTACTCTTTTAGAACCAATAGCATCTGTAGATGCACCTTCACTGGAGGGTAAACCTCCTCTTCTTCTCCTTACAAGCTTTGCTTTAGGATCTTCTTCATCATCATCTTGATCATCTGTAACACTCATATTCTTCTCTCTCATCTCCTTCTCTTTCCTTCCTCTCTTTGCAGGGGCTATCGAAGGAGTCTCTTTCCTCTTCCCAGATCTTGTAGTTGGTCCGGAGGAAATAGGACCTTTACCTTTATCATCCTTACCAGGCTCAGTCGCAGTTGCAGGGGTTGCGGAGGATTTTGGAGAGGTATTCCTTCTGGATCTCCTAGGCCCAGATGATTTTTCTTTTAGTTGTTCTCCCCTGGCTCTTCCAAGAGCGATTTCCTCATCAGTGAAACCAACATCTTTAAGTGTTTTCTCCACTTTCTTCCTAATCTTAGGCTTTTGTTGTTCCGTATGAATTTCCATAGATTTTTTAGCATATGTCCCAATTCTAGGTTCATTGGGAACTTTTGGATTCTTTAGCAACATTTGCACATAGCCTTCAGCTTCTTCTGTTATCTCATATCCAAGAGGATGAATCCAGATAGTTTGAGGTTCTACAGCCTCAATCATGCATTCATCTGATGAGACATGGAATATGATTTCGTGCTTATACTTTTCAACAATTTTCCTCGGGATCCTCTCCCTCTCATTCATGTTTCTTTTAAATACTACAAAGAAAGTTGTCAAAGCATTTTCTTGAGCCTCCAAATTTCCCAGACTGTGCAAATAATCAAATATTTGATGGCCTACCGGTCTAGATGAGTCCCAATATACTTCTTCACTTTTTCCCAAAAGCCTCTTCATGAAGTAAAACAATAAACATATGATCAACAAACCAAACTTAAAGGAATACTTCTTTTCCTTTGTTTTCTTTATGTTTTCTAACAATTGAAATCCAAGAAGCTCACAAAGATCATAATTTGCACCTTTCACTACCATATCAAAGCTAGTATAGATTGTTGTGGCCGAAACAGAATTCTCTATTTGTGAAATATATCTTATGTCCAATCACCATGGTTGCATACTTCACAGATGGATTAGTAATAGTCTTTATTGCTAGGGCTCTTTTGTCATATGTTGCTCTAGTAAGTTCCATTACTACCTTGTTCTTCGCATATTTTAACACAAGTACTGTTCCTTTATCCCAAAGACAAGTTACTTCCCTAATCGCTTCTTTTATTATCAAGTATGGTTGATCAGTCCAAAGAAATTTTTAATGTATTTTGCTTAGGACTGGTTTCACATATTTCTCATCATAGCTGAAATTAGGAAATTTATTCCACCTATCCAATCTTTTCTCAACTACATTTGAGTAATCTGGTTTTATTAGGAAGTCATCACCAGTAAGCGCATTGCACCAAATTTCAATCAACTTAGATTGATCATACTCCTCGTACTTCACCCGAATGTACAACCTTGCATCTTCAATCTGCATTATTCCATGTGGAATTGATGGAAAAGCACCCATGTGATCATCTTCGAAAACTTTCGACGAGTACCTTCTGTAAGAGGGCCTCAGCCTCTCTGAAACTTTCACAACTACGTGAGTTTCCATTTTACAGGTTCTAAATTCAAAAAACTTAGCCAAATCAAAAGGCACAATTGCTCAAAAGATATAAATACCTTTTTCTACACACAAAACCGTAACTAGGGTTTCCACAACTCGAACTCCAATTTTCTTCAAGAATGCTCCAGAAGTTCTTCAAATTCTCCAAATGCTCGAATGAACAAAATTCCTTGATCATTTTCTTAATAAAATAACAATTTTCTTTAATTCGCATTTATTGCAGCAGACTCCAAAAAGATGCTAAAAACTCTTTTCTTTTACACAGACAAACCCTAATTTGCTTCACAAAGAATCATCCCTTCATATTTTCTACCGGTTCCTTTTCCAAAACCTTTGAAAACTCAATCTTCACCACTCTTCCTCGTGCTAGCCTTTGACACACCATTTATCTAGGGGGTTCTTAAAATTTTCTGATAAAGCTCCCCCTAGGATCTTGCTAGGTCTAGTTACTGAATAAATTGTTTGTACTGGATGAGGGCACAGACTCATCAGTTGTCTTTGGTTCTTCTTACTTTCTCCAAATATTGCTCTTCTCTTGCTTAATCTCATCTTTGTCAACCTTCTTCACAGATTCATTATTTTCTACCTGATTGGTTTCCTTACTCTTCTTGCTTCTACAGACTCTTGAAACATGTCCTAGTTTGTTGAAGTTATAGCAGACAATATTCCTTTGATTATATTGGTTTCCATTGACTCTTGTTCTACACTGGTTAGATTTATGTCCATACTTGTTGCAAGTGTAGCAATAGCCATTGAAGGACTGACTCATTCCTCTTACATTAAACTGATTCACCATCATGGTCCAGCATTCACTTGCTCTATGTCCAGTTCTTTTGCATGCAAAACATTGACCAGAGAAAGGACCAGGGGAATTGATTCATCCTACTTCTACATTCAGTTTCCTTGTGACCAAATCTATTGCATGAAAAACAAGTGCCATTAAAACAAAGGTACCTTTGTGCATTAGGTTGTCTCACCGGAGGTCTCCTAGTAGAGTTCTTCGAATTTTCTTTCTGCTTACCTTTATTCAGAGTCTTCTGATTGTTCACAGTCTTAGAACTTTCACCTGCATCATTTCCCAGACCACCTTTATCTTTACTTGGTTTATGTCCTGCAATTAATTCATCAAGCCTTTATGAGCTAGATTTGAAATTGTTTTCACATAGTTTCACCTTCTCCATATCCACTTTCAAGTTCACAATTTCTTGTTCAAGCTTGGTGCAATCTTCAGACTTGCTTTGTACCAGCTTGTTCAGACACTCTTCAATCCTTTTCTTCTCTTCCACTTGAACTTTCAAACCGAAAATATCTTCATTAGCCTTTTTCAACTGAACAGTTACTTCCTTATGCCTATCTTTGAATTTTTTCAATTGCTCCTTAAGTTTCCAAACACATTTTTTTGCTTCTTCAAGATTCTCTTTCAGATCTTTGTTTTCTCTTTCAACTTTGTCAAGATCCTCAAGAGCAATCTGGAGCTCTCCTTTGTCATCCATTTCTTCCATCTTCAGGATCTCCCTCAAGTTGTTAGGCTTAACCAAAGGAACCAAGCTCTGATACCAATTGTTAAAGATCCAAGATACTGAGAGGGGGGTGAATCAGTATCTTCTTAAATTTTCTGATCATATACCATCTAATTATTCCAATGCAAACAATAGTAGAAATAAACAAAAGCATTAACAGAACATAAGATCAAAGAACACAAGAACACCAAGATTTTTACGTGGAAAACCCAAATGGGAAAAACCACGGTGAGTGTTAGCTCACAATATTGTATAACCGGTTATAGGATATTACAAAAATGGGTGGCTCACTGTCAGGACTCACTATCTAGAAACAAAGGCTCACTACCTACAAAAATTACAACAATTGAATGGCTTTTAGCCAAAAAATGAAATGACAGAGTACACCTAATGAGTGTAAATTCAATTCTAGATAAAGCTCAATAAACAGACTTAACACATTTCATTATGTTCGCACTGCTTCACTTCATCACATGCACTTCTTCAAAAATTATATGTTACATATATATACCCCATCTCTTCGCAAGCATCAATTAGGTCGGCCTAATTAGATGCACTTCATATTTACCAAAAATACCATATATTGGCTACAAACTTAGAAAAAGATAACCCACGCGCTTCAACAAGTCGGCATGGACCTAAAATAGGTCTCACATATATCCGCATAACAAAACTATTTTCACAATTACACAATTTACCAAAGAAGTCAGCCAAGAATAGATTTCAAACCAAAAAGCAAAAACATTTTGTACAAGCACCAAATACATGAAATCTCGAATGTGTTGGTTCCCAAATCAACAGATTCAATGAGTCCTAAAGAGTAGCCATGCTCTTATGTTCAGACTCAATGGGTTGATATGGCCAACGAACGGGAGAGTGAATAAAATACCCCTTTCTCCCCTGCACTTCAGGCTATGTTAAACCTGGGAGGGTGATCCCAATAGTGTGCTATCAAATACTTGTGTGCTAAAGTATCAAATACACTGTAAACAGATGTTTCTCCTTTCTATGATTAATAGACACAATACTATAAAGGCTTGGCTGACCTCTACAGTAATGCCTAATTAAAACATGAGAGATGTAACTCATTAAACTCCTTACACAAACAAACTGGGACTGATAAGTAAATTTGATTTAAAATATGATCAGTTGTTGCATTAACCAACAAATGTAACGTGAATAGCACACTTAGATCAGTGCCTCATCCTTGGAATGGAGTCAACTCAAACACATACATAATCTGATAACAATTTTGACACCTGACAGAATATGAAGCTCTAATATGTTGCATTACAACATTTCAACATTGTGTCTTAACCTTTCCTTCTTACTAGCATCCTAGCACTCAGTTCAATACAAACTTACAACCATATTCAAGCACCTACATTAATTCTTTGAATTAATAAACAAGAATAGAGCCACACATCTATCTGAAATTGATAGAGACAAATAAGACAACCTTGATTGTATTATTCATAATTTGTAAAACCAATACACAGGAGAGTAAAATAGTATCAAACTTGAAACATTTAGCATTATTTTGCCAGTATTGTAATTAAAATTACATAAATATTGACATACTGAGACCCTAAAACTTAACTCTAAAATGCTTTGTATTCTCATTACAATCTTTTGTGTGATTAATTACAAAACAGCCTCTTTCAAAAATGGAGCAAGAACAACACTTAAGGAAAAATAAAACCCTAAATGTTCATCTAAAGAAGACACTTGGTACTTTTACGTTCGTTGATCTGCAACTCCTTTGCTTACTGAAGAATCTTCAGCGTACTCTTTGTTTTCTTGCTCCTCACTCCATTGCCCTGCAACAGAAAAATATTCTCACCATGATGACCTTCCTCATTATGCCCTGCTGTAGAAAACACCCATGTTTTACTCGCAGCTAAAATATCCTTTTGGATTTAGAAACTTTATTTCACATGTGCAATTTACCCTCATATTTTCCAACAATGAAGATCCCTTTACATGATTGTGAAAAACTCTGTGAAATATTTTCTCATTTCCTAGCAAATAAAGTCTTTTAACTTTATTTGTAAAGACTTTAATTTTTCAATTGGGAAATAAAATAATTACCCATAAGTTTACAAATTTTAAAATACCCATCATTTTAAAAAATTAAATTCATTTACCTTCTTCATTCTTGTGTAGTCTCGTGAAATATATTATTTCACCATTTAGCAAATAAAGTTTCAAATTTCACTTTATGGGGCAAAAATCATTTACTCGTGAGCTTTATATTTCCCCTATTCAAATTTATCAAATAACCTTTGAACTCTTGGGCCCACCCCACTTATTTACTTCAACAGCAAGTTATCCTCACACATTGCTAATAAATTATAATACAGTTGGTTCTCGTTACTCGTGCTCTTATGTTTCACCTTTTCACCATTCAAAATTATTAAATAACTTTGAACTCTGCCATGGGCCCACCACATTTATTTGTCATCGCACATCTTTGATGTTTTTGGAAAAGCAAAAACTTATTAGCGATGGGTGAAATGAAGAGAAAGCCATCGGGCATCGCAAATAGAAAATGGAAAAGAGCCATTGAATCAGTGATGAATGAAGCTGAAGAATGCACCATCGTGGATCGCCAATGAAAACAAGAGAAGACAACAAATCTGCGATGGGCGAAAAGATCCTCCTCCTTTGTTTGGTTGTTTCCCTGGGAATTTTAATAGAACTTCTTGCACCCATGGCAAGAGAAAAATGTGTAGGGGCGTTTTTCTTGATGCAGGGGCATTTTTGCAACTGCTGGCAACAAAAAATCATCACAAACATGTTTAAAATCCCTGCCCAAGTATTGGGAATGATCATGGGATGAAATTACAACCTGGAACAACATTTTTGAGCCAATAAAAACCCCCAAAATCTTGCCATAAAGCCAAAAACGTGAGAGTTGTTCATCCGCAATAATACTTGCTTGAATCTGCCCAAAATGTTCCATAAGAAACCTCCATTGAGATCAAGAGATGCCAAATCTTTGATGCAAATAGAAAAAACCATCAAAATCTGCCCCAGAATGGCTATATCCCATCGCTTGTTTAAAATTAAAAAATCCAGTTGAAATGCGCGATGAGCAATGAGAAGCTCAAAGCATTACTTCATCCCTGATTTGATTTGGAAAGGAGGCCTCCAATCCACGATGGGTGATGAAAGGCATCCACCATCTGATCGCCAATTTAAATGTGAAGAACAGATCAAAAACTGGGCAATGAGTTTTCTTGTGAAGCTTGAAAGCCGTGAAAGTCGCTTTTCAACCAATAACAAGCAAGAATTAAACTTGTTTTTCTTGAGAACATTTAAAATTGTATTTTATACTTGCCCTAAATGTATTTTTGCATTTGCCCAATATTTAAAATATTCAAAATATTTTAAATATAAACATTTGAAAACATTAGAAAATTGGCAAATTTTAATTACGCCTACGACCCAAACGAATAAAATTCTATGCACAAAGGTGACCCCTGGAGCTGATATTTTTTGTGTGCGGTCATAATCAATTATTTAGAGAAAACCCATTTCCTCAAATTTCTCCCAGCCATAAAAAATCAGGTACCTCATTTGTAAACTAACCCCTGGGACGTGTTCACCACACCCGAAATACATTAAAATAATGTATCAAATGACATCTGATATTGATGAAAATGGAGCTATAGAGGTTTTAGACCAAAACAAGAAATGGGTTGTCCTTAGATTTTGAAAATTTGAAACTTTTTGGGACACCATTTTTGGCCTTGCGTGATCACAAAATGATTAAATAACCCATCAGAATTTATCCTAAGAGCCTAAAACTGAGCATACATGTTACCATTTGACCCAAAAATCCAATGCAATAAACGTCATGGAAAAATTCTTCCTGACGTGTAATATATTAAATTTCAAAGTGGCTCACTTAGGCTTTTCTGCAATTTCACTTGTTCAGAACCAATCAAGGCTCTCAAAGTCACCACTTTGAAAAATATCAAAACAACTTTTGGGGGTTTTCCACTGGAAAAATAATTTCATCTAGGTACACTGAGTATGTGTGCAAGAGGTTTTTGCTTCAATCATTACTCTTCACGAGATATTGGAGGTCAAAGATGACCACTTTGAAACATTGTCAGAAATGCAGGTGTAAAACTGAACAAATTGCATTTGCTTTTGATCTCGAAAAAATAACAAATCTAATCCTAAGACTCTGAAATTGAACAGGGAAGTACATGAATGTAAGGAGAATGGAGAGCAACAATCCTTTTGGCATGAAAATCAACTGGCTTTGAATTGTGACCCTCCAAAATAGGTCACTTAGGCAGATTTTTCAGGGGTACTTATGAGTATGCAGAGGCAAAATTTTCAATATGAGCACTTCAAATTTGCAAAATTTGAAGGTGCCACCAGAATGTACATGCTCCCAACATCTACAAGCCATTTCCCAAAACCGCAAGCAATAGTGGTCACCAGAAAACAAATGTGGATCAAAATACTGGAGGATTTAAGCAAAATAATGGTTCAGATATCGGACTAGACTACCGGAGTAACTTTAGTCTTGATCTTGTAGTTGCAACTCATATATCATGGTGACATCAATGACAAACAAAAAGTAACAAAATGAGATATTTTTTATTTTTCCAACAACAACTACATTTGAGGGTTTAAAACCTTGGGCGCCCCTGGCCTCCAGGGGTGCTTTTGCTATGAACTAACATTTTTGACCATGATAAAAACCTTATATTTGACTCCTAATTCTGGTAGTTCAACAACTCAAATTCATCTGCTAATGGATTTGTTGTGAAGCCTGATCAAGTCTAATACAAACATCCTATGTGTCATTTGATCAAAAAGTTTCATCTGGTACCTCAAAAAATTTGGGCACCCCTAGCCTCTAGGGGCGCTTTTCTGCTCCAGTGTTAGTCAATTTTTCATTGATTTCATCTCCCTCATTCCTCATTCAATCTCCAATTTCAAGTGCTCAACATATCTTTTGGACTAGTTGGTAGGCTCATTGCGAAGCTGATAGTATTTTGGAGAAGTCCTCTTGGAAGTGACAAATCTCAAAAAGATAATCTGGGCCTTTGAAATCTAGGGCGCCCCTAGCTTCTAGGGGCACTTTTATTTCCAAAGTTAGAAAAATTTTGATGATTTTCACCTTGACAAAAATCCCCTCTGTGATGAAGCATCATTTTAAACATATCTCGCCATAGAATCTTCACTAGAGCGTTTTAAGCTTAGATTTTGACATCTAGTATCTAGCCATCTACCATTGACGACCTTAAAGGTCCTAACTTTTCTTTTGAAAAAGTAAAAACAACCCACCAGACTTAAACTAACTTTTTCTTGATTCCAACTTCACCACTATGATCGTGAAGTGAAATAAGCCAATCAAAATAATTTTTAGTCAATTATGACAAGATTTGATTTTTTAGGGTTTACTAAAAATAGGAACCTGAAACCCTAATTTTCAAAATTTTCAAATTTTACCAATATCTTCTAGACATTAAACTGACTAAAATTCCATACTTGATTTGCCCAAAAACTGACTTTTTACGACAATTTTACAAGGTTTAGACTATTTTAAGCAAAATGCCTTAATGAAGCAAAAAAATAGTTTTGGGTACAACAATTAGCATCTCCACCTTAACCCCACCCTTTGGTATTATCGTACAAGTTTCCACACTCCACCAAGTGCCACTGCATATTCCTTATTTTATGATGTTAAAGTTATATTTCCAATTAAGGTCGAACTCCCATCACTGTGCATCTCATTGAAAAATCTCATCAATAATGAGGAGTATCAAGTTGCACGATGTCACAACTAGATATTATTCATGAATGACTCTTTGATACCTATAATCATATCCAAGAATATCAAATAGGCTCAAAATAAGCTACAATAAGAAATTAAGACTTCGTCAATTTTGGGATGGTGACCTAGTTCTTTGAGAGAATCAGTAGAATCAACAAGACCACAAAAAGAAAGGAAATTTTCAACCCAATTGGCTTGGTCCTTATGTCATTATAGAAAAGTATGGTTTATGTGCTTATCAACTAGCTACACTTGAAGGGGAATCTTTGGATGAACCTCTCAAAATCATTCATCTTAAGATGTTCCATGCCTAAATAAACTAAGTTATCCCAGCTTTCAAAAATTAAAATTCAAAAAAAAGAAAAAAATCAATCAAAATAGTAAAGAGAAATAATTTGTCCTATGGGGAAAACCACTCCTTGTGGCGTCATTGGCAAGTAACATGGTGAAAACGTAGTAACAAGCTCCATGTGTAGTTGGTATCTCCATTATCCAATCATCCCTACAATTTCCATGTGTTATCAAATTCCTCCCATTATCCCAAATTTCTAGTAACATCCCATTATCATTTCATAATAACCCCATGCATCTATGAAATTCTCAGTGAGCATTTGATGAGTTGAATTAATATTCAAATCCTTAAGCTTCATACATTTATTTTTGGTTTCATCCCGATGACCTTGAAATGATAATTGCACTAACTTATCAAACACTAGGGCCTAAGATAAATACCATCCTATATAAATATTGTACATCTTGTAAATATCATGTTAGTCTTGTGTCACAACCTAGGACTAGTTGTACATAGGAATTCATAGGTCTCATCTCTATGTGTCGTCAATACCTCATCCCTACCTATTTGATGCTTCAACAAAATCTAGTTGTCCCCTTTGGGTATCAGGTGTTTTGATTATCTTTTTTCATGGGAATCCCAATACTAATATCCATCCTTGGCCTTTGCAAGATAGATCATTCCTCACATTAGGCCACATCAACTCACCTATCATCCTTGTGGAAAAATGTACTTGGGATGCTTATTATTTATTTTATACTTGGGATGCTTATTATTTATTTATTTATTCCACGATCCATCATATCATGGTGAGCTTTGAAAGGTGAAACTAAGGAAAATTATTGGCTTTGTGTTTGGTGTGTCTCACATTGTATCTACCAATATACTTTATGATCTTTATGTTACACTGGTGCATTCCTTTTTGTTTGTGATTTTCCAACATCATGCCCACCAAAGTTCCCTATGACTTTGTGAGATGTTAGAATAACCTATTTATTGAGTCAGTCCCATGCATGTGATACAAATTCACCTTGACTCCTCATACCTTGGTACATGGTATCCCATGCTAAATCAAATTAAGTGCTCGCTACATCACAGTTTTTATATGGTGCTCAAAATCCCCCTATCCATCTATCCTACATATCCTAGATCCCACCTATCCATCAATATTCCCCTTTTTTGCATCTCTTCTTTAATCGTGGATTTTATGTGTGCATATGTACCCTTTCCCCTTTTCAACATATGCTAGTTTTTTCTTTTGTGATTGATATGTTATGGATAGACATATCATTCACCTATCAACCTTGCATTATTCACTATCATCATCATCCAGTTTGTATAATCTAGCCTTGTTAGTCCATTAATTTTAATATCCATTATCCATTTGCATTTATCATTTAGTTTTATTTAAGTTGTTTGGATTTTTTATTCTAAGCATATTAATCCATTTGTATTTATCACTTAGTTACATTTAAGTTGTTTAGATTTGTTATTCTAAGCATCCTAATTTATTTTCATTTATCATTTAGTTCAAACGTTTAACTTGTTTAGATTTTTTTATTCTAAGTTTCTTAATCCATTTTCATTTATCATGTCATCTCATTTAAATTGTTTAGATTTTTTATTCCAAGCATCTTTGTTATCATTTATCATCATTTCATTGTTAGTTCATACCATTTTCATTAGGTTAATTTATATCATCATAAGTTGTCCATTCATTGCATTAAGTAATCCATTTGTATTAAGTTCATTCAAACATGCATTTCTATTCATACATCCATAAATCATATATAATCATCCATATACATCATAAACATAATCATATGAACATAATCGCCTCCTATATCACACATGTTAGATATACATACATAATCACACACACCCTACATCCCCAACATTATCATAATAAATATCCATCACATATCTAAACTAGGCATCAACATCCTACATAAACATCATTATTCACATGTATATAATCATAAAACCATGTAGGTCATTGCATCGCATATCACATAAATCATATAAATCACATAATATCATAACCATCAAAATCACAACACATGCATATTATCAAACCGTCATCACATCAATATATATTAAAAAATAATATCAATGTCCATAATAATACATCATAGCCATAAATATAGCTCAAAAATATATGCATCATCATTCATTGTATGCATTGATAAAAACTCTCAAAAATAACATCCCCTTCCTCAAGACTAGTCATTGTTAGCCCCTTCGAGTGTGTCAAGGAACCTAGTAATCCCCCTCCTTCCTATCATGTGGCTCCAAGTCCCCTTGATGGTGGCCCCTATCCTCCTATCCCTGACAATAGTGGGGGACCATGTTAGGAAAAGTTGTGTCTCAACCTTGCAATTATAGGGCATTAATATATTGAGAATGGGGGGTTGCAACACATGCATATTATCAAACCCCCATCACATCTATATATATTAAATAATATAACAATTTCCATCAAATATCCATAATAATACATCATAGCCATCAATAGAGCTCAAAAATATATACCTCATAATTCATTGTATACATTGATAAAAACTCTCAAAATTAGCATCCCCTTCCTCAAGACTAGTCGTTGCTAGCCCCTTTCGAGTGTGTTAGGGAACCTGGTACTCCCCCTCCCTATCCTTTGGCTCCTAGTCCCCCTAGTAGTGGTTTCTGTCCTCCTATCCCTGACAATGGTGGTGGTCCCTATAAGGAAAAGTGGTGTCTCAACCATGCAATTGTAAGAGGTTAATATATTGAGCACAGGGGGTCCGAGGGCCATGCACCTCGATGATGGTTCAGAGGTAGCACTCCTGAAAGCCACATTTTATGTATATTTTATTATTGTTAATCTAGACCGTTGTTTGTTAAGTCTCGGATTTGATGGTAGATATTATGTTGGCTTGTCTTTCTCTAGAAGGCAACCCTATTTTATGAGGGAATTGTATTATGGTTGTGTATTGTGATGTATTATGGGAGTCTAATAGTTGTTGTGTTACCTTTAGATCTCTAGTTAGTGATACTCCTATGAGAAGCTTGCTCTACAAGTATATTATAATATTCATGATTTTTGATAAATATATTGGGAAAATTTTGGACTATGGGGTTTGTCTCCTGAAAGGGTTTTCCCATGTAAATCACTGTGTTGTGGTATGCATGATATTTATGTTGAATTTTTGTAACTATTGTAAGGATCTATAAAATTTTGTATTATCATCCTCTCAAGATTAGTGTACGAAGTTGTTCCACTAACTTAGTTTCTTTACAAGTGGTATCAAAGCCTAATCACCTTTGGTTTCAATTGTAGTTTAATTAGTTTTTGAACTAATTTAGATTTCAGTGGGAGCTTGTGTAGAAGATACTTTGTGATCTTGTTATAAGAATTTTCAGAGGGCAAGTTCATCAAGGAGAATAGAGGTGGAGAAATTTTCTAGAAATAATTTTGAGATGTGGAAGCTTAAGATGGAGGATCTATTTATAGATTGAGATCTATGGGATGTTGTTGATGAGAATGTTTTAAGGCCCACAGATCCTACTTTAGCTACTCAATATAATTTTATGGACCATAAAGCCAAGGGTTTAATCAAATTCTACTTGGTGGACTCTATTTTAGTTAATTTCCATGAAGAGACCTCTACACAAAAATATGGAAGAAACTTGGTGAGATGTATCAAGTGAAATATTTAGTGAATAATATTTTCTTGAGGAATAAATTGTATTCCTTGAGAATGGAAGAGGGTGGATGAATTACAAACCATGTGGAAGCATTCAATATTTCGGTGGCTTAATTGGTATCAGTTAATGTCAAAATAGATGGGGAAGAAATATGTCAAATCTTGCTTTGTCCTTTTCCTGATTCATGGGATTCTCTTGTTATAGATTGTAGCATTGTAAATTGTCACCCTTGATAATTTCACACTAGGTTTAGCTCCCCTCATGTGCGTATACCCAATTGTGTATTTAATTTTCTCATTTTATAAAATCTTTGGAAAATAAAATTTTGAATTGGGAGGACAAAATTAATGTTTATTTATTGATGCTCAAGGCCCCAAAATAGGTATGGACTAGAGCATCCAACACCCCTATCCAACCTATTTTGGCCCCAATTCACATATGTCAATGTTGGCATTTTAACATTTAGAAATTTAAAATTATTTGTTGACTATCAGTATTTATTTTTTGGGAAATTAAATAATTGCATAATAATACAAGTCTTTTTCATCATTTGAAATCCTAGAAAATCATAAAGCAATTGAGATCACAATTAAGCATTCTAAGAGTAGTCAAGAGTAAAATTTGTAGAATTATAACAATATTTTACTCAAGCTATTGAACACCTGAATACTAAGATGGGGGCGAATCAATATTCTTAATAACTTAAGCATTCATTCAATGCATCACATTAAACTTGCAATAATGGAAAAGAACATAGAAAGAATGCATCACACCAAAGAACAAGAACACCAGATTTATGTGGAAAACCCAAAAGGGGAAAAACCGCGGTGAGGATTAGCTCATAATATAGATATTATAACTGGTTACAAAGTTTGATACAATTGGAGGACTCACTATCCAAAATAATAAAGGCTCATTTCTAGTGGCTTACCGCCAAAGGGATCATTGCCCGGAATAGAAAGAGATAGAAGAAAGGGTGGCTCACTGCCAAATATGAACTGCTAACAATGCATCTGACCTATGTTGAAGATACAGTTCCAATAAAGCTCAAAATACTGACTTAACACACTTCATTTTTCACCTCAACTCCAATTCACACTTATCTTCTCTAAATATCGCACACACTTAACTATCTCACCTACCACCCTTACACACAAGGAACTAACTTTCTATATATACCATAATCAACCAAAACATCAATTAGGTTGGCCTAAAAAATGTATTGTGCAATACTTCATCTTGTCGGCTCAAAACTCAATTATACACACCTTGCGAAGGGAACCAAATCATATAACACAATAAGATAGGTCAACATGACCTATAATTATTCTCATAATTCCTCTCCAACCTCTACTCATCTTTGCACAACCCAAAATACTTAGGTCGGCACCATTGGTGAAGTAACAATAGAATGAACCATCTATTCACTCATAACTTGACACACGAACAACCAAAACACTTGCCACTTAAATAAAACATACTATGGGCATCCTCAAACACTTATTAAAATATGCATACCAAAATGTTCATCTGTGGTGGAGTTTAGAGCATTCCAATCATACACTCTATCATAGTTACAATGGCATATCCAAACCAATACTCTGTCACTATTATCTTCAACTACGAAAGACACAGATCATGAAACTTTGGATTTAGAATCTTCCAACATACACCATCATTACCTCAAAATTGCATAACCAAATTCTTTGTGGTAGAGAAATACATACCAAAAGACTAGTTCTCTAAACACTAGAACTGCATTCTGGACTTAGGAAATTATCCAAACATCTGATCTTCACCTTTCATCTGATCTTCACCAGACCAACACTTCTGCATCTTTACCATGGATTGTCATCAATAATGGCTTTCCATCAATGAAAACACCATATGACATCATATGCTCATCAATCTCCATTAATCTCTCTATTCAACTTAGGCTACCATCACACAAAATTCAATGAAAAACTTCCAACAATCTCCCCCTTTGTCATTGATGGAAACACTACTCAAACTTCCAATATTCCCCCCCTTTGACATAAATGGCAAAGGGGACCTTAATATCAAACTATTTAGCTTTCTACTATTCTCCCCCTTTGAAGATATATATCTTTGTATGTACATGGTAATAACTCCCCCTTACAGCTTCACTCCTATACTCATTTCTTCTCCAATAAGACTAACTAAAAAGGTACATTGCAAAACTCTCTAATGCATTTGCATATGTACATTGTAATTTGAAAATCTATCTATACAAAACAAAAATGTACAACTTAGCTTGTGGAGGGAAAATTGCCCTGATTGGACACCTTCAATTTTGCTAGGTGTGTCTCTAGATCCTTCTTTGTTGTCTCCCATTCCTTCTTAGCAAAGGAAATTATTCCATACCAATTTTTAAACTTCAAAAGGATATCTTTACCTTCTTTTGAAGAGCTTGGTACTGGATTCTATTGTAGCATCTTCTCCGTATTAGCCAAAATTCCAGTCAAAGAAGTAAGCCTTACACTTACTAGGTCTCTGAGTTGACAGTATTGCACTACTATCTTTTCTTTATGCTCTTGTAGCTGGAAAAACTATCCATGTAATTTTTTAATTGTTATCCTTGTTGTTCCATCTACATCTTTTATTGGATCATAAACTTTGAATGCCTTAGCAATTTGAGACTCAATTGAGTTCACCTGGCCTTTTATTCTCTTGGTAGTAACAGGCCATTTCAAGCAAAATTAAAAAAAACTTTTGCTTCCTCTACACAATTTTGAATATCCTTCAATTAGCTCTACAACTTACCATGTGAAGTATCACATTTATCAGAAGTCTCTTCCAATCTCTTATCATTTATCTTCTTATTCACTTCCTTTTCTACCTTCTCCTCTAGACCAGTAGAATATTCCTTAAAGGAATCAAGGAGTAACATCAGTTGTTGCACACCAGATAAATATTTTTCAACATTTGCATTGGGGAAGCTATCTTGCAACACTTTCACCGCCTCGTCTATCATCTTTGCACTCTTCTGGTGAGTCTACAAAATATCCTTTCTCACAGAGGCATGAAATGCATCACCACATTGCAACTTATGCAAGGGATATGTTTTGTCTATGTCAACATGTCCTTGCTACATAGGAATTTTTAGCAATTGTGTTGACACCACTGGTTGGAACTGAAGCTACATATCTAGTAAAATCTTCAAAGAATCCCCATAAGCTCTAGAGGATTTTCCAACAGTTTGAGTGCTTCTCTTCATTTTTCTCTTTCTCCTTCTCCTGCTCTCCATTACTAAAGTAGTCTTTTGCACTCTTCTCTTCCTCTAAAAATTTCTCACCATCTGGAGGAGGAAATTTTTCATTCTTCTATGTCTCAGGGTTCTTCAATTTCTCCTATTTTTCTTCTTCCTTCTGCTCAACATTGTTTTGCACATCCAGGATAGGTAATTTTCATTCTACTTAAACTTATTTCTTCTCTAGGGAAACATCATTTTTATCTTTTGCAACAACATTCTCTTCTAACAAGGGTATATTATCTATTATCATGGCTTCTTGATCACCCTTAGGTCCAAACACACATTCTTGTTCAAAATTCTTAGGTTCATTGATCTCTGGAGCAGATATATCATGCTCCATTTCAGTCTCATCATCTAGAGACATGTCTAACTCCTTCGCCAAATCTACAACCTTTTGTAGTGTTTCATCCTTCAAAAAATTTATGTCTTCTTTATCCATGCTCATCAAGGTGCTAACTCTTTGCTTTTTTCTAAATTCCTTGTTTTAAACTTGAGCCAATCTTGCCCTGTCCTCATCCGTGAGAGAAGATCCAATCTTCTCCAAAGCTAAATTCCTTATCTTTGCATCCTCATCGAATGCATCTTGTCTTCTTGAGCTCAAGAATCCTTTTAATTCATCTAGAAGCTTAATTTCAATTTCACTTAAGCTGGTACTGAATGCAACTATGTATTTTACAATGGCCTCTTCAATTGTGGCCTTATTTTCATTGTTTACATTTGGATACATATTTGCAGTTTCTTCCAACAGACCAAAATTTGCAATACCATTAAACAAAGCATATAGTTTTAGAGGGTTGTGCTCCCTTATCGGAGGGTATTTATCCTTCTTATTTATTTTACCCTTTCCCTTAGGAGACTCTTCACTGGATTTCTTTTCTCTCTTCTGATTGAAAAATGCCTTCTTCTACCTCTCTACTTCTTCTTCACTCTCTATATCAACAATGTCAACTTTGGTTCTCTTTTCACTTGTCTTTACCTAAGGGATGTTAGACTTCCCTTTTCAAACCAACTTAGGTCCTTCTTCTTATTCTTCACCATCATAGCCTACATACCTCTCTCTTGCAACATTCTCTTTTCTTCTTCTTTGTGGAGGCTTCTACTATGTTATGGTACACTGGATGTATCTTTATTCTTGGTAATAGCTACAAACTTTGTTTTGGAGGCTTTCAGAACAACTAGAGAGGGATTAGAAGTCCTACTTGACCTTCTAGTACTTCGGTGTACCCTGCGAATCCACATTTGTGGCTTTTATTTTCTCCACAATCCTCTTGGAAGAACCAACAATCTCTTCCAATTTTGCCTTCATTTTATGTACATTTTTCTTTATTTCCTTTTCTTTGTGCTTCAGATGCTCTTCACTAGATAACTTCTCATAGGTTCCAAACCTATTTATAGTAGGGTCTCTCAGTTTTCTCAACATAAGATCTGCAATCTACCTATGATAACATTTGTTTCCACATCTTAACCCATTTCTAGAATCTAGACTGTTTTGGGTTCCATTGCTTCCATAATGCATTCATCTTTAATAACCATAAAGGTTATATCCTTCTTGTACTTTTAAAAAAAACTTATAGGAATACTTTCTCTTTTTTGCATCTTCTCTTGAAATATCTTAAAGAAACCCCATAACATGTTATCCTAATTTTCGATGCTTCCAAACCTTCTTAAGTGATCCCTAATCTGAATTGCAATAGGAAAACTATCCAACCAGAAAATATTCTTTACACCAGGCGATTCTCTGAGAAAGTAAATCAACAAACATATGATAAGAGTACCATATCGGAATGGGTAGTGAGACTCTTTTATCTTTTGAAGATTCTCCATCAATTGTCATCTTAGGAGCTTGCATAGATCTATGTCCAAACCTTCGTTCACCATCTAGTGAGCAATATGTATAGGTGTTTCTAACACTAAATTATCTTTGTTTTTGTAGTATATCTTGTATCCAATCATCATGGATGCATATTTAACTATTGGATCATCTATATATTTCATTGTGAGAGCACATTTGTCGAATTATACTCCGACGAGCTTCATAACCATCTCATTTTTCATGACCTTCATCGCCAGAATGGGTCCTTCAGAGCATAAACCTGTAACTTGATGGCTTGATTGTTGATTAAATGAGGCATATCCAACCACATAAATTTATCATGAATTATGCTCACTGCATACTTAATCCATGCATTCCCATAACAAAATTTCAAAAAATTGTTCCATACATCCAACTTCCTCTCTGTCAGGCCCTCAAATTATGGTTTCAACTCAAAAACATCTTCGGTGAGCTCATTAACTCAAGATTCTCCCAACTTTGAGTGATCATATTCTTCCATTTTCACATGAATGTACATTTGCACATCCTTAGTATGCATTACACCATAAGGAACTTTCAAAAATGCACCTTTCGGATCTGTTTCCATGGGTTTGAAGGGCTGTTTCTTGAACTTAGGTCCTAGCCATTCCAAGGCATCAATTAATTGAGGGGTAAACATTATGAGCGACTTCTAAAATTAGGGTTTCAATAGTACATCTTTAAATCTCTTTGAATCACCTCTAATTTTCTCTTCACTCTTCAAATGCTCGATTGTGAATGAATTTTTTATTTGTGAAAACACATATAAAACCATTTCTCAAAGACCTAAAGTGCATTGATTATAGTGATTAATGTTAGGTCAAAAAGCTAAAAAACCCTAACTATGCAGTCACAATCACCTTCAATCACCCTACAAATCAATAGGAAGTTTCATATCAGAAATGCCATTAGTAGATCTACCATGTTGATCTAAACATATACCAATGTGTTGAGAACATCAACACCACAAATTTGGCAAGGGATTAAGGATCTTCTACTAAAACTCCCCTTGAGCCAAATCTCTTCAAGTAGTTTTTGAAAGAAACATCTACACTAAGGAATCATCCTTCACTTCACTTTCTTCTTCTTTTTTCGACATCTTGTTCATTTGTACTTCTTCATCACCATTGGATCCACATTCTTTTCTGGATCAACCTTGTTTTGTGAAAAAGAGGGTTTCACATTCTTGCTTCTGCAAAACTTTCCTATATGTCCTGGTTTATCACATTTGTAACATATGACACCTTTTTGAACAAGCTTACTTCCACCCATTCTAGATTTGCATTCATTAGCCTTATACCTAAATCCATTGCATGTATAATAGTATCCACTGATAGATTGAAACATCATGCCATTATTATAGCCATTCATCATTTGTTTTATGCAACCACTAGCTCTATGACCAAATCTATTGCATGTATAGCGCTTACCGAGAAATGATGGAACATTCTGATTCATTCTAATTCTACATTCTATAGCTTTATGTCCAAACTTATTGTAGTAATAATAATAACCATTAAAAGATGTGTACCTTTGTGCATTTGGTTATCTGATAGGTGGTCTCTTGATGTCTTTCTTATGGTTCCATATCTGTATGACATTTCCCTTCTTGTCATCTTTCTTTTTTAGCATTGTTTGGAGTCTGATCTACCTTTGAAATTTTACCTTTCTCAAACCCTAATCCTTCTTTGTCCTTTGAAGCCTTTCATACAACAATCATCTCATCAAGCAATGCAAAGCTCTTCTTGAATTCTTTCTTTCTCCAGATCTAATCTCACAGTAACAATCTCTTGTTCAAGCTTTGAACATTCTTCAAATTTTTCTATCAGTTTAACATTCATGCAGTCTTCAACTCTTTTACCCTCTTCAACTTGTACTTTCAGATTGGTGAGTCTCATTTGTTTCTTTGATTCTTTCTGTAGCTTTCTTCATTTTCTCTCTCAACTTCTTAACGCACTCATCTGCATCACCAAGATCCTTTTTCAGATCTTTGTTCTTAGCTTCTGCTTTATCCAAATCATCAAGAGTTGATTTGATTTCTCCTTCCATTTCCACTACGCAATCTTCTTTAGTAAACCTTTAGGGATAATCTCTTCTAGAGGAATAGGATACTTCCTTGTAGCCATGTGTTCAACTCCAAAATCTACCTCAGCAGTCAAGTTAATTGAAGGAACCAAGCTTTGATACCAATTGTTGAACACCCAAAATATTGAGGGGGGGTGAATTAGTATTCTTAATAACTTAAACATTCATTCAATGCATCGCATTAAAATTGCAGTAATGGGAAGGTACATAGAAAGCATGCATCACACGAAAGAACACAAGAACACCAGATTTATGTGGAAACCCAAAAAGGGAAAAACCACAATGAGGATTAGCTTTGATACAATTGGAGGAATCACTGTCCAAAAGAAGAAAGGTTCACTACTTGAAATAGAAAGAGATAGAAGAAATGGTTGCTCACTACCAAATATGAACTGCTAATAATGCATCTGACCTATGTTGAAGATATAATTCCACTAAAGCTTAGAATACTGACTTAACACACTTCATTTTTCACCTCGACTCCAATTCACACTTATCTAATCTAAATCTTGCACACTTAACTATCTCTCCTACCACCCTTGCACACAAGAAATTAACTTTGTATATATACCATAATCAACCAAAACATCAATTAGGTCAGCCCAAAACATGTATCATGCAATACTTCTTCCTATCGACTCAAAACTCAATTATACACACCTTGCAAAGGGAACCAAAGCATATAACATATTAAGATAGGTCAAAATGACCTATAATTATTCCCATAATTCCGTTCCAACCTCTACTCATCTTTGCACAACCCAAAATACTTAGGTCGACACCACTGGTGAAGTAACAATAGAATGAACCATCTATTCACTTATAACTTGACATGCGAACAACCAAAACACTTGCCACTTAGAGAAAACCTACTACAGGAATCCTCAAACACTTTTGCAAATCCACGTACCAAATTGTTCATCCATGGTGGAATGCAGAGCATTCTAATCATATACTATGTCACAGTTACACTGGCATATCCAAACCGATACTTTGTCACTATTATCTTCAACTGCGGAAGGCATTAGATCATGAAACTTTGGATTTAGATTCTTCCAACATACACCATCATTACCTCAAAATGGCATAGCTAAATTATTCATGGTGGAGCAATCCAAACCAAAAGACTAGTTCTCTAAACACTAGAACTGTATTTTGGACTTAGGCAATTATCCAAACATCTTATCTTCACCGTTCATCTAATCTTCACTAGACCAACGCTTTTGAATATTTACCATGGATTTCCATCAATAATGGGTTGCCATAAATGAAAACACCATATGAAATCATATGCTCATCAATATCCATTAATCTCTCCATTCAACTTAGGTTTTCATCACACAAACTTCAATGACAAACTTCCAAAAATCTCTCTCGAAAGTCAGTTTTCCAACACAAGCATCATGTTAGCAATGCACCATATGTTCATGTGATTTTATTTATGTTTCATGTCTTCTTTTTTTTATGAGTACTAACACTTGTAGAACTTTGAATCAAGCATCAATTTATCCTTGAAGGTGATGAGTACAATGACTTTAGTCCATCAAGGAATGCAGATCTGAGTGGTAAGTTGCACCAATTGTCAATTTATCACTTGTTTATCATTTAGCCTTTGTCCAACCAAGGGTAATCTCTCTTTTACATCATCATAGCCATTGTGGGGTTAGAAATACCAAAACGAGGTTTGACTTAGGTAAGCCCCTATACAACACAACCATTTCCCCTCTTTCTTGTGTGTAGGTTATGGATCTAAGGTGAATTGGAAAAGGATTAAAGACCTTATTATTCATTCAAGCATTCAAGTCCAACAAGTCAACAAATTAGGGAAAGTGGATTTTAGCAGTGACAGATGAAGTTCCAATGAGTCCAGAGGAGAAGAACCTACAGAAAGAGAGCAATGGGAGACTAAAATCTAATTTTGAGTATCTGCTTTTCAAGTCTAGGGTGCACAATGCCCTTGTGCAGTCATATTAAGCTTAGATTTATATGTCAGGTTCCTCTGTGTCTACACTCTACTCTTCTAAACTCTATTTTTATTTTCTAGTTTTGTATTTTTTGAAAATTATCTCAATTTTCTACATTTTCATAGTTAACCTAGGTATATCTTTGCATTATCAAATTAAATCAATTAATCCTTATCAACACACAACCCCCAAAGGCCTAAAACCCCAATCCATCATCCTAGCTCTTCTATGTAGGTTAGTGGCCAAGTGGGTGTTTGAGATCAATTTTAATTTTTTTTCTTGTGATGTTGAAACAAGTGTGGTTTAGACCCTAGATCTATTTTTTGACATCACATTTTGGTGAACCTGATGTTTGTACATTTTAAAACATTTTGCAATCCTAACTAGGTCATGTTAAAATCTGAAAATAATTTGAAAAAGTTTTAATTTGTGATTTGTGCATGAAAATTTTGATAAAAAGTATTGAAAAAGTAAAAATATTGTATAGAATTTTTACTTCAAAAGATAAATAGTGCTAATTTCAGATGTTGCAAGAAAGATCTAGTCAATAATTGCACTAAAAAATATTCATTAGGTCAGGATAAAATCTGAAATTGTTTGCATCTGTCATTTATGCATTCATATCTTGTTGGAAAAGTGAAGATTTGCATTGTTGTTGTCATCTCAAAAGATAGAAATTTTTTTAATTTCTAGATTTTTCAAACTATGATTAGTTGATTACTATATTTTCTAATCTAAAATATATATTTAGAATACATTGCATTATTGGAAAAATCTAAAATTGCATGTATAATTGTGTTTTACATAGCAAAATTGAAATTCCATGCATTTCTAAAAATATGTTTGTTACCAGACTTGAACATCTACAAATTAGGATCCTCAAACACTATAGCTCATTTCCAAATTTTGAATTTAGCAAAGATCAACCTCATTGGTCTAGGGAACCTAACACCCCTGTCTAGTCAGTTTTGACCAAAATTTAAATCATAATTGTATATATGATTTTTGTGTTGTTTTGGTTTTTGCGTTTGCAAATTATTTCAGCTTTTGCGATTGTGTTGTGTTTTCATTTCATTGTATGAACATTAAAGTGTTTTGAATCTCATAAAAAAATTATGAGCTTCATGACTTGGCGTTCCTTAGCTAATACCCTCATGAGACATAGTTTCATACTTATGGCTTCTCATACTACAATCACAACTGGTGTTGATCCTTAGTCTTATAACTCTTTCACTCAAGGTATTGTGTCTACCCAATCCATCTTGGATTACCTTCCTAATCCTACATTTCCCATGTCTTCATTGCAACCTAACACCTATGTAGACTCGGCAGATGTTTTTCCCATGTCCGTGATGATAAAGTAAAAAAAATAGATAAAGACCTAAAAGGACTTCAACAATTTTTAAGCACTGAACCTTTGGCTAAAAAAATAGTCGCTCTTTTGGATAACCTTAGGAATTTGGTAAACGATTCACAAGAGATAGAAGTGTTGTGTATCATAGCTCATATAGTGGATGTTAATATTCCTATGGTAGCTAGTTTCACTCAAGTTTTAACTAACACTCAAAAGCAATTAGGAAAACAAATTTCCTCTCCTACAACCTTGTCTTCTATTCCCACCTTTATAGCATCAACAATGTAATATAGCAATGGTTTAAACTCAATCTTAGGTATTTCTATTAGAAATCCTTATAGTTTTATCCCTTCATCTATAACACCACCATATTTGTCACCCCTCCTAAATGTGCATAATAATAGCCCACCAACCATCTGTACTAGTTCACCATACTCAACACATTCCCAACATATGTCACCTAATAATCCAATAATAAATCAAATTTTACAAAACATGAAATCATTATAGCAAAAAAATTCAAACTTAAACCAAAATCAAACCAATGGTAAACCTCCAGCATACCTTACACGTATCCCATTGTTGTTTTCTATCTTAAAGACACCTATACTATAAAACATTGAAATACCTCACTTTGAAAAGTGCAATGGTAAAGGAGAGCCTAATAACCATGTGTCAGATTTTATTGCCTTGTTTAGCAACTTAATTTTTGAAGATGTGATCCTAGAAAAGCTCAGATAATTGAAAGATATGGCCTTGGATTGGTTTTTTTCATTTCCAAGAAACTCAATCACCTCCTTCACACAACTCGTTAGCGATTTACTCCAATACTTTCAAGCAAACCTTGGTCCTCAAGTTACGTTCATATTTAGTTCATTATGAAAAAGGACCTAAAGAGAAGATAATAGACTTTATAGGATGATACCAATCACTTTATTTACAAATCTCCTATAGTCTTCCAGATGCTGACATTCAAAGGGATTTTATAGGGAACTTACAACCTAATATTTGAGATAAGATATTATTGATGAAATATCCATCTTTTACACACTTGTGTACAACCCTTCATGATTATCAATTATTGATTAGTCAATATAAAGGTACACTTTCATCGACTCCTACTAGTTAATTTGAATCCATGCCTCAAAACAAATACCAATCATTTAAAAACCAAAACAAAAACTTCATTTATATAAACACTCCTCAAACTGCTAATAACATTGAAACACAAGTTGTTGCAAATACAACTTCATATCAATTTAGGCCAAGAGATAGGAAATTTTCACAATTATTTGATTCTCTCCATGTGATCATGTTGCAATTGTTAAATAAGAATATGATTCAACTTCCTCCCATTAGGCCCATTGACACAACTAAACATTTACCACCAAACTTTAACGCAAAAACATTTTGTCAATATCATCGTACACCCCGACACAATATGAAAAGATGCATGTGTCTTAAGAACCAAGTGCAATACCTCATCAACTCTAATAAAATCCATTTGGTTCACATTAATGACAAAGAAAATACTCTAGTTTTACCACCCAATCAAAACTTGCAAATATTTACAAACCCATTGGTAAGTCATTCAACAAACTTTGTTCAATATAGTGATAATGAAGAAGATGATAATAATCTATCCAACTTGGTAAACATAATTGAAATTTAACCTCATAAGGGTCAAACCAGTATTTTCCCTAAAATTTATTTTATATATATTGATGCTTCTATAACCACACTCGATGGTCCTCTTTATATCACTGGTAGAATTAATGATAAACCCACAAGCGAAATACTCATTAATCCCATGTGTAGTGAATGTGATCACCAAAGAGTTCTTATATGTGCATGAACTTTATAAAGATGAGTATAAACAATTAAAAGTATGGTTAACAGATCATGATAGTTTTGTTTTCCCTATGATTGGTTTGATAACTCTCCTAGTAAAATTTGGACCTAAACAATTGGATGTTTCATTTATCATAATTCTAATGTCGAACCAATTTTGTGTGAATTTATGTCATCCATGGGTGAGCTACATGAATGTGGTCCCGTAGATTTTTCACAACTGTATTAAATTCCCATTTGAAGAATAAATATATATAATTTATCATAATAGATTTAAGCCTTTGGCCTCTCATGGAATTTTTTTGCTAGATTGCTTTTGGCCTCAAATAGTTGCACCCATAAAACCTCATGAGGAATTTTTATTTGTGTCATATCAAAATGTAAAGCTAAGTGTATAGCCAAGTTATATGTTTGTAATATGCAACCTTAGGCTCCTCAATCTACAATGACTTTGATGGTTGTTCCTCCTACCCCACAAGTAGTGGACGAACCTTAGTCTAAATGGGGTATCCTCCCCCAACTAATTGACATGTATGTTGTAGTCCCACCTCTGCCATCTTATAAAAGACCAAGATATAACTATGTAATTAACTTTGTGCCTCTTAAATAAAAACAAGTCTTTAAACTGAAAAACTAAGAGTCTAGTGGTCTCCCAACTAGTAGTGGTCCCTTTGGTGAGAACACCTCAATTACCCCTTCACAAGTTGAAACTTGTGCGAGAAGAAATAGAAGTGCAAAAGAGCATAAATAAAGACATCATGTCATGGCTTGTAAACTCATTGAGGAGCATAAAACCTTACCTAGTGACCATCCATCCATCCAACTCAATTCTAATAAATTACCTCCCACCCATCCATCCTCGTCATCACCTGACTCCACCTCGCCACCCTCACCAAACCATGAAGTTTAACCTTACCTATCCCATCCTAGGAAAAGAATGAAATAACCTCATGCAAATGATTGTGCTCATAGTCATTCTAATAGAACTAATATGCAACCTATTGTGATACGTTCAGATAGTGAAGAAGAAGATAAAATAGAACAAAAAGAAGAGCATAATGAATTAGCTTTTATATTTTATAAATTAATGAATTTAGGTGGGGACAACCATGATGATCCTCCTAATGATATTGACTCACTATTGAACCGAGTACTTCTTGTATTGCACTTGTTGTAGTTCCTTTAGTGTATTGTCTGTCTCCTATTTATGATGGGAAATATTGGGATGCAAATTATTTTCTTTAGATTAGCTTGCATGTGTAGTACCTCTCGTCTATCTTTGTGTGTTTTCTTGCGCATAATGTGATCTTGCATGATGTTTTGCTTGGTGTGTCTTGATGTTTGTTAGTTTTCCTTCGATGACCCTTTTTGTTCTTGTTGGCATAAGGGTACTATAGTGTAGAAAATTGTACTCCCTTCTTGGAGATGGTACAATTTCACACTTACTCTAGACCTATTTTAGTATCCTTGCATTCATGACCCTTTAAATCATCATTAATAGGCCCCTAAGACCCTTTATTTTGGATCCCAATGCTTATTTCGACTGAAATCCTGACAAAATCAACAAAGGCATTTAATTTTCTAACACCTCGACATTTTCTCACCCTGAAAAGCTAGGGTGGGACTCATACGCCACCTTGGGCATGAGTCCCCCTAGGTGGGACCCATACGCCACCTTGGGCGTATGAGTCCCATGTGCCCCTTTTTAGGGTTTGAGCAGGAAATTAAGGTTTCTAATTCAAATTTTTGGTTGATGTTGGCATTTGGGATCTAATAAATGGTAAATTAGATGAAGTACCTATATAAACAAGGTTTCAAATCATTATTTTACCTAGAAAAGTGATTCAAGAGCCAAGAAATCTTAGAGTTTACAATCAAGAGTCTTCAAGAGAGATTTGTAAGTATTCAAGAGCAAGTAGCAAGCCAAGTTGAAGTCTTGGAGAAGAATTTTAGTGTTTTTGTAGGTCTTCAAGCTCACTTTCAATTCAAGATTTAGCATTGTCAAAGATTGATGATGGTTTCCTATGGAGAATCACGATGGATTCTAGGTTGGGGAGATGCAACTATCCATTGAACCAAGCCTAACGACTTGTTTCCTAAGTTATTCCATCCTCCATTATCATTCTACTTTCTACCTAAAGGAAGGTACACACATCATTATGGCTTACTAGGGTGATTAGAGATCTCCCAAAGTGAGTCATCATCTTTATGTTTCATTCATGCATCTTATTCTAGCACATTAGAATAGGGTTTTATTGCATCTTAGATCTGCTAATCTTGGATACACTTGAGATTAGGACTTGCACTCATATTTACTTTCAAGATCTATTATTTCTATCAAGTTTTAACTACCAAACTAGGGGTTTGATCGAGGTAAACCCCCCATCAGCAAATCAATACAATATTTTATTTTGTAGGTTTTTAGCAAGTTCAAATCCGAAAAGAAAGTTTGGAAGGAAGAGCAGAGATAGGAGAACAGATTCAAATCTTAACTTTCTAAAAAAGCAGAACAAGACTGATACGCCACTTGTGGCGTATGAGTCCTGGTATAGCTCTTTTTCTAGATTTCAGAGGATTCAGACTTGTCATTGTGAAATTCCAGTTTCTACCCAGAAACCCTAAACTGGGACTAAATCGCCCCTACTGGCGTATGAGTCCCAATGTGCATTAAAAGTCATTTTTTTAGGATTTCAAACCTTGTTTCAAGTATCTTCATTTTTCCAAGTGCCCCTCTATCCTTTCTCGGTTCATTATTTTGATTTTCAGTTTCATATCTTCGATTACATAGTTAGGTTTGCATATCATTTGCATCTTCTTCTTTCCAAGCCTTTGCTTGGTGGTGAACCCCCTTTTGTCTCTAATCACAACCCTAGGACATTTTATTGCAGATCTCTTTCCCTCATTCCATCCCTAGATTGAGATCTCTAATGTTTCCTTGAATGAAATATAAGGAAATAGGAGGAAGGTCCTAAACCCTTTTTGTGTTCCATCTCCTAAAAGGTGGAACCCCTATTTCCTTCATTTCAGGTACAAAGAAAATGAACTTATCATAACATTCATCTATTTGGATCTCCATTCATCATTATGTTGTGATTTTTTTTGTCTTGTGTTTTCTTTTGGGAATGATGCAAAGTGTTGATATATTTGGTCTCTTCTATGTTAATCCAAAAGCTTGTTATGTTGTTTTCATGTGTCATTCCTCCATTATGTTTATAGTTTAAAAAGCATTCAATGAATGATGTCAATCCCAAGCATAATCATATTATATATTATCTATGGTTTATCTATGGTTTATAATCAAGTCTTTTTTCTTGTTATATGGCTTTCTCTCGAGGGCAACCCCTTGTCATGAGTTAGCTTTGTTGGGAATATATCATTGGCATAGGATATTCCAATATACTCTCATGGCCTATTATGTTGTATATATTTTTTTATTCTACCCTAAAGGAAATTTCTCACAGTTGGTGTTAGGAATTACTTTAAGGTGGGGGCATACATTCCATTATGTGCTTCACTTTGTTCACATACATTGAAATTTGTGATATGTTTTTGGCATATTGATCATTTTTTAGTACCTTATTAAAATTATTAGAAATATAATTCTTGATATGGTTGACGTGAGAACACACCTAGTGAATATCAAAATTCACTAGCCCATGTGTGTTTTTCATTTTGCTACTATGCAGAAACTCACCTAGTGAATATTAGACTTCACTAGCCCATATTTTTTCTTGTCGAAGCTCACCTAGTGAATATTAGACTTCACTAGCCTATGATACTTTAGTTCATGGGTCGCCTAGTAAATATCAAACTTTGTTACCCTCTGATTCATGAACACCTTGGGTATGGATCCTAGTCAAAATTTTGTGGAGCTTTCTAGTCTATGGTTGTCATATCCTTTTTTGCATTGTTTTTGAATAATGTTTGTATTTTTTGCATTGTATTTGCATCGTATTTTATGTGTTTGCTTTATGTTTTTTTCATTATATTAGTTTTGTGTCTTCATTCTGTATGCTTCATGTTTTTCATGTTGTATTGCATGTCATATGTGTGTGTGTTACTTTATCTTTACATTGTTCTGCTATAGGAACTTTAGCCTAAGGGCTAACACATCTCCTAGATTCAATGTTGTCCTATCTCTTCAATGTTTGGATAATCGGACCCTTCTTGACTTATCCTTATTTTAGTGATTTTGAGTGTAATTTCATACTCTCACTAAAATGGGGGCTAAATATAGCATCATAAATTATCACCCTTGATAATTTAACACTAAGTTTAGCTCCCCCTCATTTGTGCATTTAATTTTCCCATTTTTTAATAATCTTTGGAAAATCAAAAGTTGATTTGGTAGGACATAATTAATGTTTAATTGCCAATGCTTAAGGCCCCACAATAGGTCTGGACTAAGGCTCCCAATCCCCCTATCCATCTTATTTTGACCCCAATTCACATATGTCAGTGTCAACATTTTAACATTCATAAATTTAAAAATATTTGTTAGCTATTGATATTTATTTTTTGGGAAATTAAATAAATACATATAAATACAAGTCTTTTTCATCATTTGAAATCCTAGAAAAATCATAAATCAATTGATATCATAATTGAGTAGCCAAGAGTGGAATTTGTAGAATTACAACAAAATTATTTCAGTCAAGCATTATGTTAGCAATGCATCATATGTTCATGTGATTTTGTTTATGTTTCATTTATATTTATTTTGTGAGTACTAAAACTTGCAAGACTTCAAATAAAGAATCAATTTCTCCTTGAAGGTGATGAGTAAAATGAATTCAGTGGGGATGGAGTGAGTGGTAAGTTGCAAAAATTATCATTTTTTCACTTGTTTATCATTTAGCCTCTGCCCAATTGAGGGTAAGATCTCTTTTACACCATCATAGCCATTGTGGAGGTAGAAATACCAAAACAAGGTTTGACTTAGGAAAGACCCTATATGACACAGCCCTTTCCCCTCTTTCTTGTGTGTAGGTTATAGATCTGAAGAATTGGAAAAGGATTGAAGACCTAATTATTCATTCAAGCATTCAAGTCCTACAAGTCAAAAAATTAGAGAAAGTGGATTTTATCAATGACAGACAAAGTTCTAACATTGAGTCCAGAGGAGAAGAACCTATAGATAGAGAGAAAAAAGAGACTAAAATTTGATTCTTGGTATCTAATTTTCAAGTCTAGGGGGGATAGCAATCTTGTCCAATCATCTCAAGCTCAGATTTATATGCCAAGTTCTTCTATGTCTGCACTCTACTCTTTTGAACTCTATTTTTGTTTTCTAGTTATGTATTTTCTAGATTTTATCTCAGTTTGCTACATTTTCATAGTTAACCTAGGTACATCTTTGTATTATCAAATTAAATCACTAAAATATCAATTAATTTGTATCAACACACAACCCCTAAAGGACTAAAACCCTAATCCGCCATTCAAGCTCTTCCATTGAGGTTAGTAGCCAAGTGAGTGTTTGAGATCAATTTTAATCCTTTTTCCCTTGTGATTTTGGAACAAGTTTGGTTTAGGCCCTAGATCCTTTTTTATGAAATCACTTGGCTATTGGGATTACTTATGTTATCTTGAAGAATGAATATGTGGTGGGTTCTCTTAGATAAGGAGGAAGGTATCCATCAGTGCAAAGGAAGCCCTAAATTTTTGTGGAAAACCTAGGAATACAACAAGAAGAATGAGAAATGTGATAAATACAAGTCCAAGGGGAGATCCAAATCTCCTTGAAAGTCCAAAGTTATTTTCTATAATTGTGGTAAGCCTGGACACTTCCATAAGGAGTGCAAAGAGGAAAAGAAGACAAAAAAGAAGAAATTTGATTTTGATTCTAAGTCTGAGAAGGAAGATGGTGATGCATTTATTACAACTTTGGCAACTCGTGTAGGTAATGATGCATGGTTAATTGACTCACATTTATCTTTCCATATGAGATCTAATATAGATTGGTTTTATGAATATGAGGAATTTAATGGAGGTGAGTTGTACTTGGGTGATGATTCATGTTTAAATATTGTTGGTTGTGGTAAAGTTAGAATCAAGTTTCTTGATGGTAGAATAAAAAGTATTGATGGTGTGTTACATATCCCTAGATTAGCACAAAATTAGATATTTATAAGGAAACTAATAGATGTGGGTAGGAAAGTAGTATTTTTTTATGCAAGATGCAAGATGGTTAGAGGTGTTATGGTAATTGCTAGAGGTGTCAAATATGGAACACTATATAAGCTTGATGCATGTATTGTTGAATGCAATAATACTTATGTTAAAATCAAGTATGTGGCTACTTTATTAGAAGAGGTGGGGGTGAGGTGGGGGTTTCGTCTTCAGTGAATGATCATGTATTTTGGGCACCCAAGGGTTCTCTTTCTTCTTAATCAAAGTTACTTGCGGAGAAAACTATGTTATGGCACCATATACTTAGCCACATTAGAGAAAAGGGTCTAAGGACCTTGAAAAAAAAAAACCTTATTGAAAGGTTGGATGATTGTAATATTAAATTTGAAGTGAGAATTTCATTTATGGAAAGTAAAATCACATTCAATTTAACTCGAATTCTCATAAATCTTATGATATATTGGATCTTATTCATTCTAATGTGTTTGGTACTATATATGTTACTTCAATTGGAAAATCCACATATTATGTTTCATTTATTGATGATTATATTAGGACATGGATATATTTTCAAAATAGTAAATATAAAGTTTCCAATTGATTTAAATAATTTAAAGCAATGGTTGAGTTGTAGACTAAAAAGAAAATAAAATATTTGAGGATTGATAATGACGATGAATTTTTCTCTAATGATTTTGATAGATTTTATAAAGATTGTGGCATTCATAGACAAAATACAACTCTGTATTATTCACAATATAATGGAGTTATAGAAAGAATGAATAAGACATTTATGGATAAGGCTAGGAGTATGCTAAGTGGTGTTGTCTAGAATAAAGGTTTTGGGCTGAAATTTTTGCCACTGCTTGTTACCTGTTTAACATGTCTCCTACATCATCTCGTGTTGATAAGATTCCTATAGAGGCATGGTCGAGTCACAATCCTTCACAGAGACATCTTAGATTTTTTACTTGTGAGACATATACACATGTACCAAAGGAGAAGCAAACAAAGTTAGAGAACAAGGTTGTGGAATGTATCTTCATTGGATATAGTTATGGTGTGAAAGGATAAAATATTTGGGATCCTATTGAAAAAAAGGTAATATATAGTAGAAGTGTTATTTTTGAGAAACTAAGCCTTCTTCTATTACATTGCATCCAAAACAAATTGAATAGGAAGATGTGATTCAAATTCCCTCTACACTTGAATAAATTTGATTTGAGGCCCCTAAATAGACAAAAAGTTGAGGAGAGCTCATCTAGCTCTGAATATTTAGAAGAGGAGGAAGAACCTCCAACTCAGCTTGTTCATGAGCTACAAGGCATAGACAACCACCTGAAAGGTATTCACTTGATGATTGGAGATGTATTTTTGCTTTGAATATTAACATAGATGAACCCAAATATGTAGAAGAGGCATTTGGTATGAATGATGTAGAATCTTGGAAGATTGTTATGGATGAAGAAATGAAAACTTTGAAAAAGAATGATGCATGGGATCTTGTACCATTTCCTGAAGGAAAAAAACCTATTGGTTGCAAATGAGTGTTCAAGAAAAATATTGGTTCAGATAGAGGTATTGAGAAGTACAAAGCATGGTTGGTTGCAAAAGGTTACTCTTAGGTTGAGGTTGTTGATTATGGTGAGATATTTTCTCCTGTTAAAAACATGAGAAAAATGACATCCATTATATTTTTACTTTCTATTGTTGTTTATTATTATCTATAGATTGAGAAAATGGATGCGAAAATAGCCTTCCTTCATGGTGATTTGGAGGAGGATATTTATATGACATAGCCAAAGCATTATGTGATGAAAGGTAAAATTGATTTGGTATATAAATTGAATAAATCTTTGTATGTCCTCAAACAGAGTCCTAGGATGTGGTACTAGAAATTCAATAAATATGTGGAGTATGGGATTTAAGCATTCTAAATCATATCATTGTGTTTATTATAAATATGATGGTGATCATTTCCTATTTATTGCATTATATGTTGATGATATGTTATTTATTAGTAAATGGAAAGGAATGATTTCAAAACTAAAGTCTCAACCTGTTGCTAATTTTGAAATGAAAGATCTTGGTGCAACTAAGCACATTATTGGGATTGAAATTAGAAGAGATAGAGTGAAAAAAAAGCTATGGCTTGGCCAGTGTAAGTACATCAATTCAGCTTTACAAAGGTTTAACATGTAGGATTGTATTCCATTGTTTGTTCTATTTACAGTTGGAACAAAGTTCTTTGTTTCAAATTTTCCAACATCCCCACCAAAGATGGAAGGTATAAGCAAAGTTCCTTACCAAAGTGAAATTTGAAGTTTGATGTATGTTATGGTCTGCACTAGATCAGACATTTCCCAAGCAATCAGAGTTTTTTCCATATATATGTCTAATCTTGGTAGAGTTTATTAGGATGTAATTAAAAGAGTATTCAGATATTTGTGAGGTACCTCAGAGTATTCATTGTGTTATCATGGTAATTTCATAGGAGACAAAATTTCCCTTGACATTCATGGTTATGTGGATTCAGACTGGGTAGGTGATGTTGATAGCAAACAATCCACCAATTCTTATGTGTTTACTTTATTTTGCAATACAATTAGCTAGATGAGTAAGCAACAAGATGTGGTTGTTTTGTTCGCTATTGAAGTTGAGTATATGAAAACTACTCATGATCGTAAAGAAGCCATTTGGATTAAGAGACTATGTTCAAATATTGGAATAAAACAAGGTGCAATGAAAATTTATTGTGATAGTCAGAGTGTGATATGCCTAGCCAAGAACTCGACATTTCATGCCAAAACCAAGCATATTGATGTACAATATCATTTTTTTAGAGATATGGTTGACGATGGTAGGTTGAAGCTAGTCAAGGTAGAGACTTTGATGAATGTTGTAGATTATTTAACTAAGCTTGTGATCATAGATAATTTGAGACAATTTTTAGAGTCTATGGGCCTCTTGGCCCCTATAAATTAAATCATGGTATTGATCCTTGTATTGTTCTTACAAGGTGTTTGACAAGTGGGAGATTGCTAGGCAAAGTGGTGTCTCAACCTTGTAGTTATAGGAGGTTAATATATTGAGCACGAGGGGATGCAAGTGGGGGTACCCCCTTGTGGGGTCTAGGGGGATGACCCCCCAATGAGGGGTTTAGGGGCAACGCTACTGAAAGCCACATTTTATGTATATTTTATTATTGTAAATATTGGACATTCATCATTAGGTCTTAGATTTGATGGTAGATATTTTGTTGGCTTGTCTTTCCATAGAAGGAAACCTTATTTATGATTACATTATATTATGCTTATGCATTATGATGTATTCTAAGATTCTAATAGTTGTTGTGTTGCCTCAAGATCTCTAGTTGGTGATAAACCTATGAGAAGCTTGCTCTGCAAGTATATTATAATCTTCATGATTGGTGATAAACCTGTGAGAAGCTTTCTCTACAAGTATATTATAATATATTGGGTGGTTGTGGGGTTTTTCCCATGTAAATCACTATGTTGTGGTATGCATGATATTTATGTTTAATTTGTGTATCTATTGTAAATATCTATAAAGTTTTGCATTATCCTCCTAAAGAGATTAGTGTAAGAAGTTGTTTTGCTACTTTAGCTTCCTTACAATCCCATGTTGTGATATATCTCATTGATCCACCTAACTTGATCAATCATGATCCTAATCTCACTAAGCCACTCCTTTCAAAATATCTTGGTTCCCTCTTCTCAGTCGGTACCATTATCTTGTAGAGTGTATCATATTATGTGGCCTCGCTCATTGTTCAAGTGTAATCTAGAGCCAACTCTGCTACCCCTACCCTATCGCCACTCCTTGCAACATCCCTCTCCTATTTTAACCTTTCCACCTCCACTACTAATCTCCTTTGATCTAGCTCCTAGGAACCCTAGGAAAGCCATAGGCTATCTCACATGGTAATCATTATGTCTCTCTTCATGGCTATCCCATACCTCTCCTCCTAGAGGTTGTCCCTCTCAAATGTGATGGTATGAAACCATGCATGCACTCCATCAAACCACTTCTACAAGGCATCCATCTTGTTGAGCCTGACTATGCTTGTTGAGGGCCTATGTTTGTTGAGGGACTATTCTAGTCTCTCCTCCCTCCTACCCACTCTCTTCTCCCTATGTTGATATCTCTAGAAGTTTTCATGGGGATCTCTAACTTTCCTCTCCCATATTTGTATCCTCTAAGATAGATGAGCTTGAGGACCCGTTGTGACTAGTCGTCACCTCCTCCTTTACTATCTGCTCTATCACCTCCACCCCCTCCTCAACACCCCTCCCACCTCAAAGCCTTTGTCCCTCCTCAACTGACCACTACAAGCCCCCATCCTCCTCAATCAATCTCTTTGGCTACCCTCTCTCATCATCCTATGTCTGGGACTATATCCCTCCTCCTCCTCTATACCTCCTCCATGGTAGCCTACATCCATCCCACCAATGATACTCTTAGTTCCATGATTAGTCTCACAAGCCTATGTGTATCTAACAATTCCTTGCATCTATTTGTCACTCCTAGGTCATCAAACCCTTCATATATATCCCATACAACTTGCTCCAACTACCTCCAATAATTTATTGTTGTGTATAGTGCCACTCACATCCCTTAATCTACTACCTCCTGCATCAATCATACAATTACATGTGACCCACTGTCACATCTTGCCTCAATTTTCACTTCCTAGTCACTTGATCTAACTTGTATAGCTCAATCAAAAAGGGGTATTTTCCAATTATATAATAGGTAGTGAATATATACCACTCAGTACATATGTCTTCCTTCCACCCATCCTCTTCTTGGTATGGCCTCAAGGTTACATCTCCATCCTTCATGTCATTTGATAACCTCCTCTAATGCAACATGCCCCTAATATCCCTACATTGCAACATTTATCCCCAACTAAACACCATCGGATTATCATCATCTCTCTCCACCCTTATCCCTAATGTTTGTGTCACAAGTATTTTCTCCCATGCCTAGATCTATATGAATGTGACATGTGTCATACTCTATCCTCCTTGATAGGAGATAAGTGCAAATCTTGATACAAGTGGTCCAACACATATGCTCCCTATGTGAAACTCCTCTAATGCTTGACTGTATTGTTCATGCACTCCCCCAATTTCAATGTAAAAAAATGATCACTTTGGTCAAGAATCAACACTTTACTAACCAATCCACAAAAGTATATTGTCATCCCTAGAACATTCTCTCTATAGAAATATAGGTCTAGCTTCCTCCCTCTAACCAACACATCTTCTCTCCCAAATAGCCTCCCCACTGTCACCACTACCACCCCTATAGTGTTGTGGACCTATTGTCCCCTAATAAGCAAGCATAAAATCCTCCAAACATGCTCCAAGGTCACTATCATCTCTTTTATTGGGAGACAAAACATTTTGGTCTTTGATTGCCATCTCTCAGCCAGTGATGTCACTAATACTCTCTGTGAGGAATTTGTGCTACGTGATGGGCTTAATAATTGGCTAGTTTTCTTTTTACTATTTTATGCTTTAATCATTTCTTCTGCTAAGTTTCAAAGATATTACCAAGACCTTACATACCTTTTATACACTTTTAAGTATGTGGAAATGGAAATATGTTATGTTGATAAATACCTATACGAATGCATGAATGTCTATGGAATTTAGTATGATTCTATGTTTAATTTATGATTATTAATAATTTGGATGCCTTAGGAATAAGACTAACACCTTGGAGCTGTTGGTATGTGGCAACAGATCATGCTATACTATACACCCCAGCCCCCTATCCTACTTTTTCGCGTGATCACCGAAAAAGGGAAAAATCAATGAAAAAGGAAAAATCCAATTTTGTAGAACCCTAAAATCTAGAAGCTTCTAAGCTTGGTAAAAAGGGGTTCGGATGGGTAATTCAATATGATGAAGAAAAACGCGATTATTCGCAAGATTGTAATAGGTTTTACACTGGATAATAAAAGTATTGGATGGCTGCGGTTTGGTGGATGTAGCCCAGATTGGGTGAACCACGTTAAATTCTGTGTTATGATTTATTCTGTGTATGTTTTAGTTTCTCTATTTTTTTTTTATTAAATCTGCATTTAATTGTTAGATCTGCCATCTCTAACCCTAACAGGAGCAAGGACTATTAACCCACAACAACAAGTTTCCTAGTCTGTAGCATAAGGATTGTGCAAAGAAGAAGTCAAACATCCAAGGCACGACACTTTTAGAAGGGAAAAAAGGTGATCATTTATTGATCAATCATGAGCCACCACTTAACACTCTTGCTCATCGAATAAGACAGCTAGGAGAAGGAGTCTACTCTCAGCAGGATTGATTCATGACATGACTGTTCTTAGGAATACATCTTTGTCATAGAAATTAAACTATAGGACGTAGAATTCTAAATTGGTTTCTCTACTCTTGCTTTATAGTTATTGTTTTCTATTTCAAACTAAGTCCTCCTATCTTTGAGGGAGAGTGGATGGCTTCTTTATGAGTTTTTTTCAATTTGAGAAGAATACAACTCCTCATAGACCCTACATAGTGGGATCTGTTGTCGAGGAGAAAATATAGTTGATAGTTGATAAGTTGATTGTTGCTAGTTAGTTGTTTATTTGTTACTCAATAGTCACAACAAGAGAATATGTGTTATTGAATAAGAGATATTCAACATAAAATAGGTGAGTGTGTTGGATTGTATGTAAGAATTCAGTGTTAAAATAAAATAAAGGGAATTAGTTTGATATCATGGTTTTCAAAGTAAGTAGGTGAGTGTTTGAATTTTTTGTGGAAGCAACAACTCAAGCAAGGGCCACTTGAGGTAATGCTAATCCACTTCATTTTCTATTGTTAAAGATTAGATATTACATTATTGAATTTAGTTAGTAGTTTCTAGTTATATGCATGTGTTGTAATTCATGTATGTCATTTTGTAGCTTCATGTCAGTTCTATGCTCCGAAGAAATTAGCTAGGTTAGGATATTGCAGTTTTAACATTTGACAATTGTAGTCTTATGCATTAGGTATCTGTAACATAAGGTAACCATTTATATTCATTTCCCTTGTTTTGTAAATTAATAATTCATTTCACTTTCCAACTTTTATAGTCTTTTGTACATGTGTATTTTCATATACTCCATTGATGTAGGATGTGTATAGGATCAATGAACGCATATATTGTGCCAACACTGTCTAAAGTTTATGAGTCCCTGGTTGATAATTAGATGCAGCCTCTTGTGAAAGATGAACTATTTAGTAAAGATTCTTAGGTTCTCTAAACTGTGTATACTTAGTAGCACCAAGTTAATTAGAAATTAGAGATGCTCTACAGTTTTGGTGCCATTGTTGGGGATGGTGCTAAGTTTAGGATTCTCCTATGTGTTTTTAATTCCTTTCAAGCTTTCATAGTTTATCAATTCTATTTTTAGCATTAGGGTAAATAGGTATTTTAGCCATCAACAACAACACGAGTTACAGAAATCTACAGGAATCGAGCTGATCTAAAGAGTCACAACCATTACATGCAGAGACAATGAGATGCTCTAGGAATATTTCTCCCCTTAGTACAAAAAGCGTTAGTAGATACTAGTGAATAAAGTGAGCAGAATGAGGGAAACCCTGAAAAAGAATCATCCCTTACATTAGTACCTAAACCAACCACAAAGGAGACTTCCCGTATAAATATAGGAATCATGGGCGATGCAAAAGTAGAAGATCCACCAGAGCATGTAATGTTTGAAGTCCCTATAACCAAATAGGAAAGGCAGTTGCTCTGAATAACATACCTCCTTCAACACTCCCTATCTTCTATGGATTGGACACAGAGGATCCAAACACCTTTCTTTTTGAGTTTGATTTGCTATGCCGAAGCTATGACTACACCATAGATGCTCACTGACTCAAATTGTTTCCAGGTACACTAAAAGATGTTGCTTTGCAATGGTTCATGGGGTCAGGAAGAGATGTTGTTCCCAATTGGAATACAATGAAGACAAAATTCCTAGGGAAATACCAAGATTATTACAAAGGCACAAATAGAAAGAGGGATGACATTTTTAGGATGTCACTGAAAGAAGATGAGACATTGGAAGACTATGTTGATAGATTTTAGTTGTACCTCAAGAAATCCCTTCAAAATAGGATTTTTGATGAATCCTTGAAATTAGTATTTTTAAGGGGAGTTCATGGAGACTGTATGGATGCCCTCGATCTCAATGGGGTAGGGGAAATATCATAGTTTTCCTTTGATGAGATTTGTAGTGTGTAGAAATTATTCTAGGTCTTTCATCAAGTAGAGTAGGGGAGGCAAGACCTCTTCTCTGAACAAATCATCCATTGAAGTCTCAAGGGTAGAGCTGAGAAATCTTCTATCAAACTTGAAGGAGGTGTGTGTGTGTGAAATGTGGAAATTATTAGTAAATCAACACCAACCTTAATGAAATGAATTATATAAAAGATTTGAAATAAGTAAACTATTCTATTTTGCAGCTAAACAAATCTTTTAAGAATGTCTTATTGTCTTCTATTCCCAAGGATTTATTAAACCATTTGGCTCTCAGATTTCTTTGTGCACTATGGTTGTTAAAATGACAACTTAGGAAATGAGATAATATTCAATGCAAGCCAACTAAGTTCCTACATGAAACTATACGATGGAAATGATAATGGATACTATGATGAATGGATGATGGTGCTAGATTATTCGAGGTAGATACTATGGTATTGAACTAGGATGATTCTACATATGCTCAAATGCTAACTATGAATATACTAATCTAAAATGCAACTATGATGCAAAACATGACATAAAATGCAACTATGAAGCAAAGTGTGATTCTAAGATCTAACTATGATGCAAAACATGATATGAAATGTAACTATAAGACTCCAAAATGTTCCAATGCTCAAACGATATTCCTGCATGATTACTCTGCTCAAATGTGGATGCAAAATACAATGGCAAAGGGTTGTATTTATAGGATTTTCCAAGCATCTTGTGAGGTGGCAACGATCGACAGTTCAGATTCAAACAAGAGGGATGAATGGTGGATATGAAGAGAATCAAGAAGGTGTCCCCTTGACCAAAGACAACATGCCAAATGGATGGAGGAATCTCTTGACCAAAGGCAACATGCCAAATGGGTGGAAGACCAAAGTGTGGAAAAGACCATGTGTTTGAAAATAATTCTAATTTAAAAATTAGAATTATTTAATTTCATGTGACCTTGGTGAGGTGGCATAAAAAGTTGTAGACACGTGCTTGAATTTCCAATCGAGATTAGTGACACTTAATTAAATAAAACAAACTTATGAAATTTGTTTATTTAATTAAATTAGAAGAATATGATTTTAGATTTGGAGAATTAGAAGATATGAACTATATAAATAAATTGAGAATTTATTTATAAGTAGTTGAAACATTAATTAAAAAACTAGTATTTAATTAATTAAATGTCTTGACCGATTTTAGGTGTATACATTTTTCCCCTCTTTGAAGTAATGTGTTTACACGTTGCTTCAAAGAAAATTTTGATACTAAACTGAGAAAAAAAAAATTGATGCCCTAGATGTTGATTTTCAGGTGATGATAGATATATGCCTCCTCAGGAGATAAATCGGTGAATTTTTGAATTTTTTAGGAGTTTTTGGAATTTTTGAAAATTTTGATAATTTTTTGATGATTTGATGATCTCAAAATTTTATGATTCAAAAATGATTTATCTCCCGAAAAAGAAGATTGAGCCTACCAAATTGATTAATTGATTAATTGATGCCTTATGTTGCCTCCTCGTGTTTGATGTTTGATGATCACGTTCGACCAATTGATTTGATGATGTTGATGATTGACCTCATGATAGGTGAGGATCAATGATAGGATGATGATTGACCTCATGATAGGTGAGGGTCAATGATAGGATGCTGATGATTGTCCTCATGATAGGTGAGGATCAATGATAGATTGATAATTGACCTCATGATAGGTGAGGATCAATGATGGATTGATGATTGACCTCATGATAGGTGAGGATCAATGATAGATTGATAATTGACCTCATTATAGGCAATGATCAATGATAGATTGATGGTTGACATCATGATAGGCAAGGATAAATTATAGTTTGATTGATTGATGGACCTCATGATAGGCGAGGTGCATTGATTAATGAACCTCATGATAGGCGAGGTTGGATCGATTGATGAACCTCATGATAGGCGAGGCTGGATTGATTGATGAACCTCATGATAGGCGAGGTTGAATTGATTGATGAAGCTCATGATAGGCGAGGTACATTGATTGATGAACCTCATGATAGGTGAGGTTGAATTGATTGATGAACCTCATGATAGGCGAGGTTGAATTGATAAATTGATGCTCACGAGATTTGATCAAAGTATCACCAGAGCTGATTAGATTGATAGGCTTGATTGATTTTGATTGATTGATGGGTTGATTAATTGATAAGATTGTTGATTTGTGATATGTTATGATCAAAGGAGGATTTTAGAATTCTTCAGTCTAGGGAACGCTTCCTAAAGACGTAGGACATGATTTTGCATCTGGTGCAAGTCGATTTAGATATTATTAGTCGATGTGGTTTATCATCTTTGATTGATATGCCCCAGTATAGGATTGATCAATGTACTGAGACTTGATGATGTACCTCTTGATTTGAGACATTATGATACACTGCCATTTTTTATATTGATGTATCTCTTTATACCTTTGGATATCCTTGTACACTTTGACATCATTTTGAGTTATATATGACATGTGACGATGATGATGATTGATCTATGTGTTTATGTGATGGTTTATATGATGATGATCATGATGATTATGATGGATGCGTTTAATTTCTATGTTATAATGATGATCCTGATGATTATGATGGATGCATTTAATTTCTATTATTTACACTATATGATGATGATGATATGATATGCTATGGATGCAAATGATGATACAACTAATGTGTTATGGTTCTATGATGCTTTATGAATGATGTATGTGATGGATTCTATTATGCCAATGAAATGTGATGCAGTTTATGTTTTTGTACTTTTTCTCATGCAAATGAATGATGCAATGAATGGATGTATGGTGATTTATAGTTCGATGTGGTTATGATGTTTATATGATGATGCTTATGTGATGATGATTATGGGATGTATGTAATGATGATATGATAATGCATGCAATGATGATATGATTAATGATTCTATATGCTTTATGGATGAATCCTATGCTATGTGAGATGGATTTTGATTATGTAAATGATGTGTGATGATATGTGATGTTTATACTGATTATGTATGGATGTAATTATGATTGGATGACATATGGGTGATGTTTTGTAAGATGAATTATGATTATGTGATGCAAATGATTATGCTTAACTGAGTTTGCAAGACTTCAAAACCTCTAGGGTCTTAAGCTTAAATGAGTGAATCTATCCAACTTCCAAGAGTTGTGGGAAGGTTGCCATCAGTTGATTATTTGTTAAGTTAAGCTTCACAAAACCTGACATATTTCCCCTCTTTCTTGGAAATTTGAAGAGACTCTCTCATTTAAGGTTAGGACTACTTTCTTAATGCAAGTATATGAAATGATTTTGATTATGTAAATGAGATGTGATGCAAGTCTTTTTGTATTTTTTGATGCAAATATTGTGATGTTATGCATGCATGGATGAGTGATGTGAATCATGTGATAATGTTTTCTAATGTATGCAAATGATGATGCAACTAATGTGTTTTCTATATGAGAATGATGTGTTTTTGGTAATGTCAAGTGTACTCAATCCATTAGTATCAAAGATAACATCATTGTGAAATTATTGCAGCTTTGGAAACCCTATAGATACAAATGCGAGCTAACATGGATGCAATCTAACTTAACCATGCAGGTCTAATATGCAGATGTTGTCATTTGTAACAGCTGATTTATCATGCTTTTTATCATCATTGAGCCTTTAAAATGTTGAAATTAAGTACAAACATCAATGGTATATTTAGACCATGATGACCTGATTACTACTTCTGTGGTTTTTGATATTGCAAGTTAACACGAGCATCTATGTATAATTAAACTGAGATGACATGAGTATTGCTTGCATAAACAAACAAGAGTTAACCATTTTCCTATGCAAATTTGGAATGTCATTAGTGATACTTTGTAGAGAACGTCCTACGACAATTTGCATAGTAATAATGATCAACTCACATACAACAGACAAAGAAAAATCATACTCCTTCCTGGCTCCTCTAGTTCAATACATCCTCGAGTTTCTCCAAAGATATGATAACAAAAAATTGAAGTACAACAATTGAACATTTATGCCACAACAATAAATCCATGATTCAGAAGAACAATCATCCATTTGAAGTGTGTTTTTGGTTTGATTGATTTGGTTGTTTGATATGGATGGTTGATGCGTTCATGTTTGTGTGATTGATGTCAATGTTGAGCTGCACTATGATCATTGTTTTGGGTTGTTTTGTACTACTGTTGTTTGTCTGTTGGTTTAAGCTCAAATTTTATTGCCCCTAGTGAGTTCAGGATTTTTCCCCCAATCTAGGGTGAGACACGACTGCAATGCCAGGATATGTACATGAAGCTTTTTGATGATAGGAAGATGGATGGAAAAAGTGAACGGCGAAAGCGAATGGTCAACATGCTCAAATAGATGGAAAAGCTAACCTATCACAAATAGCGCCTGTTGCCAGGTTTTCGCTACTTGTTTTTATTGCACTTTTTCAGATTTTCAGATTTTATTTTTTATTTTTATTTTTCACTTTTTTTTGTATTTTTCTCTTTTTCTAATTTTTTTGTATTTTTTGTATTTTTCATTTTTATGATTTTGGATTTTGCTCTTTTGGATTTTTGATCTTTTTTTATTTTTTTTGTTGTTACCAAAACACCTGTTTTCCAAGTTTTCATTAAGGCAACCATTTTTTTTGGACATTTTCTGATGTTTTTGTATTTTTCCAGGACTTTTTAAGATGGCATGAGATGACCAATTTTTCCCCTAATCTCATCAAAAACAAAGAAAAGAAAGATGGGAGATGAATTTCGATAAGCTAGAAGATATGGAATGGGAGAATGCAAGGATAAGGATAATGAATGGGATGATCAAGATCAACTAGATAAGATATAGACATAATGTCCAAGTATTTTTCCCCTATTCCTCATCAAGACCAAGGAAAGGAAGAAAGGATGTATTTAGAAAGAATGATGAAATATGGATAAGGTGAAGGATATGATACAAAAGATATGGACAAAGCGAATAGGATAAGATATATGATGTTCAAGGAGATCGTTAACTTTGTCAAGATCAAAGGTGGAAATGTAAGGAATGATAAGATGGACGAAACTTGCCCCCCCAAGTGTAGAGTGCAAGAGGAATATGGAAAATAGGATATGGATGATAAGGAGATGGAGGAAGGACTTAAGCATCAAGTTTCACGACCAAATATCCCTTTAATAAACCATGGAAAATGGGAATTAGACTCATAAATGTTGGCCTATTAAAGGTATGATGGAAGAACTAAGGACTTATCCAAAGGTTTTGATTAAAGGACAATAATGGGGGATGAATGTTGGGTAATGGATAGGAGGTGGGAAGAATTGTTGATGGATAGATGTGAAGGATTGCAAGGTCAACATTAGCACACACCTTGAAGGATGGTGGAGTGATGGAGGAAAAATGGATTTGGAAGGTGATAGGTTTTTAGATGACGAATTGGAGGAAGCTTTTGGATTAGAAAATTTGGATGCCAATTTAAATTTTATTGCTTCTATGAGACTTTTTGGAATCCACATGAATTTTAACTTTGATTTTTGCTTTGTGGGCCTTTGTGGCCTTTGAAATTTTTCTTTTTGATTTATGGGCCTTTGTGGCCTTGGAAATTTTTCTTTTTGCTTTGATGGGCCTTTGTGGCCTTTTGAAAATTTCTTTTGATTTATGGACTTTGTGGTCTTTGAAAATTTCCTTTTTGCTTTGATGGGCCTTTATGGCCTTTTTGATTTTTCTTTTGATTTTGGATCAAATTTTCTTTTATTTTTGCATGCCTCTTCGAGGAGACATGTTGATCCTTTAACACTGTGGATTTTGATATGGAAGCTTTTGACATTTGGCACTGAAATTGCTTCCAAGAGCAATGGGAGGGTGGATTGAGATGAATGGTATGGAGGTATTATGGATGAGTGAGTGTAGGTAGAATTTTGAAAGGGCATCAAGGATGTGTGCCTTTGTTGTTCTTGAGGAATAGGATATGGACCTAGGATAGATGGAAGGTTTGATGAACTAGGATGAGGACCTAGGATAGATGGAAGGTTTGGTGGATTAGGATGAGGACCTAAGATAGATGGTAGGTTTGATGGACTAGGATAGTTAAGTGTATAACCAAGGCCATGGTAATATGGGTTTTCTTGAGAAAAAAGGGGTTCTAGGATACCTTGTTCATGAAGGCCTAATCCTTTGCCTTTGTAGTTCATACTTTGACACATTCATTTACCAATGGGATACATATTGTTTTTGAAACAAGATGCAAGCCCATTTTGGGGAGGATATGATATGGATGAAAGGATAGGTGTTGGAAGTAAACCATAGCGGATGAAGGTGGAGGATCCCAATTTGTAGGTGTGTGGTTCATGAATAGCTTGAATAGGTGTGATAGGCTCTTGACATAGGGATGGTGGGGTACTTTGATCTTGACTTGGAAGAGGATCACGAGGTACAGAAGATGGAGCAAATTTCTTTTCATTAGGTGTGGAATCATCATATAGTGGTGTGAAAGACATATCTTGATCTTGAGAAGGATGAAAATCCTCATGGAATGAAGGGATACCCTCGGATGGAAGCCTATCTTGATCTTGATGAGGAAGGGAATCATGAGATTTTGTAGAAAGAATATCTTAATCATCTAGTGATAGGACATCATTATATAGGATGAAAGAATTATCATGCTCTTGGGATGCAATGGAATCATGAGATGGTATGAATTCATTAGATGGGGTGGAAGAAGAACTCAGAAGGATACTTTTCTCTTGAGATGGAAGGGAGTCATCGTGGATGAAAAGTGAAAGGAGGGGATCATCATAGAATTCTTTAGAGATTCGGTCTTGGTCAAAGATTGGAAGAACTTGTGGAGTTTTGGTATCATTGGATGAAGTGGAAATAATGTTTTGATCTTGAGGTGTAGAGGAGTCTATGACAACATGGTTTAGACTGAGAGATTGACATGAATCATTGGATATAGAAGATATGATAGAAGAAGGTGGTTGGATGGAATTGTGAACTTGAGTGAAAGAATCCTGAGATTTATTTTGGCTTATGGGAGATGAAGATAGATGCATGACATGGTAAGATTGTTCAATATCCTTTGTGTTTGAAGACTTTGATTTGGGTTTCTCATTTAAATTTTTCAAGAATTCAAAGAAATTGAACTTGGATGATGTAGTTGTTGGTGGAGAAGGTGTCATGTCTATATTTCTGTCGGATGGATAAGAATAGATGTCTAACAACAAATATTTTTCTGTGGTTGTTTCCCTTTGCATATCCCAAATTTGCTGTTGAAGGTTTCTCATTTGATGAGCTCAAGCATTCAATTGATCCTCATCTATTTCAGGTTGATGAAATATGTGAAAGGGGTATTCTTCAGTCTTAGCCATGATGGCTTGATTTTTTGGTTCAAACAGACAAACAAATGGTGAATTTAACTCTCTGATTTGATGTTAACTGGATGTGCTAAAAGATTGCATGAATGTGTTGGAAGACACAACAGATGTGCTAGAAGATTATCTGAATGCGCTGGAACAAAGGATAGATGTGCTGGAAAAGTGCACAGATGTGCTATAAGATTGACTGGATGCACTGGAACAAAGAATAGATGCACTAAAATATTTTATCGATGTGCTAGAAGACACAACAAATGCACTGAACTGGGAAATGACGCAGTTTGTTGGAAATTTGTTTAATTTTTTAGATTTTTCAATAGAGACTTGGTTGTTTCAATGAATATTTTTTCTGAATCAAGGTTTTCGCTTTCCACATGTGATGTTTTTGTTTGAAATTGGTTCAAAAACACATTGGTAAAGACACATCAAGCATGTACAACTTAGACTGTGTAGGACTATATTTGTTGAATTCCCACTTGGATTTTAATCTAGTTGTGCTTACTTATAGCGGATGATTAGATGATTGACCCCACTAGCTCCCCTCCACGACACTCACTTCTACTAGGCAGCCAAGCATCAATACCCATGAATCTCCCATGGCATATTTATCATCTCTACTAAAATCCACAAGAATGTGGGATGGCTTCAAAACAACCATTCTTGCACCAACAAATGGATTAAGGATTTTGGCCTTGCTACAACAAAGGGTTCTAGTATAGGCATTCCATTCATGGGGGATCATCCATGTGGCAAGAGACCATTGTTTCCCTTCTTGTCAGAACAATCCTCGTGATACTTGAACTTTCCCCAAGTACCCACATTTTTATCCCAATTGGAAGTCGCTTGGCTTTAGCGTGTTACCGGTTGGGTCATTCCCTTGGGTGATTAATTTTTTCCACAAGGCACACCCTCTATGGATAAACAAAAGCGAGCAAGTACATCCATAGTTCGATCAATCTTTGTTTTGTCTGAACAAAGAGAGAACACACGCGATATAATCAACTCACACTCGCAAACAAAAGTGAATGGGTCTGGAATTTTGATCACCTAGTTAAGGGGAGAGAATATGCCTACCATTCATCAAGCACGAAAGACATGGTGTTTTTTATCCTTCCTAATTAAGCTAGATGCCTATATTAAACAAAAAAAAGCATTTAAATAGCTCCAACCCCTGCATAAATCATCATTAGTTTGATAAATTTGTCTTTGACCAGTGTATAAAAGTACCTACAAGCAGAAAACACAAATTAGTTCTTGGATTTTGCAATTTTAACCGAATGCGCTAAAATAGTCATCGCATGCGCTAAAACATCAATGTGCTACAAGAGCTAACCAATGCGCTAAAACAATTACTCTATGCGCTAAAAGAACAACCGAATGCGCTAAGGCAGTGTGACAGATTTTTGGACCCAAAGGACTCTCTGACTCTCATAAGGTTTTTTAGGTCTAAAAGGAGAGAGTTTAGATCCAAAAATGCTTATGTAACACTCAAATCAAGATGTATGCAATGTGATATGATGTAAATGAACTTAACTAAATGCAATTGATTGATTAAGATGTCCTAAAATGAATGCAAAAGTGCAATTTAAGCTATGTTTGAAAACACATTGTGATATGCAAACAACTATGTAAATGAAGAAATTGTGCAAAACAAAAGGTATAGGTGTAAATCTGAGTGCACCTGGATGAAATATGAGTTTTCTGGAGTATCTGGAATGCTGATGAATTTTACTGATTTTCCACAATGGGACTCATTCACCAAGGGTGGCGAATCAGTCCTCCAACTAGTGAAAAAGTGTCGGGAACTAATTTCTGACAGTCGGCATCTAGAATATAACAAAATACAAATTTTCATATTTCAAGTGGGATTCATTCACCAAGGGTGGTGAAACAGTCCTCCCCAAGATTTCTGGAAATATAGGAGACAACTCTGCTACACCAGATGTGGAGATGCCTGAATGTCGGGTTGTCGAGGTCAATTCTACAGGAAGCAGACATAAAACACTCAAAATGCTTGAAAGGATGATAAGTTGACTTGAAGAGCCTAGTTGACTTAATTTTCACTTTTCAACACCTTTAAACCTGCTAAATCTGCAAAACAAGGCTACAAATACACATGCAAAAAGGGGAAAAATGTTGGGGGGGTTAGTGGATAGGGGTTTTCCTTGGTCAAACCCTACTTTGGTAATCAAACCCAATAGAAATAAATGAAATGCAAAGGAAATGATAAATGAACAACATGAAAGTGTAACTAACTACCAAGATCCTTGTATATGCAAATCTGAAATGATGTCAATGGTTGCTCCAAAGTGCTTGAAAGTGCTTGAGTTGGTGATGTAGAATGCTTGAGTACTTGAATATATTGGGAAGATTGAATGCTTGAATGTGGAGATTGCTTGAATGTATTATGAGATGTAAAATGAGGTGAAAAAAACATATTTATATAATTCTTGTGCCTTACTATCCGTTCATACCTCATCATAGGCCGACATGAAGTGATTTTGAATAAAATCCCGAAAGGAAATTTGAAATATTTTGAATTTGGGGCCAAGGGGGACTCATTCACCACCCATGGCGAATGGGTCCCACCTAGGACCTAAAATCATGTGTCAAAAAAAATGTTGTGTTTAATGTTGTTTGTTGGGATAAGATCAAAAAATACACTTAATATAAGCATACAAGGGCATAAAGGGACAAAATAAAGCATGAAAAGGGTGTAAATAGTGAAGATGTGCCTAGAAAAGCGTGAAATCTTGTTACAAGAATTTACAACACTTCAAAATAGGATTTGTTGATGAGTGAAAAGGTGATTTTTAGGTGAAATGTATTAAATAGAGTCCAGAAGAATGTAGGAATGTCTTACAACACTTCAGAACACCTTCACAAGATGTCATTCTTTGAATTTTAGTACAAAATAAGCATGTTCAAGCCATGATACATCATAAAATCAAAGCAACATGGTTCCAACACCATGAAACAAGACCTAAAAGACCATGAAAATGACAAGGGGCCATTTTTCTATGGCACATGCAGATATTGAATGTGCTAAAAGAACACCCTAATGTGTTAAAACAGATACTGAATGTGCTATAGAATAGACCGAATGCGCTAAAATACTCCATGTATGCACCAAAATATTTGTTGGATAGGTCGAAAGAAATGTCGTATGCACCGAAACAGACCCTAGATGTGCTAAAATATTCCTTGGATGCGTCGAAACAGAAGTTGTATGCACTGAAAGATTTGTCGTATGTGTTGAAAGAATTCATGGTTGCGCTAAAATGTCATGTCCAACTTGTTTAAATGAAATTTTCCAAAAAAATGTTAGATTATGGGGTTTGGCCCCACGGTGGGCACCATTTTGTGTGTGTGTGAAATGTGGAAATTATTAGTAAATCAACACCAACCTTAATGAAATGAATTATATAAAAGATTTGAAATAAGTAAACTATTCTATTTTGTAGCTAAACAAATCTTTTAAGAATGTCTTATTGTCTTCTATTCCCAAGGATTTATTAAACCATTTGGCTCTCAGATTTCTTTGTGCACTATGGTTGTTAAAATGACAACTTACGAAATGAGATAATATTCAACATGCAAGCCAACTAAGTTCCTACATGAAACTATACGATGGAAATGATAATGGATACTATGATGAATGGATGATGGTGCTAGATTATTCAAGGTAGATACTATGGTATTGAACTAGGATGTTTCTACATATGCTCAAATTCTAACTATGAATATGCTAATCTAAAATGCAACTATGATGCAAAGGATGACATAAAATGCAACTATGAAGCAAAGTGTGATTCTAAGATCTAACTATGATGCAAAACATGATATGAAATGTAACTATAAGACTCAAAAATTCTCCAATGCTCAAACGATATTCCTGTATGATTACTCTACTCAAATGTGGATGCAAAATACAATGGCAAAGGGTTGTATTTATAGGATTTTCCAAGCATCTTGTGAGGTGGCAACGATCGACAGTTCAGATTCAAACAAGAGGGATGAATGGTGGATATGAAGAGAATCAAGAAGGTGTCCCCTTGACCAAAGACAACATGCCAAATGGATGGAGGAATCTCTTGACCAAAGGCAACATGCCAAATGGATGGAAGACCAAAGTGTGGGAAGAAAAGACCATGTGTTTGAAAATTGGTTGAAGAAGTGTGTGAGGAATAAGCCATGTGTTTGAAAATAATTCTAATTTAAAAATTAGAATTATTTAATTTCATGTGACCTTGGTGAGGTGGCATAAAAAGTTGTAGACATGTGCTTGAATTCCTAATCGAGATTAGTGAAACTTAATTAAATAAAATAAACTTATGAAATTTGTTTCTTTAATTAATTTAGAAGAATATGATTAGATTTGGAGAATTAGAAGATATGAACTATATAAATAAATTGAGAATTTATTTATAAGTAGTTGAAATATTAATTAAATAACTAGTATTTAATTAATTAAATGTCTTGACCGATTTTAGGTGTATACAAGAGGAAATCATTAGTAATTTGGCTACCTAATTGGATACCCTCCATATCAAGAAGAAGCAAGAAGAAGCAAATGCAACCCTCACAAAATTATGCCCACACTGTCATTAGAAGAAGATTAATTATAAGTGTAAGAAGCTGGCTAGTATTTATGAAGACAAGTAAGGGAAGCCAGAATATCGTGCCCTGGAAGATGAGGAAGGTCAAGTGTTTTACATTGCTCAATGCAAACCATGGCAACCAAGAAAAGGTATTCCCAAAGATCCCTTGACCTATAATATGTCATTTCTAGGTAATAATGCAAACTTACCAGATTGGAACCCTCAATCTTGGACCAATGTGAAAAACTCACAATGGTCAATGTCCCAAGCCTCCAATTGGAATAAAAAAAAAGCCATATGGCCACCAAAAAATTACCAAGGACCAAATTATAATTCCCAATGGTCACCCCAACAAAACCAATGAGCACCACAGTGGCAAAGAGGTCAACAATGGAAAAATCAAATTCTAAATTACCAACAACCACAACAACCCTTGCAGCCACAACAACTAGCCATAATGCCAAATCTAGAAATGGTTGCACCAACACCACCAAGAGAACCTTAATTTCAAACACAACCTATACCTAACCCAAATAATAAGCATGTCCAATAGGCTTATGCTAATGACACCATACAATACCCTACTTATGGGTTTGAGGTGAGTGATGTCCACCTCAGATCAGGGAAAATGCTATTTGGGCCTTCATGTCCTCACATCATAGAGTTGATTGACAAGGAAATCCTAACATAAACTATGGACAAACAACCTAAGGAACTTGGATCAAATCAAGTCAACCCACAAACATAAGTCCAGAACCTCCATTCCTTGAGAGATTAACAATACAAAATCATCATTTACAAGCTAAATTTGATCTATTAGGTCAACTCAAAGATGTTTGCATTAAGATACCCATTATTCAAGAAATTAAAGAAGTGCCAATTTATACCAAAACAGTGAGAGAGTTATGTCTCAAAAAGCTAGGCAGGAAATGTAAGAACCCTCAAACTATGCATGTTTTAGGACAACTTGTAGATATTATGTTAGGAAACATAGTTGTCCCCAAGTATTCAGACCTTGGGAGCCCTGTTGTGGATGTCAAAATGAATGGAACTCTCATCAAGAATACCTTAATTGACCTTGGAGAAAACCTTAATTGACCTTGGAGAATCCATTAATGTAATGACCAAGGAAACCATGAAGCTATTACAACTAATAGAGCTCATACCTACACCTATTGTGTTACGGTTAGCAATTAGGTCTACAATAAAACCTGAGGGAATCATAGAAGACTTGGTTATAACATTAGACTCATGGGAATACCCTGTATACTTTATGGTGTTACAACCTAAAGCTAATCTTGCAGAATATCCCATCATCTTAGGGAGACCTTGGTTAACTACTGTAGATGCCTTCATAGGTTGCAGGTACGGTAACATGATAATTTCCAATGGAAATGTAACAAAAAAACTAGTCCTTTATCCACCTTCCTAGCCACATGCAAATTTAGAGAAAACTATATGGATTTCCCTAGATGAAGATGATCAATACTCATTACAAACATTAATGAATATTGAACAAAGTCCTATGTTATAAATCCAAGATGAAGATAAACTGCTTGCAAACATCATGCAAAACAATTGTGGTAGGTACCCACAATAATATGACTATTTAGCATGCTTGCAAGATCCTCTACAAAACATACTCCCTGCCAATACATCTGAGTCCATTTCTCAAAATTTCCACACCTTATTGCCACATAGTTGTAGTCCCAATATAGTAGGTCTTGACATTGCATTTGTTAAAGCATTGGCCTTGACTTTGGAGATTACACTGGGGAAGTCATTAAATGTAAATAGTCAATTGATTGCTACACAACAATCTTCACTGTTGAATGTGCTACAAGCACACACAATTGCATTTGCATGAGATTACTATGATAGGAAAGGAGTATACCCAAACCTATGCATGCTTTGAATTTACATCAATGATGGCTACAAAACAGTTAGGAAATCTCAAGGGAGAATGAACCCAACAGTCTATGACATAATTAAGGAAAAATTACAAAAGTTTCTAGATGTAGGATTCATCTATCCAATCTCTGATAGTCAATTATCTTAAGCAATCTATTTATGAAATTTATAATTTCAAATTATGTAAGGGGTGATGCAATCTAGAACATAAGGACTAAAATCATATGACATAATTATTGTCACATTCATATGTATCTAGGCACACTAAAATATATTAGAAATAGTAACCTTAAGGACCACATTAACTATAGATTTCTTTTAAAATACCTTGGTAAAATTATAAAATGAATGTATGGACCAACTTGAGGCAATGAAATAACCATTCACTAACATAGTCTTTCAATGCTCTAGGAATTTTCTTAGAGAAGCACCTATAACCATATTCAAAATCCAAGCATTCAATAATGAAGGAACAAAAATGTGTATTAGGGTTACCTAAGTTGGTATCATAGATTGGAAAATAAGGTGCCACAAAACCAACAAATAGAGGGTGCATAAAAATTTCAAATGCCATTAAAGTGTTTCTAGTCTCAATAAATCTGTCCTTGTCTTTCCCTTCTAGGCATGGTATCAACTCATTTTTCAACTTTATCAATATTTTGGAATAGTGAATCTAGTGTACCAAATAGAATGCTAAAAAGAGAGCTTTGGTTTCCATTAGGATGTGTTTACACATGAGATAGAAAATAAACCATGGAAAAATATTGGGTATAAGGTACATAAGGAGGGGTGGAATGATGAATATAATGGGGTGGGGGAATATATGAGGATATGGAGTAGGATGTAACTATAGCAAAGGAATCACTAGTCAAATTAGTGAAAGGAACGTGTGTAAGTGTTGGACTAATCACTAGCGCCTCCCTTCAGATTCAGGACATGGACTAATCACCTCTCGTGGATTCGCTTATCTCTGGAATTTATATTAGGTGTTAATGGGTCATCTCCCCCTCAACATCACCCGAGGGGATTTGAACTCGCAACTCAGCTTCAATACCATTTGTTGGAACATGTTTTCCGTTGCACCAAAAGATTGACCTATTGACGCTTGATACAAATGCTAGAGATAAGTGGATCCACATGAGTTAGTTAGTCCATGTCCCGAATCTGAAGGGAGATGCTGGTGATTGGTCCAATAGTAAGAACTATGGAAGTGGGAAGCGGGATGATAATGGGTTGGGATGAAGGAGAAGTAGATATAAAAATTATATTTGAGATGTGGGTATGGTGGGGGAAGTAAAATTAGAAGGTAGGCCATATTGAGGAATAAATTCATGAGGTAGGATAATGGTAAATGAAGGCACAACCATGGATGGAGGAGGGATGATATATGCACAAGTCAAATAGCTAGCGTGGCAATCTTAGCATCAATGGTTTGCAAGATCTCTAACCCAAATTACTTGTTGACGAATATGATATTTGTATAGGTTTTCAAGCATTAGTTAAGCTAGAAAGCTCTTATGGCTCATCATAATTATATATATTTTTATTCTCACTAATAATAGTAGCCACATTGCTCATGGTAACATCATTAGAGACAACATTTTCAATGGATTGAGCCACATGGCGATGCAAATGAACACTCATTCACAAAGGGGTATGAGAGGGAAGATATTTTGGCATACAAATAACTCTAAAAAATCAAAAGGAGAATTTAAATAGATGAAGATGACTTAAATGCTAATAAAAATAGAAAATTAGTCAATAATCAAATTTGAAACAAGTGTAAATTGTAAACACAAGAGGCCAAAGTATTAATGCATAAAATGTAATATATATCAATGAGCCATATAAGCTTAAATAAAGATAACTATAAAATATTATAAAATGTAAAATATAAACCCCAACAAGATTGGAAATATGCTAAAGTGATTAGAAACTATATATTCAAAATTCCCTAGTGAAGGAGAATCCCTAAGGAGGAACCTCAAACAATGTAGTCCAAGTTGAGTTCACTAATAAATGTAAAGAAATTAATTAAATTTACATAAATAATTCTATCCAATCTAATTAATAAATGCAATCAAATAACATACATTAATGTGGATAAATTATAGTTCAATAGATAAATGCATAATAATAAATGTAAATTAAATGAGGGGAATTTGGTACTTAGCTCTAAAATTGATGGAAAAGAATGATGGTAATGATGCACAATTGATCTATCATTGTTTTAAATTTCATGTCCTATAAATGTCTTGGAAGTTGAATAGGCACACAAAACCTCAAGGTTCAGCCTTGAGTGTTGCAATTTTTAACTTTGATGTGCAAATCTAAAACAACGAAAAGCAAACTTCTATAAAATTGTTTGCTTTGATTTTTAACATTGATAAAGCTTGTAAGGATGACAAGTTTATAATTACCTTAAAGGAATCTATCAATTTGCTAGAGTCAAATTCTTCTAGAGTAGATCTCTCGATCAAAATGTTTTTGATTCTAAACAAAGATTTGAAAACAACACACATAAATGTATAATTGACCTACATGCACATGATACCCTTTAGAAAACAAAATGTGTTCTAATGAATTTGAATAGTGAAATGATCATCCAAAAACAAGTAATGAGTATATTAAAATATGAAAGAAAATGATATAATAATAGTGAAATGATCATCCAAAAACAAGTAATGAGTATATTAAAATATGAAAGAAAATATATAATAAATAAATAATAAACGATGAATATATAAAAATAAGTATAAATAAGAACAAATAAAAATAAAAATTAAAACATAAACCAAATATAAAAATGCCACTTGTCAATATATATCCACATTAAAAATATTTCATCGAGATAACTTCAAACTAAATAGACAATGGCATGGGTATCAAATTGCACCGTTACAAATATTTTTAAAAACCTAGCGAGTTAAAAAAGCTGTTTAAAATATGAAAAACAAAGAAGATTTAAAATAAATGGCGGGGCCTCGTGTAATAAAAAAGAAGAAGAAGATTTTAAATAAACGGCGGGACCACGTGAAATGTAGCGAGGATCGGAGGATCAATATTTCGGGTGTATTGAAATGCTCTCTCTTTGCCCAGAAAATTCTTTCCCGGAACTGACAAAAATAGTCTAGCATGGCTACACAAATGCCCACAGTTGACTTCGTTCCTTGAAAGCTCGATGATGTCTCTGCGTTTCTGCAAATCCTAACAAAACACAAATGCAAACAATATGACATACACGGAGAAGAAGGAAGCATTTGGGTCAAGCAGAGACTGGTATTTTCCTTCCTCTCTCAACACAGAGTCCGTTCAGAGGTCACCGTTTCGATCCTACTCCACTTCTTCGACCTCAAACCGTGAGCGTTTCTTCAGGCCAACCAAGTCACAAAGAACAGAACGAGACTCTTCCGTTCAGAGAACATATCTTGGCAACACACAGTCTGCAAATTATGGCCGCGTTAGGTCGGATATACTCACAAGATCGGATATACACATTAGGCCGGATGCACCAAGCCATGAATTCAATGGTGGGGGAAGTATACAGAGTCTTCGGAGGAGAAGGCCCTCGAATCCTTCGCTGCCGGTGCACCAGGTTGTGGAGAATCTGCATGTTAAGTTTGCTGGAGCAGAGTCGATTCAAAGTAAAACTTCGGCCTCAAAATTGACCTCGTACAGGCCATGGCCGTCGGGAATCCTTTCTTTCAAGAAATTTCTGGTCAGTAGTTATCTTAAATTTATTGGGTAAATCAATATACTTAAATTAAAGATTTGCGGTTTTTATAGATAAACATAATATCTTTTGTTTGAATTTCACAAGTAAACGAAATTTATTTTTGTTTATTTGGAATTTCCTTCTAGCCCCTTCTTCAGGAAATAGGTCATAAAAAGAAAATGTAAAATTAAAATACATTAAGTATAAAGCTGTTCAAACTTAAAAATAAAAGCAAGCGAGATTTGTAAAATCTATGCTTTGGATTGTGGCAGCCTTCTACTGAATATCGTAAAAAATTTAGGGTATTTATATTATGAATTATTCCTTTTTTAAATATGTGTTACCATATATTTTCTTGTAACTATCGTATTTTGTTTGGTGGACGCTTTTTTCCCCATATTTGAAGCTCATCAATTAAAACTTTCCCGATAAAAATTGCTACATAGATTTATACAATAATTGTCCTCGCAAATTTTCTAGTGTTGTACCCAAACCAAATTTTTTGCTTCATCAAGGTATTTTGCTTAAAAGAGTCTAAACCTTGCTAAAATGATGTCAAATACAGTTTTTGGGCAATATCAAGCATGGACTTTGGTCAGTGTTGTGTCAGTTAAAAGCAGCCGTTAAGCAGTACCTATTGATCATAACCTAAATCAAGGACTCAGAACGAGGCATTTCATGATGGAGGAGCTTTTCACGACGAGATTATACCTTTGCATGGTCATTTTAGTGGCCAAGACGGGGATTTCAGTGATCAAATTTATGAAGATTTCTCAAGCAGAAGCAAATCTGCGCCCCTGTAGCCTAGGGGCGCCCTTCTCCTTGAAGGCTCAGATCTTGTTGCATTTGTTTGTAAATGCAGTCAATCTCTTCAAAATTAGTCTGGTTATCTGTCGCGCTATCCTGCGAGGTTATCCAAGGTTTACAACTCCGGTTGCTGAGGTCAGAAGCTGAAGGTTAAGAAGTTGTAGATTGCAAAAGGTGGTCAGTTCATAGCTTTTGCGCCCTTGTAGCCCAGGGGCGCCCTTCTTAAAGGAGATCTAGATTATGTTATTCCTGCTTGCTGATACATTCAATCTCTTCCTAAGTAGTTTGGCTATTTGACGAGCTATCGAATGAAGACATCTAAGTCCCAGAGCTCCGACAGTCAAAGTCAAAAGTTGAGGTTGCAAGGAGGCTTTACATCACAGAAAGTTGTCAATTGGCAAAACTGCGCCCCTGTAGCCCAGGGGCGCCCTCCAAGATGACCCCTGAGATGGATGAAATTGCAGATGAGGTCTTCTTGACATCTGTGCTACTCTAGTCCAGTTTTGCAATGCACCAGTCAGCTTGTCAATCCAATATTCTGAGAGATCGTGGTAGAGATCCTACCAGGCACATAAATCAGAGGGTGGAGAAACATGAAATATACGCTGTAGCCTCTGTGGGCCAGGGGCGCCCAGCCTTTTGGCCTGTCAAATGGAGTTTTTAGCTTTCGTAGTCTTCACGGGACTTGTGAGGAATCACTCCAGCTATCCAATGAGCCCAGCCATTAGCTTCTAGGATTTGGAAAACGCTCGTATGTGCAAGGTCTTTGTAGAATGTTGAAAAGTGAAGACGGTCGGAAAATGACCAAGTGTGGAGCGTATATTTTATTTTAAAAAGGCTATCATCTTTTTGAGGTCTTAGAAGCAGTTTTCTTGCTTCGACACCTCCAGAGACATCTCTTGTAAGTCGTTTTAGCTATGCAATAAGATAGATGGTGCTCAGATCAGAGCATCCCAGCTTCCGGTGTCAGGGGTCAAAGTAGGGCATTTGGTTGAAAGTCATATTTTTGACAAAATGGTGTTTGAGCCTTCATAGGCCAAGGGCGATTTTCCTTTTGGGGTCCTTAATGCAGTCCTCTGGTGCTTTTTATACAATCGTTGGATGCAGAATACTTCCAGTCACACAGTGAGCCTGTCATCCAGTCAGCAGGGTTCACCGTTCTCCGTCAGCAGCAGTTTGAAGTGTTAGATGGCAAAACGGAGAAATGGCTATCTGGAGACTGAAAATCAATTTAATCAAAGGCGCCTAATTTTTTGAGGTGTTAAACGTTGGATTTTGTAGTTGCAACTCCCAACAAACATTTCATCCTCGCTCTGCAGGCTTCGCGATGAATATCTCGTTGCAGTCACAGCCTTGCTCAGTCATCCGAAAATCAGTGTTGAATATGGTCAACTGTAACTTTGTAGTCAGCTACAAAGTAGGAAGTTAATAAAAAACGTAATATCTTGAGCAAATGGATGCCTATGAGGTCAAATGAGGACTTTTTGAAATCAGTGAAAGTTGCCGAATCCATCCAAGTGCTTTACGTGGTTTGTCAACTGAATAAAATAATATTAAATATTTATTTTGCATGCATAAGTATTAAATGGCAATTTTTCTCAAATTGGCGCCTTTGTGATGTTTATTTTCAAACTAAATATTATATTATTATTCTATAATCTAGACTTTGAGTTAGTCTCAGTCCAACTGGAGGGGGTCCAATTAGAAACATTCTATTTCAGTCAGGGTTTTAAAATCTTTCAGTCATCCTTTATGGTGCGATTTTATTCTATTTAAACATGGCGCCTATCATTAATTATTCATCCAGCTTGAGCAAAATTCGTAGTTCTTCATAGCAGAGGCGAATTTTCCAGAGTTGGGCGAATTTATCATTAGCAATCAAATTCAGAAGCAACAGATATTCCTTTTGTAGGTACAAGTTCACAGATATTAGCGAATTTGGAGAAGCAAGTGGCATTTTTGACAAGGAAAAACAAAGAAAAAACGTTTTTTCTCCTCTCAGATTCATTAGAATTCTCTCAAATTCAATTCGCGTGTTCCAGAAACAGGCAAATTTTGGCAAATTAATTCATCTAGATCGGTTTTACAGAGCTTCCTCAGTTAAACCCATGTGTTTGATTTTTTAGGAAAATTTTACTACAGAGCATCAGTTCTCGAGTTTCTAATTTTCTCAACTGAAAATTCCTTGCATGGTCGAGTAGAAGTCAAATTTTTGCAAATCTGACGTTCTGGGTTGTCTTATAATCTTTTTCTAGACAAACCCATATCTCATATTTTTCGTCGAAAATAACCCTTCGATAGGTTATTTTTAGCTTTCCAGAAAACTTGTCAGAATACAGCCGTGTTCACAGTCAACAGGTGAGTTTTTCAAAATGCAATAGACTCAACTCGATTTCAAGACCAAATCAGTCCTAACTCATGACTTCATCAGGACAGTTGATACAAATCTCCACAAGGTGCTGCCAGAGGCAGTCTTAGATCTAGTCAAGATCAGAGATTCAATTGTTCAGAACATTCAGCAGTTCGGGTTACTTGAGGCCGCTTCCATACCTATCTCCGTTCATTGTGTTGAGTTCGTGATGTCTTGTGTGAAGCATTACAACTCTGCTACTCGTGAAATAGTGTCAGTAGATGGACGAATCATTTGTAGTCTCAAGCCTCTGGATGTTGAAAGAAGTTTTGGTATCCCTCAGCACTCGAGCAGTCTGGTTATTTCTATGGAGCAGTGTGCGCATGCATTCAACACTGATATAGACAAGTGCCAAAGCAAGATGGCAGAGCGATGGTTGAAGCAAACGAGGAACAAATTTCCAAACAACGTGGGTCGCGGTGAGTACAAGGATGAGTACTCGATTCTAATCACACTCTTGAATCGTGTCTCAGGTCATGCACATGCAAACATTTTCCAGCCTTGGATGTATTACATCATTGGTGACATCATATCTGGGCAGGAGCATTATGACTGGGCATCCTTCATTAGCGATGTTCTTCACAAGCAAATCATCGGTTTCCTAGTTGCCAACGAGTTTCACATGTGTTCTTACCTCGTGTACTTGGTTGCTTACCAGGGCCAGTTTAGAGGGTTAAACACGGTTGGCATTCTCAGTGTTCAGAAAGTCTATCATTATTACGACCAGCTTGAGTTCACTAATGCTGAACGTCACTTCAAGCATGTTCAAGAGGCTTTCCTGGTTTATACAGTGAGAAACTTGGAATGGGAGTTGCATGTCCATATCTCAGCGGTTGCTAGAGCAGCGATGGATGGTTGGGCGGACTAGTTTATTCAGTTTCCGACATACACCTACATCCGAGTATATGGATTTACAAGAAATCCAGCCATGTTTCCACGTTATCCTTCAGATAAGACAGTTTTCATGGAGTTCTTGAGGCAGTTACATGATGTTCATCGTCTTCTACGCCGTAAGTATAAACAGACTGCCAACTTTCCTATGCAGTTCAAAATATATTGGTGGAGGACGACAGTTGATGCCAAAGCTGTAGGACAGGAGCTAGAGAAGTATCGTCTCAAGTATCTTGTTGATATACATGCTTATGATCCTTGGGGTTATTACACAACACGCCTCGGTGGTCGCGCATACCATAAGCCTACTATGGAGGACTATTGGGCAAATTGCGAGGACGACTTCGAGGTCCGCAGATGTAGCTACGACTGCTTCTCTCTCTCACAGATTTCTCTTTTCTTGGCAAAAGATGTGGGAGGTTTATCAGATGATGAGGGAGAAGTACTTCCTCAATTTTTCAGAGAGCAGGTTGATACACAATCGTTGCTGGCAGTTGATTGGCACGCCAAGGAGTACGCATCAGTAAAGGAGAGGTCAAGTGGAGTTATTCAAAACAGTATACTTTACCTCAATAGCAAGAAGACCAGGAGGGTAAATGTGCCTAGAGCAGAGCCGCCAGTGGTGGATCCTTCGCTACCTTCCTCGTCAAAACTCAAACAAAAGAAAAGGAGTAACCCTCCTAAGAAGAGTCAAGCGCTTAACAATTCAAAAGGTAAGGCGCTTGCCATTGATACACACACGGAGCCTATCAGACAGCCTGTTAGAGAGCCAGTTTAGAATTTTCCAGAGCTTGAGATCCAGCCTCGAGTTCCTACACCAGCCCCAGAGCAGTCACCAGTCCCAATTCGCATCGAATTGGACTTAGACTCTCCATCTCGTAGCAACTCCTCTACATATTCACTCTCGTTAGAGCCTCCTGTTACTAGTACAAATCCTTCCAGTGGCATTAGCCGAGACTAGTCTTGGATTGAATCTCAGCTGGGAAGGAAGAGGAGGTAGCCGTCCTATGTCCTTGATCATTCAAACTTCGATCATGTTTACCAGGATGCACCAGACAAGAGGATCAAGAACATGGTCCACGTGGAGAGGAATGCTGATATGGAGATTGTCGTTGAGACTGCCATACCTTCAGAGGGGAAGAGCTTGGATGAGTTGGAATCTCAGGACTTCGAGGTTATCACAGTCAACCTTGGTCATAGCACTCGCCAAACTTAGGTTGATCTCCTACAGGTTGCTACAGACAGCGCCAGGGATAGAATGCTGAAGGACGGAGAAGACAAGGTAGCCCTCAAGGCTGAAATCAGATAGCTTCGTCAGTACATTTCTAGCCTTGTACACAAGTCAGATGTTACTGCCACACTCCCGCCAATGCTCAAACTGCTAGCAGAATAGAGTCAACTTGATCACTTAGTTGCATACGACAAGTGCTTGGAGGAATGGGAGGAAGAGTTCGTTGCTAGATGCCGCTCTATGCTTACAGAGTTATATCAGTTGCGGTACAATGCATGAGAGCTCCGTCTACGTCTCCAGGATGAGGAGCGAGACATGGCAATTAACAAACCCCGGGATGAGATTATGATTGCTCACCTGAGTGTGGCATATGAATTAGTCACAGATGCAGAAGATAAAGAAGCTATCTACTCTTGGAAAACATAGTTGGTTTTCAAGGCAAAGATAGAGGAGACTATGTCATCAGAGTTGGTTGAGAGTAGAGAGCACGTCACTAGTGCACTCCGGTCTGTGAGAACCTTAGTGTCTCGCTTACCGTGCCGGTATTAGATTGAGGGTGGTGCATATGTTGAGCTTACTGATGTACAGTCAGAGCTCCAGGCACTCGTTCATAGTATTTTCAGTGGGGAGGCCGTTGGCTGTAAGATTAATCAGCTTACAGTCATGTCAGCGTTATTCGATGAGGCAACCAGGAGCAGAGGTGAACTTCAGTCCTAGATCACAGCTGGTGAGGACATGCTGCACAGACATAGCATACTTCGGCAGAGTATTAGTGCCCCAGACAGTGATACAGTTAACAATCTCGTTGAGGGATTTGTTACTCGAGATCACGGCCAATAGACTTCAGTTCTCACCTCTCAAGATAGACATTACACATAGGAGTTAAACTTGGTGTTACCTTTTCAAGTTAACTCGCTGTCTCATCTCATGCATGTCTATTCGGGGATTATCTTTATTCACTTGGAGTTGTATCTAGGGTTTACGTTAACTGATGGTAGTGTTCCAGCTAACTTGCTTTCAATAAGGACGTGCATGCTTGCACATTGTCCATTTTTAGATTAATTGTACCGGTTAACTGATGGTAGTTTTCTAGTTAACTGTATAGTTTGCTTTATTAGGGTTTAGCAATAATCTTGCATGCATTGCAAGACTGTAGTTGACTCAAGGTGATTTTAGGGTTCCCTACACCTTTGACGTCTATAAATAAGAGCTTTTAGCTCATTTGTAAATAACTTTTGCGTGATAGCATACATGCTGTGCCCACCTTGCCTGTAGTATTGCTATTTTCTATCTATTCATGAACTTTTGCACGAGAGAGAAATATATGCTACGCCTACCTTGCCTGTAATATTGCTCGTTCTGTATCTGTTCATGAGTGTTTACTGTTATGATGAATTGTTATGCCACTTGGGTTTCATGCAATTATGATGGTGAATGCTTGCCTTAGTTAGATATAGTGGCTTGTTCGATCGTGGATTGTATGCGTGTCTCGCCTATGCAATTTACTGTCCTAGTTGGCTATCCTTTGTGTTTTGTGTTCAATAAACTCATTCAGATTGAGCTGATAGTTGCCCCACCTTGCCTTCAAGTTGAGAATCTGTACTTGGTTATCGTGTGATGTGTGTATTCAATAAACTTATTCAGATTGAGTTGATAGTTGCGCCACCTTGCCTTCAAGTTGAGAATCTATACTTGGTTTATCTTGTGATGTGTGTGAATAATAAGCCTATTCAGACAAGCAGATAGTCGCGCCACCTTGCCTTCACGTTGTGAGTCTGTACCCAGTTTATCGTCTGATAATCATTCCCGCTCTGTTTCCTCATGCTCTGAATTATTGAGGGGATTGGATAGTATAAGCTTTAGTTTTGTGTGTTGTAGTTAAGTCTTGCGAAACCAGAAAATACTTAGCTGCAACGTATAGAGTTTTTCTTAAACCTTGTGCCTCTTACAGCTGAGACAAAAAGACAGGATATAGTTTAGTTTACTTTTCAACCATTTTTGTCCGCACAATGAGGGAGCTTCCCCTCCTAATTTGAAGAGCACTCGTCACGTAGTGTGCATAGCTGTCTGTACCAACTTGCACTCCAGAGGTGTTAGTTGTTACGTGGCTACGCCAACATCTAGCAAGATCTCTTTTAACATTATGAATTGTGGTGGCCCTTAATTTGTACAGGCCATGGCTGATCTATTCTTCCCTTTTTTCTATACCTTTTATTTTTCTCAAATGAGCTTCGCAATGAACTAGAAAACATCTGAGCTGTGGCTTTCTTGTCACTACTTTTTCAAGCCATTTCTAGTAATTACTTTCTCTTAGATTTGCTAAGATCAACATATTTTCAAATTTCTATGTTTGCGTCCACATGAATTAGGAAAAGTTAAGATGTATATATGATCTTTGATGTCATGATCGCATGCGGCTTTTAATTTATATTTGCTCAAATTAAATTAAGTCTAGTTGTTACATATTAGGGATTGAAATTATGTTTTGAAATATGGGGTTGAAATTATGCCACCATTGCATAATGAAAAATATGTCAAGTTGTTAAAAAAAAATAAAAATATGTCAAGTGGCTGTATTTATTTCTCTCCTTTTTTTCACTCCAAATTTTATTTCTAGATAGTTCTTTATAATAATTTATTTTTCAGATAATTTATACAATAAAAAATATTACAATTTAAAATAACAGCTTGAAATAAGCAGAAAAATGGTCACGAGACCACTAGCTTCACAATATATTTTTAAAAATTTGAACAGCATATGCTAAAAAAAATTACCTAAGGAGCTCCATGGGACCAAAGCCAAAGCCCTAGATGTCCTATGCTCCTTTTTAAAACTTAAATTCTAGGTTTTAGCATTAATAACCTTTTTATAAATTAATATCTTATATACTTTATATAAAAATATATTACATTATATTTTACTATTATTAATCCTTTTTTTCAAGCATATAAAATAGAAATTTAACTCTCTTTTCAATTTTTTTGATGGTTAGCAAATCTTTCATATTTTAAGCAAGCCTAAAACTTAATAGTGAACTAATATTTGGAAAATAGTATTATGATCCAGTGTTACAAGAATCGGACTTGCCTCAGACTTGACAAGCCAATTTTTGACTCAGACTCGGACTCGGAGCCCAGACTTGACACAAACTCGACAAAGACTTGGCAAGTAGAAAAACCCAATAAATTCAAATATTCTTAAGGATTTAAAACTTGTTTCATGCACCCTTTAATAAATAAACCTTAAAGACACAATAACATCATCAAATAGAAATTACTATGATCCCATACACAAACATACATCGATCACATAAGTATAAACGTCAATTTTAGTTGAAGGAAATAACACATTCAAATATATAAATATTGTCAAATGTATACAAAACTCATGGAATATGAAATCCATGGCATCAAAACAAATATCAAAACTAAAAGAATAAGTCTATGGCTCAGAAGAGCTTGCATTACTCATCCCAATATCACGACAAGTCATGCTCTAGTGTCTAAGATAGGTCCTTGATGATGATGTAGCCATGATATTTGCTTGTGTCTCAATGATTGGTGTGTAATATGTATATTCAAGCAAGGAATTTATTATTAAAATTTTATTGAAGCCTTCAAGACTGCATGTTTTGTTGTCTAATGTATGAAACAAGACAATCCTTGATTATGGCTTTGACTGTGAAAGATGCAGAGATTTGCAACAGGGGATACGTATTTTGTAGGTTTTATGATCATGATTCATCATTGGCCTATAATATGCTTAGACCTATAGTTTGATGAGGGTTTGGGGGAAACGCCCCAATGGGGTCAAGGGGTGGTGCCCCTCGCGGGGGTTTGGAGGCAACACCCCCAACGGGGTCAAGGGGCAGCGCCCCTTGCGGGGGTCTAGGGGCAGTGCCCCTCATGGGGTCCTGGGGCAGTGCCCCTCATGGGGTCCTGGGGCAGTGCCTTGGGTGCACTCCCTTTCGCGATACATGGCGGGGTCGAGGGTCAAAGCCCCCGCCACCAAGACCAAATGAAGACCTTCAAAACCACACAAACCTTCATGGCGCACACCATTTAATTAAAAAAATTATAAATGAAAGATTGCAAATTTTTAAAAAATTTAATTAAAATGGCCGAGTTGGGGCATGAGACTCGGCGAGTCTTGGCGAGTACTCGGAAGCCGAGTCTCTGGGACTCGTTTATGGTCACTCGCCTCGAGACTCGCCCAAACTCGGCGAATCTTGTAACATTGTTATGATCTTTAAATAGTACAAGCCATACTGTAGGAGTAAATGGTGACTCCCAACACCCTTAGGAACAGTTGCTAGGCCAAAATATCTTCCACAAGAGAGAAAATGACAAGAATAGCTTGCTGTATTATGAATGCAAGATTGATGCAACTGTACATGAGAGGACTTGCTTATAAAGGCAAGGTGAGGGATAGGATTAGATAGTGTTGTGACCTTTTCACACATCGCCCCATCGTCGATGGGGACCCCCAGTTGTCTGCTAGTTTTTAGGGTTTTGTCTCCTTGCAACGGTTTCATGAGGTCGTCCTTGTTGAGAGTTTTAGGTCAGTTTGCCGAGAGTTACCCGAGCCAAGTCAGTAATCCATGCTTGAATCAGCGCGTAGATGTCATGGAAGCGCTCAGAAGGCCTAGGAAACGAAGATTGCCTGTGAATTCGGCCAATTCTAACACTTACTATTTTTTAGGGAAATTTGCTTTTTTCGATTTTTCATTTTCGGCATTTTTGGGGCCAAACAAGGTTCCCTATTTTTTAGGGTTTTGCTTTTTCTATTTTTAGAAAGTTTCTACATTTGGAAAGGTCTCGAATTCCAAAAATGCACTCAGAAGTTCGAAAAACTTGATAGAACTCTCAGAAAATCAAAGAGAAAATTTGAAAAATTATTGAAAAATCTGGAAAAAACAGTCAAAAAGCATGAAAAATCAGACCCAAAAAACATCAAATTCTGGAAAATCAGTCCAAAACCAGTCAGATCTGAAGCACAAAATCACAGAAAATTAACTCAAAATGATGGAATTCATGAGAAATCTGGTTAAATCTGAAATTTGCCATGAAGAAGGTCCTTGAAATGTGGGACGGAAAGAGGAAGGAATGTCTGGAAGCTCATGAAGTCCGCCCAGCAGTAAGAGGAAAATGTCAAGGACTCTCTAAAGTCCGCCTTGCACTTGTCTAAGATCCTTCAAAGTCCGCCAAGCATGTCCTAACATCCTTTGAAGTCCGCCATGTCAAGTGCCAAAAGGTTGTGAAGTCCGCCCAGCCTCAAGGGAAAAGTGCCAAGAGCTCATGAAGTCCGCCAAGCATGTCCAAAGGGCATAGAAAGTCCGCCATGCACTTGAGGGGAAGTGGCAAGAGGTCAAGGAAGTCCGCCATGCACATGCCAAGGGGTTGGAAAGTCCGCCTAGGCACATGAGAAGGAAAAAAATAAAAAATTTCACTAAGTGTTGGTGCCTACCAAGGAAAATTTCGAAATTTTGCTAAGTGTAAGATCCTAAAAAGGTGGAATCGAGATTTTGGCTAAGTGTTATGCCATATTCAAAGGGGCAAGATGTTAAAGGAAGTGCTAAAATCTTTGGAAGTCCGCCATGTTCAAAGATGATGTCCAAGTCAATCCAAAGTCCGCCTTCACCTTGTCAAAGGTTCTTCAAAGTCCGCCATGGTCTATGAAGGGAGAAAATTATGATTTTTGCTTCTTCAAAGTCCGCCATGGTCTATGAAGGGAGAAAATTATGATTTTTGCTAAGTGTTTGGTGCCTAGTCAAGACAAATTCGAAAATTTGCCTAAGTATAGAGGCTAAAGGATGAAAAATTGAGAGTTTTGGGCTAAGTATCATGACATTTTCGAGAGGTTAAGTGCTAAAGTTTGAAAGGACAAGTGCTAAAGAAATTGGGCTATGGCCAAGAATAAAATGAAGTGTGCCTAGCATGAAAATGGAAGAGAAATTAATTCGCCCAAAGTTTGGATGTCTAGACAAAATTGGATAAATTTGGTCAAAAACACAAAGAAGTGCACAAGGCAAAGAGGTATGAAAGTTCGCCCTTGGCTAAGGGAGATAGAAATTTGTCAAAGCGTCAAGGAAATTTACTTGACAAAGATGTCCAGACAAGGATTTTGCCTAGAAAAATTCGTTTGAGCGAGGAAATAATTGACTTTGGCAGAAGAAAATGAGCTCAGTGCAAAGAAAAATAGGGATCTGGCATAACAATTGTCGACGGAATGGCTTAAGTTTTGACTTGGCTAGACGAAATTGGGAACAAAATTGGAAAACACACTTTTAGCCAAGAGAAATGAGAAAAAAATCAAAATAGCCATGGGTCCAAAACGAACGGGTTGGAATAAATTAAAATATTTTAATATTTTAATAATTTATTTTCAACTACTCGGAAATTTAAATGCCTTGGACAAAATGAAGTCTACCAGAGATGTTTTGGAAGAAAATAATTTATGCCGGCCAGAGATAAAATCCGAAGGGCAAAATTAAATTCACCATGAATTTAAATCTTGGACGGGTCGAATTTAATTAAATATTTAATATTTTCTTTCAAAATTCGAAAAATCAAAGATAAACATTCAGGGAAGAAAATTGAATTTTTGAAGATCACTGAGATTTGCCTGGATAAACTCGAGACTGATTCTTTTCGAAAAATAAAGGAAACTTGCCTGTTTGAACAAGTAAAAACAAATCGAGATCGAGAGAAGAATAGGCAGTTGCTAAAATAAATTAAGCTCTTCAGCATTATAATGAGTTTCAGCAACTCATTTTTTCACACAGCTGAAGAGAAATTTAATATCTCTCGGAATTCTCAGGCAGTTGATTGTTCAGTAGGCAAGATCGAATTTTTCAGAGGGAGAAGTAATGTTATGTTGAGGAAGAATTTTCGCGGGAAAGGAAAAGATTTATTTCGAATTCTTCTGTGCAAAAGGGGCGCACTTCATTAATTGATTTTTGGAATAAAAAATCAGAATTTAAATCTGATTTGCAGCCAGCAGTTCTTCATTGAGGTTTGATGTTCAGTCAAATAAATTCGCCATCCTTCTTCTGTCTTTTCATATTGGCAAAAGTTTTGGCCAAAATCTTAACTTCGTCCATTTACTTTCAGCTTGCTTTTTCACAGCAATTTAATTATTTAACTGGCTGAAAGTAAATTTTCGAATCCAAGGCATGAGAATAAATTATTTGAAAAAGTCTTTGTATTAATGTTAATCTTTTGGACTGCAGGTTGACGACCACGGCAGGCGAACCATCAAAGAAGCTGAAAATGAAGTTCGCCAGCAAAGGTGCTCAGCAGGAGACCAAAGTCATTTCAAAATGGAAGAATGTCGTAGACACCGATCTCGGACATGTCGACTTTGATGAGTTTAAGAAAAGAATGTATGGACAAAATGGACTTCCCACACCGATAGCCAGACGGATAGTTAGAAACGGGATTTTTCAGGCAGCTGGATTCCCACCGGCGATGGATTGTGCAGAATTGATGGTGGAATGTGCTATCCACTATGATGCTCAGAAGAGGCGGATAGTCGCACCTGATGGTAGGATTTTGGCACACTTGAGCGAAGTGGTAATTCAGGAAACCTTTGGCATCCCAGAGCATTCACGGACGGTCTATAAGACCAAGGAAGAAGCCAAGAGGTTATATGATAGCAAGCCCGATTTGTGCGCCACAACAGTTAACAAGGTGTGGATGGACAAGCCTAAGCCATCAATAAAGAAGATGCCCAAAAGACCCCACTGGACAGATTTCAAAGAAGATTTTGGAGACATCATCTTGATGCTGAACAGAGTAGCTGGCAACCCGCAAGGTGCCTTTTTCGAGAGCTGGATGTACTATTTCATAGACGAGATCACTTCTGGCGTCAAAATGTTCAACTGGTCATGGATGATAAGTGACAACCTCCACGAGCAATTGATCAACCTCGAAGAGACTAAGTCTTTTCACATGAGCTCATATATTGTATACTTGTTGGCCAGATCATACAAGTATCCAGGACTAACTTGCAAGGGCAAAGTTGGCAGCAGAGAAAACGAGCTCAGACCTTACGATTGCTACCCACAGCTCCAGTTGAAGGAGAAGTCTCACTTTAGAAGGGTGCATGATGCCTTCCTGATGCATATTACCAGAACACTGCAAGGAGGAGTGCATCAGAGATTGACTCATGAGGCGAAAAGTTTAATCAGTAAATACGGATCCTGGTTCATCCAGTTCCTGAAATTCACATATATCAGGATCCAGGGATTTACTAGAAATCCCTATAAATTGCCCATTTATCCGACAAATTGGATGATTTTGCTCGAGGTCCTGAGACAGTTAGAGGAGTATCAGAACATCCAGAGGCCAACCAAGAAGGCATCTGTCACATTCCCATTTTTCATCGGGAATATGTTGGAGTATTGTCCATCAGCACAGGCAGCTGAGAGTGCAAGGTTGGAGATCCAGTGGTATCCGTTTACAGCCTACAAGTCCAGGGTCAACTTTGACCCGCATCATAATATTCGGATAGTAGAGGGGAGAAAGTACAAGCACAAAGTGGAACTGGAAGATTTCTGGGCTAATGCCGCCGATGAATACGAAGTTAGGAGGAGACTATGGTCCAGAATGCCACTAGACTTCATGAGGGCAATTGAGTTCTGCCGGGTACCTGACCAGTTGCAGGATGATAGGAACTACATCCAGCCATGCTTCGAAGAGAGTCGACCTCTTCCTCCCGTGAAGTGGTCGGAACCTGAGCACACAGACTTGGCGATCTTGATGAGACCAATGACTAAATACTCTAAGTGGTGGGTTGACTATCATGCCCAAGAAATAAGACAGAGAGAAATCACGCTCACATATGATCTACTGAGCGAGTCAGAGTCGTATTCTTCTAATGCCAGTGCATCCCATCAAGATTTGGTCGGGATTGGAGAGAAAAGGAAGGAAATAGTGCCAAGCGTAGAGCCTGCTTCCAAAAGGCATAAGGGAGAGCCATCTCGTTCAGCAGCATCTCGAAATTTTGACGAGCTGGTGGCTATAGATGAGTCCTTGGTGGAAATACTCGTACCACCTACAGTTCAGGAAGAGAACGATGAACCTATCCTGCTGGATGACGAGGAGCCTCCGTCACCTACAGGCACGAAAATCTTAGGTTCAGACAATGAGATAGAAGTCCGGAACAATGACTTCGAGGAGGGAATGATTTCCGCTCTCAGAGGGGTTGTGGATGTTCCGAATGAGGAAGAGGTTCAGGTAGAGGATGGAATTGAGCAGCCGACCATTCCAGATTAGCTGATCGAGAGGATGAAGATTCAGGTACCTGTAGAAGCTCAAGAAGAGGAGGATGATACTGCCGATTTCTTGGCAAGGTTGGAGCAAGTTGCAATTAAGAAACCGGCCAAGAAATTCTCTACCATTCAGAGGAACAAGACAGGCAACCGTTCCGTACACATTGCAGTACCTACGGTGGACAAGCCACGAGACGAGATTACTCCTCAAGAATATTCCATAACCACTGTTGATCTTGGCCCGACCTCAAAAGGTCAAGAAGTGGAGGAATTAGATAACTCCGTCTTGACCATCAAAGTGAGATTGGAAAAAGAAGTGGCTAAGAAGAAAGAGAATAAGAAGGAGGTTGAACGCCTTAAGGAGTACATACAGCATTTGACCTAGCCACTTGATCAGGGTAATGCGATAGCTCCTCCTCTCCTCAATTCATCACAGGAGGTGACCAAGGATGTCGAGTACGGAATGGTGACGGCCAAGGAAGCTCAGGACTGGATGGCAAGCGAGGGCACTGAAGCGGCATTGTTCATGGAGAAATTGGCACTTGCTTATGGGAAAACCTCATGCTTTCTTTCCAGACTTATGGATATGGCGGAAACATGGGAAGGTATTTCGGATATGCAAGAGAGGCTTATTCCATGCCTCAGGCTATTGAAGGGCACTCCAAGAGGGGAGTTGGTCGCTAGGAAGGTGATTGCTGTAGGGGCAGCATATGATTTCAATCACTGGTTTTGGGTAGTAACTATACGTAGGGAAGTTTTGGAGAAGACAAAAGTGGATGGACTTAGGATCAAGGAGTAGGTAAGGGACATTCGGGAGAAAATTCACATGACAGTTGCAGAAATGTTTGATCAAGAGATTGTCCGAGAAAAGGATATGCAGCTGGAGGAGCTAAAACGAAAGGTTCAAGAGGTTTTCTTCCCGACTACTGGACCATTTCTAAGAAAGGATTTTGCGAGAGTGGCAAGTCTTTCCGCCATCTGGAATGATTTCAGGAAGCAGGAAGCAGGAAGCGGAATGGGCAAATACCTTTGCCAAATGTGCAGAGAATTTGGATGAACTTGAATTCCGGATCAGCATGCTGCCACCCGTCACGATGGAGGAGGTCATTGCAGTAGTGTCCAGATTCGTTGAACGCAACGCTGCTCAGAAGGATAAGGACGCCTCTCCTTGAAAATAGCTTCAATTGCCTCTCTACTAATAGTTTACTGATTGATGACTTATGTTATTTTGGGCAACCCTAATTAGGGTTGGGTTGTAATAATCTTGGCCGTTGATATTGTTTTAATCTCGGCCCTTCATTTCATTTTTGAAACTCTATATAAACTGATGTTCTCTCACTTTCATTTGTGTGGAGACAGATTATGAGATTGTTGCATTGAGACTATTTCGAATAATAAAAGCTCTTATGCATGATTTGCTTTGAATAACTTTTATTGTCAAATAGTAAGCGAGGTTGCATATCTTCTTCCGCCAAAGATTAAAGTTAGAATTAAGCTAAATAGAATTTGCTTTGAAAGTTGGTTAAGTGAATGAGAGATTGATAGTACTGATTCAATGGTGAAGTCATGCTCATACTTTCTTCGAATGGATGATTTGCATTCGATGTGTAAAGTTAGCTTGAGCTTATAATTGTGGAAGCTTAACTTCAACCTCATTCGAGGTTTGAAAATTATTATCACACCCCTAGAAGATTGCACCCACTTTGCGTATGTTGTCCTGCAGGAGGCGAAACAAAGTGCGGTTATTTCCCTTCACCGAATCTTATTGTCTCTTGAATTCTTAGGTATAGAATAGATTCTCTGAACCCTTATCCTTTTGCCATTTTTTTTTGAGATCCAACTTGAAGTCCCGACCGAAGAGAAAGCCTTTAATGATAAATTCCCTAAGTCCTAAACTTGTGAAAGTTTCCTTAACGTAAGTCCCCTTGTTTATTACCAACAAATCACAACGCCCATTGAGCTTATCCACACGTCAAGACTTGACTAAAGAAACCTTGGAATCGCCAATATGATCTTCTTGCAATCTTAGCATACGCGGTGGTTTTTCAAGAGAGGATAGAGTGTCTCTGGACATTTTATTCTGAAGTGTTCGGTGGATGATAAAACGTACACCAACAGATAGGATTGTGACACGTGTCTTAATCCTATGTTATGAGACAACTATTAAATGACCTAGGTAACCAATATTAAATAAAAGTCAAAAAGATAAGATAGGATAAGATCTTATCTTGACAACTAAGATCTCTAGAAAGACACCTAGGACCTAAGTAAACTTAACATGTGAATAAGCCCCCCTTGCTAGGATTAGCTAGGTACAAGACATTTATTCACACCAACACCCCCCTTTAAGTGCAACTTAGGGAGAAGGTTATTATGCAAAGATGCAAAAAAAAAACTATGGGTCCCGGTTACGAGGCCATGTTAGGTACCCATTTACAAATGCAATCTCTTACAAATGGAGAAAATGAGAAAACCTAGTGGGACAAAAATCCTCTCCAAAAGAGAGAAAAATACAAAGAAAGATGATGTATGGAGGAATCAATGATACCCCTCAGGAATACATCCATCATGAACATGCAATCAATGAACCCCCCACAATAGGGAAAAAGAGAGAGAAGATATCCCCCCCATAATGAAGGAGCTCCAAAGCTGATAAAAAGAGCTTGAAAACAAAAGATGATCCAATGTCTGCAAGCAATATGTCTTCCCTTAGGAAGAAACAAATCCATAGGTTGATGAAGAAGCCACTCCATGGCCAATTGAAAGGAGGAAGGATGAAGTCTCAAAATGTATGTCTCTAAAAACCGATTAGGAGTCTCCAAGCTTGAATAAGCCACAACATAATCATGGTCAAATTCAACCAAGAAACATGACAAATCAAGGGAATGAGGAAACTCATGAATGTCAATCTCCATAGACAAAGAAGATGGGATAATAGTGTTACCTATTTTTCACTCTACGCTCAATAGGTAGAGCTGAATGAAGTTCAGCTATTATAGGCCACACTGCTGTAAATAGCATGAGCGTAAAAAAGAAAGCAATTCATCATTGCCTGTTACGGCGAATCATTTCGTTGGTGCTTTTAGCCATCGAGCCTTCAAGCAGTTGTAGCCTCACTTCATCGCTTCGCATACCTGCAAAATCATTAAGGAAATAATGTTAGTTATACTCTAAGCAATGGTGAATTACTTTCTGCCTTACGCCTATGCTACAGACAGAAATGTAATTTGCGTTAAACCGAGCATTCATTAGATGATTGCAAGAAATCAGCAGAAAAACATATTACAATGGAAGCTTTCAGCTTCTTTTATTTTGCTAACATGTTTGTTTCAGTGTGCAGGAGCAGGTTTTTCATATTCGAATTCATTTCAGCTGATATGTGGAGTAAAACGGGCTCCCACAAGGGTTGAGCCCGGCATATCAAGTTTTCAATTACAGAGCAAGAAAGGATTACTGTACTATAATATCAAATGATTAAAACAGTCTAAATCAGCATGACGGAACTGATTGAGCATTTATCTTTTGCTCACAATCAAAGGAACAGTAAAGTATCATGGCGGAAAAAGTTTCCATGCTCAGCAATTACAATGTCAAGAACAATGCTGTTTTAGTAAAGCATTTGCAGTAAAGGAGTCATTTTTAAGGTAACACAAATGTAACACCTTCTCATTGTGAAATAGAATGCCCAATGGAAAATGAAAAGAGGCAGCAAATTCTGTTTTGAATCAGCATTTGATAATAATAAAAGATACAGATATACATTATCTTTTACCAAACAGAATAATCTAACGTTTCAAGCTAATGTTATACTCTGGCACATATTGCTGAGTGCGTTTCCATCATAAGATACAGCTATGATTCGAGGCTTGAGAGATAGCACGAAAATAACAAATGAAATGTTTTGTTCTTTTCATCATTTTTAAGTGAGACAGCATTCAGCATGTTATTTAATTTCTTACACCATGAAAGTGCTTGCACATTTTACAAAGGATTCAAGATAATAGTTTAACTTCAGCATGATGAAAAGAATTTCCATGTTTAGCAAAGAACAATGAGTGGGAGGTAACGGTAAGCTTATTCATACATTGAGCTGAGTAAGCAAAAGTATTATATTCAAAAGTAGAAGGAGTGCTGTTCTGGAAGATACATAGTGCCTCAAAACTTTTGTTTGAGTCAAAGATGAGAAAACAGCAGAAAAGTACAACACTTATTGATTTTGCTGAGCATGATGGTGAACACACATTCAATGGTACGGCCCTTTGAAATACATTTGTGTCTGATGGCTCTCAGAAATAAAAAGAAAAATAATAGCTCATGAGGTTTAGCACAGTGGGTCTTAAAGATCGAATAGCAATGTAAGAGAAACAAATATTGTCTCATAGCCGTTTCCAGAACAGTGATCATGACAGTCACAGCAGTAAAAGGAAATATACAATTATCATGATCAAATCCAGCTATCATGAACGAGGAAATACAATACATTTTTCATATGCCAGTTCGTGGAAAGTGCATAAATTCAGATCTAAACACAATGTTTCAGCTTTTATGCATTGAAGCAAAAACAGATATAATATGCTGCACCCAGTTTCAATGAGCCAAGGAGTGACAGATGCTTATGCAATGTAAAAAAGTCAGATATATTATATCATGGCCATTTCCAGCTCACAGCCAATAAAACACAGTGCTCATGGCGCCCAGCAATTTGAAGGGAAAGAGGACAGAGTCTTATGCTACGCCGTGATAAAAGTCACCAAAAGCACATTAATGGTCATGTAATGTCCCCTTTTCAAGCCTGACATTTTCAGTGACCGTTAGCCTTTCCTTGGGAACCCGGAGGCTAGTCGGAAGTTAAAATTAGGGTTTCCTAATTTTGAGGAGGTTATTGTTCGAAGATGTTAGTTTTAAAGGCGGATTCCTTCTGGGTTTTCAGAGGGCTTCGCAGTGGTATGATCATCCCGGCATTCTGGGTACTTTTTGGAATTTACTATTTTTAGTAAATTCTATTTTTGGCAGCTTGTCAGATGATGTTCAGCTCGGTTGACTTCCTGTTTCAGTGGTCAGATGTTTGGCTCAGTTTTGGCTTCAGTGCACCTCCGGAGGGATAAGCTAAGTTATTTCATTAAAAGGCACATTTAAATATTATATTTTAATGTTGACCTTGGGCCTAGAAGTAATGACTTAAAGATGTTTTAAAAAAGGGGCCTTTGAGGGTGGCGCCCTCATTAAATGATTATTTTAATTATTGCCTAAGTCAAGCAAGCTTATGTTGGGTGCACTTTTCAAGCTTGGCTTTTAATTAAAATATCATTTATTAATCTTTGAAGGAGAAAGTACGCCTTCTTGAGGAGATCAGGGAATTTGACCTAAAAGATGATTTTAGGGTTTCGTGAAGTCAAACGAAACTTATAAAAAGAGGGCTTGTGCATCAGTTTGCTTCATCTTGGAAAAATACACCGTTATGCTGCCGGATTGAATCTGGATCACTTCGAGGAATGAAGACCTCCTAGTATTGGGCATCTCTTCTCGTTTGTAAGACAACGACTAGTGATGATTGTTAGTCTAGTTGTGAGTACTTTGGATTTCGTGCATTGTAATCAGCATTCATATGTTTAGGATCAGATTTGGCATGTTAGAGATTTCTGTTTTCTGTATTTTGCTTTAGCAGATTTGTGTTTACATTCATAAATCAAAAAAGACAAAACATATCATTGTGGGTATTGGCTATTTCCTTTCCTTTGGTCTAGGCGCCATTGTATGTCAATTTGTGGAATTTTCATTGTAGAATTTGATTTTATAAAGCAAATCGCCTTCTCAGCTGTGGCCGTACTTTTTCAGCATCTTGGGATTCGTGTATTTAAAATCAGTGGCATTTCAAGTCTGTTTTAGGTTCTGTTCTTGAGCGCCCCTATCTCACTTGAGTCTTGCAATTGATATGTATCATTTTGGAGGAGTATATAGAAAGATTTGAGCATTTCATGGTCCCCTAGGTTGCTGGTAATGCGTTGGAAAGTGCAGGACTGTCACAGCAGATTGGATAAATCTGCATTTCGTATATTGATTGGTGTGGATAGTTCTTACAAGCAACGTGAAGACTTCAAGGAAGATTACCTGAGCTGGAAGAATAAGGTTGGGTCTTAATCTGCTGTTTCTGTGATCTTTACCTTATGCAATAAGTTCTGAATCTCGTGTAATTCTCTCATAAGCAGATTTTTATTGATAGCAAGATCTCATTTATTAAATTGTAAGTTGGCAGTAGTACTGACCGCATTATAGATCTTTGCTTTATAAGATTGTAATAGTCTTTTACTTCCAGCAGTTGTTTGTTTAATTGATCTCCGCCCTATGGTAGCTACTATCCCATTCTGGGTTAGAAAGCACATTCTGGGTGTTGAGAGTCTTTCCAGTTTCAGTAGTTTCTTTCAAGCATTTCTTTGTATTCACTCCGTCATATGGTCGCCCCTCACTCCGCATCGGATTGGGTAGCACATACTTGACGTTGAGTTCCTTTCTGTTATTAGTGTAGAAGATCCTCTGACCAATGCTCACCATCCTCGGTGCCATTCTGGTTAGAGTTGTTTTCGTGCACGTTTAGGTTTATCCATCTAACCTTAACGGGTGCACTGTTGTAATGTTGTAATCTGATAATTTGTGAAAATCAAAAAAAAATTTGGCTCGGTATATTTCAGTGGTGGTATCAGATTTGGCTGTAGCTTATGAATTAGAGCTACCTTCAGATAGCAGAGTGCATAACGTCTTCCACGTGTCTCGCCTCAAGAAGGCACTTGGACACAATGTGGTTGCTTCTTCACAATTGCCACCGTTGGACGAAGAAGGACAGTTGGTTCTGGTTCCCGAGGCGATACTTGACTTCAGAGAACGTTCCTTGAGGAATAGAACTATCAGAGAATGTTTGGTAAAGTGGAAGAACCTGCCTATGGAGGATGCAACTTGGGAAAGTGATGAGATAATGCAGCATCCTAGTTTGCAATTGCTTGAGGACAAGCAATCTTGGGGAGGGCGGACTGTAATGTCCCCTTTTCAAGCCTGACATTTTCAGTGACCGTTAGCCTTTCCTTGGGAACCCGGAGGCTAGTCGGAAGTTAAAATTAGGGTTTTCTAATTTTGAGGAGGTTATTGTTCGAAGATGTTAGTTTTAAAGGCGGATTCCTTCTGGGTTTTCAGAGGGCTTCGCAGTGGTATGATCATCCCGACATTCTGGGTACTTTTTGGAATTTACTATTTTTAGTAAATTCTATTTTTGGCAGCTTGTCAGATGATGTTCAGCTCGGTTGACTTCCTGTTTCAGTGGTATCAAAGCCACGTATCCTGCCATCCTGTGAAATCAGCCTTCTATGAGTGACAGAGAACAGAGGTATTTGGCAAGGGTATACAAGAGAGGTACAGTTCAGACACAGTTGCATCAAGCCCCAGAAGGTCACACAACTTCCGAGGTTTTGAGGGCTAATTGGGAGCCTTCACAAGAAACAGAAATGGGGGATAATGAAAGAAGTTCTGGCAACAGAGGTGACAGTGGGAAGGGTATAGACAATTCAGCCAATTTGGGTCAAGGACTCGATAAGAAGATCCTCTGACCAATGCTCACCATCCTCGGTGCCATTCTGGTTAGAGTTGTTTTCGTGCACGTTTAGGTTTATCCATCTAACCTTAACGGGTGCACTGTTGTAATGTTGTAATCTGATAATTTGTGAAAATCAAAAAAAATTTGGCTCGGTATATTTCGGTCACGTTTCAGACACAGTAAGAGAAAAACGCCCAGATGCATATGGCCAGGCCTAGTGCGTAAAGGGAGAAATAACAGAGTTTGCCCAGCTCAGTAAAAAACGAAAATATCAGAAATGCCTCAAGCCGTGGACAGTGGAAAGTAGCTATTATATACAAAAATTATATACAGAAATTTCTGCGCCCAGAATGGAATGATATGATGGGTTCTTATGCTCAGCTATTATAATGAAACCCAGACATGGAAAGGTGAATTTCCTTCAAAGGCCATATATCAAAAGTCAAGCTGACACAGGAATGCCTTAAGCCATGAACAGTAGCAAGTTGAGCAATTTACAGAAAATTTCCGAGTACAGAGAAGAACAATGATGACTGGGGCTTGTGTAGATATTATGTCAAAATACAAAGTGTCTCACAAATACATGGTAATGTATGCAAATATTTCGAATACCCAGATGAGGATAAATTACACTCACAGTAATAAATCAAGGCAAGAGCAAAAAATTACTGTCATGCACATGGAGAGAAATTTTTGCATATACCCAGATGGGGTTCTTACTGAGGAAAAGTATATGCTTGATATATCAACTCGTTTTATACTGAGAGAGCTTTCAAAAAAGCTTGCTAACCAGAATACAAAAGAATAAATGTAGGTTATTTTCAAAAGTTAACTAGTGATATGGTGCCGCCTTTCATCAAAAATACATGGTCAAAGTCCAGAAATTGCTAAGAAATCACTAGAATAAGGCTGGCCGCGGCCAAAGACAGAAATATCTGATGCTTATGTCCATTCTTAGCTGAAATTTTGTGTTAAAATTCAATGACAGAGGTATAAAAGCTTACCATGTTTTTTATGAGGTTTCATTCTCATACTGGCTTTCTTTAGATTATTCTTCCAGCATCGACTTCGATGGCAAGAAATTTCAACAGAGGACAGAGGCAGATGACCAAATGTCAGAATATCATCATGGTCGCGCCCATAAGATAGCAAAAATCCCATGTAAATGCCCAAAAAGAGCTCAGATTTGTGGCGAATAAGTTCCATCTTACCTGTTACGCCCAGAATCTTTCAAAAGATCATGGAAATTGACAGAAAATTGCAGAAGTCGAGCTTGAAACCCTAGCCAGCCGCGGCCAGCTCCTTCGAGAAGTTTCTCTCTAACAATTCAATGTGTGAATGATGATGTTTTAGGGTTAGGCGCCTTTTTGGTCATGTTCTCCAAGCCAAGATTTCTTTATCATCATATGGTCGGTTTTATTTTAATTATTGTTGATGATATGGCCGAATATTATTATGCTATGTGGTCGCCTTATAATCCTGAAGGAAATGATGTGTTTAATTTTTATTAAAAGAATGATAGTCGACCAAGCTTCCAATTGTATTAGTGTATTTATAATTTGCATTATTCAATGAATAGCTAATTTGTTAAATGATATATCACAAATCATTTAATAAATTAGTTATTTTAAACATGCAAATTATAGATATTTTAATACAATTTAAAGATATTATATCAGGCAAGGTTAACTGAGGGTGTTAGATATTTTTATCGTGCACATGTAATAGAAGTGGAGTTTCAGTTCCTATGGGCGAAATTGATAAAAACGAGGTAGTTTTGCATGCTTTGAGCCACTTTTTCAGGGAGTTGCAGTTCAGTTGGAATAGTGCATGTATCAATTACGACTTGGCAGTGAATTTGAGCTTAATTGGACTCATTTTTACTTGAGTTTGGCCACTTTTTCAGGGGATTTTCACTTGTGCTCGGATTTCACATTGTAATTGTCATCTTTTCACTTTCTGATGACTTTCAGTTCTTTCTGCATGCCTTTTGGAAAGGTTTTTGTATATATTGAAAAACTTAACTGTTTTTCAATCCCAGTTCTTGTTTTCTGCCTTTGCCTTCAGCAAAGAAGATTATCTTGTAACTCAGCTTTCAGATTAATATAGCAGTGTTTTATTACAGGTTAAAAGTGGGTAATTGCAGAAGATTCCTTTGAGTTCAGTACTTTAGAGTTTGCCTTCTAGATTTCGAGCATCTTTTTTGTGAAGAATTTGATCGAAGAATTACTGTGTTTCAGTTCTGAAACCTTTGATTTTTTCTGTCTTTTTCACATATCTATATGCAATGTAGTTTGAAATCACTGTTTATGCACTATGCTTATTAATGAGTTAATACATTTTTGTTGTGAAAAACTTGTTTTCCTTCAAATATTGCATTAGATCACAAGCCTCTGTTTAAATTGTTCAAGCGATTAAATTATTGAATCTGGTTGTGTGGATTTGAGTTTTTAGAAGTTTATTGTGAGTCATAATTGCAAGTCATTATCATTTAGGTGCAATCACCTTTCGTAGCTTTAGGATTTCAGTTCAAGCAAGTTCTTTTTCTCTTTCCCAGCCAAGTCAATTAGTTTTTATCAGGGAACCAGCCCTCTCTGGAGATTGATTCTCGAAATTAGGCAACCCACAGGCCTGAGAATCATTCCATGTTTCAACAGATTGCTAGATTTAATTAATCGAGCGTTCGGGTGCAATCTGAATTGACAACAAATAGTTGTGCTGAAATTGTCATCAAAGAGGAGAGAAACCCCCTCAAGTGTCTCCTTCAAATTTGTAGTATGAGACTTCACAAACAAGTTAGAAATCCCTGTCAAATATTAATCCCACAAAGCAAGATTTGGAAAACTATGATCATCTTGCTGAATAGAAGCACTGATAGTTGAATAAACAGGAGTTGGAGGAGTAGAAAGCTCAACACTAGTCTCTAGAATACCAAGGTTGAGATGGCCAAACTTCTCCTCACAAACATGATTTGCACTTGATGAATGAGTGTGAATAGCAGTTAAAGGAACATTATCATCAACAAAAGCAAAATGGGAAAAGGAATACAAGCGAGATGAATGATCAAGCATCCCAATAGCAATGATATCTCTAGTCTCCAAGTCCCTTATGTATACTCTATCGGGATTGAACTCAGCTGTTTTACCTTGTCCACTATGGGTGATTTGATAAACAAAAAGGAGATTAGACGACAAGGAAGGAACACAAAGTACATCATTAAAAGTGTTTTCTCCCAAGTCAATAGAACCCTTCCCACATATCTTCATATATAAATTGTTGGCCATCAAAATATTAGATGAATTACAAGGCTCAAAAGAAGAGAACATTCCCATAGATGATGCCATATGATGAGATGCCCCTGAATCAAGAAGCCATCTTCCATATTCAGGACTTGTAGAGGCCAAGAGTGCTTGTCCTTTCATTTTGTGTAAACCAGTTGTAGCTCTTGCATTCCCTGATTGAGATGATGAAGCTGCTGCAGATTGAGATGTTGAAGAAGAAGAAGAAGAAGACATTGATGAGGGCAGCAAAATGTTGTTTTTTTGAAAAAGGTATGTTAGTTCATCGATCTTCTTATCATAACATCTATGCTCATCTTGTCCTGGCCATTTACAATATGCACATCTCAACTTCTTCTTTTTAGATGATTCCTCTTTAGAAGAGGGAGTGGACTCAGGAGTGCTTTGTGAAGGTGAATCCTTACCTTGCTCATTAGACTTGGGGTCCTTATTCTGCTTCTTACCTTTGCCACCTGAAGCCTTTGGATCTTTTGCAAGAAGAGCCTGAGATTTGGAAGACTTCAATGTGTCCATGTGTGCCAACTTTGCTTGTTCCCTTGTGAGCTGAGCTGCAAATCCATCAAGAGAAGGCATTTTGTGTGCATTGCCTAGGGCATCCATAGTAGCATAAAATGTAGAAACAAACAGTGAATAATCAAGACCAAGTTTAGCAAGAATAGAAAGAATGTAATATGCATCCTACCTTTTTTTTTTGTTTTCTTTGAAAACCAATATGAAGCTACAACCAACTGAAACTTAGCCAAATAACCACATTCACTAACCAAACTGCTGTTTCAAGGGTTCTCAGTGATAAATACAACAGTCATAACAATTTAGAGCAAGAATATTGAATATCCAAATGAGCGGATCAATTATACTTCATCAAACATTAAAACCCATGTGCTGCAATACATTTTTCAGTCTGATATAATTTATAACAGCAAGTTTATGGGCTGTTTTACACTCAAAATTTCATGAACAACAAATATACAAATAGGAATGACTTTAAACAAGCTCCCAAAGGTTGCATTACATAATCTAACACTTTTTTAAACATACCTGGAAGCTGCATCTCTAAAAAGGTCTACAAATAAATCTGGAACAGCGAACAGAGGTCTTGAAAATGGCTTCACAATACCTCAAATCTGCACGTCTCCACCCAGAACTTAATGCCAAAGAGTTTAGAAACCCTAGGCGCCTCAAAACCAACAAATAGTCCCTCCAAACCTGTAGTGTTCCACCACTCTACTATTTTGGTTTCAATGAAGTTTTGTGGGTCTGATTTTTTTTGTTTTCAATTTGTATTTCTTTTTTTTTTTTGTGTTTTGAGTTGGATGCCAATAATGCTAAAGATACTAACTAGCATATACGTACAATAGGAACTTTAAATAAACTAATCTACTGAGATAATTTGAGGAATGACTCAATTTAATTGCCAAAGATACCTTCTTCATTACATAATAGATTGCATAAGGTGGATAACTTACATCAGATTCAAACAAGACACATTCTTTGCCATAGATTTTTACTTACAGCCATACATCACGGTGAATAGTGATTTGCTATAGTACCAAACCCCAATGAAGTGCAATCAACTCTTGAAAGATGAAGTTCTCCCACCAAAATCTGAATTGGAGAGCTCCCTAGGGCAAGGGCACCCCTTTGTGAAGTGATTGCAGCCTCTCTAGAGAGGCGTTTCTTTTCCTTGTGCTGATTCAAACCCTCATGAAAGGGCGGCTGGCTGTAGCTTTCCAAAACAGCCCCAAAATTCATAAAAAATGTAAGCAGCTCCTTTGTAGATATAGTGGAGTCTATGGCAGTCAATAAACCACTCAAAAGATGCCCGAAATAACCTTTAAACAGAAAACTATGACTCCAAATGAAGCATCCAAACTCTGACCAGCAACCTTAAGGTGGTATTTCACACCCTCAAGCAACTCATAAACGAACAACAAGCCCCCTCCAGGCTCACCCATTGCAGAAATCAGGAAACCCTAGTCTTCCTCTTCCTCAAACTCCAAACTCACAAGCCAAAGCAAGAAAATAACTCAAAGTATAAGGGGGTCGAACTTCTCCTCTTGCCTTTTATAATTTTACATTGAAAAACACTATTCATAAAGTGAGCACTATTCACTTAAGTTATAACTTTTTCACTTTAGGAATGAATAGTAACTGAAAAATATAAAGTGACCCCTTCATTTTAAAAACACATGGTCCCCAGGCCAAGGATGATGAAATAAAATGTGAATATCATTAATTTAAGCCCAATTATCATGCAAAACGCAACAATTCACCTTGCCACCATACTCCGGAGATCAACACTGCCATTTGACGACCAAGTGCTTGTCCAAGTGACCCTCTATCCAGGATCATTAGCCTACGAGGGTCGACATGATAGGCTAATCTACTGATGTACAGGTGTCTAAAGGTGTCTAATTAGAAGGGGACATCACAAAACCCTAGACGCTTGGACCCACAAACTCCCACGCCTAAGTCTGAGTTGTATGGCCAGAAAAAGGGAATGAACAACCAGCAAATGAGGTTGAAAATCTGCAATTGCTTGCTGCTCTAATTTGGTGTTAATCCTCTCACAAATCTGCCCATAATATCCACTTCAAATTTGGCATGGTAATAGAGAAATCTTAAGCAATAAGCTCTTTGTAACGACCCGAATCTGCGTAAATTAAAATTTTCCAATTCTCGCCTTTTACATGTAAAGGTAACAAGTAACAAAGATGATACAATAATTTTTTTTTTCCTTTCTTTATTGATAAATACGTACAAGTTACAATCTGTTTCCACACGAATTTCTTTTACATTGCAAATACAAATCAGAGAACAAAAGTAATACAGTTACATACATAGCTCGTAAGCTTTTGCACAAATAGAAGTAAGAATGTCCAGGAGTCCTTCCTTTCAAATCTTGGTACATCGGCCGCTTGCTGTGGAGGAGAAACATCACTCGGGCGCTTTTCCGCCAACCACGGACTTATAATGCAGTCCCCCGCACGATCATTTCACAATGAACGGCCCTCCCTTCGAAGAAGAGATTGGTAGGGTATCCTTTAACGATTACCAACTGAGCATAGTGTTGTGTCCTACACAACTAGAACCTTGCTATTTCACAATCTCGATCTAGTACCCGGATCACAATGAATTGACAGTGTAGTCTCAACTAACTCACGTCTATGTGGCAGTCGTACCTTTCACTACTTTGGCCAAAGTATTCTCATTCAGTACTTCGAATGAAGGTCATCTGTCATAAACACTACTCAGGGCCGATTTGACTTAGGGCTAACTTACTCTACGCGTAGGCTATGTCTTTCAATGGGTTCAGTTTACCCCAGACTTCCTACCTCAAACAATTTACTAGAAATGAGTCTTTAAGCAAGTGTTTACTATCTTGTCTCCTGTTTCCGGAAATCTTTATCCTAGGAGAGAAGCTTCCTAATGTTAACCTATTAACACAAGCTAGGATTACACTTTGTATTGACATCATTTCATTCCTAGAAATTAATACATATTCTACGTATTCTCCATATACGGAGATCATACAAGTTTGAAACTCCAAACAATTGCATAACCGTTTAATACTACCAATCAATCATCACACACAAGAGACAGTCTTGTAATACAATGCATACAATTTCCTACTAATGCATATAATCAAATTGAATCCTTTCTTTTCAAAACCCCAATTTCCTACTAAATCCTTCTTAACCACATTGAATCTCTTCTATTCAAAACCCCAATTCCTATTCAATCTTCTTTAACCAAATTGAATATATTGAAATGCATCAAGCTATCTCCTTTAGTTACCTTGTCATTCCCTATCTTTTACCCTTGCATAAAATGAAGTCCCTTAAATCATTATGCAATAATAGATTATCAAACAACAAATGAATGCTAGGGACAATTTATTTATTTCACCTCAATGCAACCAGCAATTCTAAAGACAGTAAAGAAAGATGATTCAAAGTTTTAATCTTTAATTAAGAAACATGCCTGTATAAGCTCCTTTCCAGTAATCCTCTACCAGCAATCTTCTATTGTTGATCCCAGCCAACAATTTCCTCACTCAGAAATTCTCCAAATAAAGAATGCTATTGTTATCTCACAGTAAACTACAATTGAGAATACTCAACTCTCACTGAACACTTTGATACAGAATAATAACACAACTCACAAAACTAGCTCTCAATTTGCAGTGTATAAATTCTCTATAAACGTCACAAATGAGAAAGCACAAGAATGAATTCGAATGAAGATTTGTGAACTATTTATAGGCCGAATTAAAAACAGTTTCCCCATTTCTGGGCATGTAAATTGATAGATTACCATGTTTACTAAGTCAAAATGTCACTTGTCATTCTTTCAAACCCTCAGTCATGTTCTTCCATGATGATTCGACTTCTTTGGAGCCAACAGATGAGGAATATTTCAACTCTACAAATAAAAACGCCACCTACAGCCACGTTTTGCTGCCAGGCATATAAACTCTTCATGATATTATTGCTGCGTTCTAGGTCAAGCTTCCAATCGATACAACTCAGTATTTCATTGCTATTTCCTGGTTTTTTGAGCTTTGAAAATGTCTTCTTTCATTTCCAGCTGCGCAGGAACTTCCGCCATTTCACGGGAGAGTTTCATTTTTATTTTCATTCATTTTCTAAAGTTCGAACTTTTCAAATGTTTCCTTAAATGAAGTTCGATTCTTTTTCAAATGTATCCTTAAATGAAGTTCGATTCTTTTCAAATGTATTTTGTTTATATGATAAATACTTCATATGGCTACCTTTTAATATCTAAACTTCCACATTTTACAAATTACAAATTTCCTTCTTCCATTTTTAACACTTAAAATATAAAATGCGAATTTCATTCTTTGAAATTGAAATTGTTTTAATAATTTCTAATTGCATATTTTATTTATTAATGTATTATTTTAAACATTAATATTTATTTATATATAAACGTATTTATATATAAATAAATATTAATTTTAATATTAATACATTTAATTAATAAAATATACAAATATATTATTATTTATACATTCCTTATGTATTGATATATATATATATATATTAATAATCACCTTATTAATATATATATTATATATATAAATATATATTATATATATAAATATATATTTAAATCTTCTAGATAATAATACTTGAATATTATTTATATCAAGATATTAGGCGGAATGTGTACGTGTAAACATGTCTACATATACTCCATGTATATACATATATATGCGTATATACATGTCGATACATATGTACGAGCATATCCATTTGCTTAACATACATACGTATTGATATGTCTATACATTTAGATATGTGTATACAGTGTATACATGTGTATACGTACCCATTCGACCTTTACCACATTCCTTCTATTTCGTTCATTCACAGGGATTCACAGTATAGTCAGACTGACATTTAATCAATCACATCATATAAAGCATAAGGAAGTAAATCAAACTCCTAAGCCTATGGATGACTTTTCTAGACTAACTTATCTGACTTAGTTTCTCAGAACCTATATTGACGTGTGTGTATGCTCATTTGGTACTCGTTACTGCTTACCCGACCAAGTTCTTCCCCGAGTGATATTTCTCCTCTGCCTGGAGGATTGATCCTCTTTCCTGCACATCATGACGCAACAACGGGAGTCATATGCTCAAAATGAAGTAGATTACATGAAACATTTCAAGAGTTAGATTATTCATAAATCAATAACCTTCTATTCTCCTTTATGCAGTATTTCACCAAGAATAACATCAAATGAAACATCATTCATATTGAAAACAAGGTACAAGCATCATTAATTCACCTCTAGAATTCACATTTACTCTATCTAGTGATGGTAAATTGTAACGTCACAATTTGGGATGTAAGATGAAATAAAATGTGAATATCATTAATTTAAGCCCAATTATCATGCAAAACGCAACAATTCACCTTGCCACCATACTCCAGAGATCAACACTTCCATTTGACGACCAAGTGCTTGTCCAAGTGACCCTCTATCCAGGATCATTAGCCTACGAGGGTTGACATGATAGGCTAATCTACTGATGTACAGGTTTCTAAAGGTGTCTAATTAGAAGGGGACATCACAAAACCCTAGACGCTTGGACCCACAAACTCCCACGCCTAATTCTGAGTTGTACGGCCAAAAAAAGGGAATGAACAACCAGCAAATGAGGTTGAAAATCTGCAATTGCTTGCTGCTCTTATTTGGTGTTAATCCTCTCACAAATCTGCCCATAATATCCTCTTCAAATTTGGCATGGTAATAGAGAAATCTTAAGCAATAAGCTCTTGCGTAGTTCCTGTGTAGAACCACTTGCAAATCTCTAACTGCACAATTTGTAGCTTTGAATGAGCCACATTGAATTAACCAGGGAGGATCTTTCACCACCGAGGCTAATCTTCTCCAAGAGGGTTTTTGTCCTCGAGAAGGCTGAGATGAACCAAGATTGATTTCTATAACCACAAGGGTTTCAATTAGAGAAAAAGAATAAACTCCATCATTCGAAATGAGCTCTCAATCCCCTTTTTTATATGTTTTTTAGGGAACTTTTGAGAAACTCCTTTTTAAAAACAATTTATTAATTTATTAAGCCTTTTAACTCCAAAAAATGATTTATTTTACTTTTATAACATTTCTGGCACTGAAATTCACTTTCAAGCATCCCATCATTTAAGTCTTTTCGTTCTCTTTCCAACGAGCTATAATATTGAGGTGCTTGATTAAATATTTTAATTAAAATGACAACCTTAGTCAAATTAATTAAATATAGTTCAATATTACACCCAATTATTAGAAATGGCCAAAATGCATCGAAATCAAAAAATGATTGCATAGGAGTGATCTCAATGATGAAAGATGATAAATGGACCCAATCGGGTGACTTACTAAAAATAGATGCTCCCTCCAAAAATCTTGGAGACCACATCGGAAGCCAAAAATCATATTTGAAAGTGGCATATGAATCCTCCAGACCACCTGTGCCCATTGGAAACATCAAATAAATCCTCTGATAACGTTGACACACACCTAGAAGGTTAGTGCCAACTGCAATACAAGAGAACTCGAAAATGGGGACATTACAAAGATTCAACTGTTCATCCTCTTTGGCGAGGGCATGATTAGACAACTGCAGTTTAAGAGAATTTAGCCTAGAGAAAAAGTCTTGGATATTATCAAAATTTGAAGGATTAAGATTCATAAGTTCATTCTCCAACTTAAATTTCCTCATTTTATTTGGCTTACCAAAGAGACTCTCTAAGGTAGTACAAACATCATTAGGATGATCACAAGATGCAAAATGATATCTAAGATCTGGAGAAATGGACAAAATAAGAGTACCAAGGGCTTCATCCCTCTATCAAACCATTTTCTTTCTTCTTTTTGTAGCTCTTGTGGGTTCTAGATCTGTGCCAAATGTGATTCTTTGCAACTTCAATTTTAACAATAAAATATCCATTTGTGATTTCCATTCATAATAGTTATATGGAGTTAGAAGTACAACTTTTGGCAAATCCATGATAAAATAAGAGAGTACAATAGAGGAACAACAAATTGCCCCTCACAATACAAGCAAATAACCCTTTTGTGCCAAAGAAAATGCCACTTTTTTTTGTAAATTTACAACAAGTTATGCCAAAGGGGCTTCAAATTGAAATTTTGGCAAAAATTTGCAAAAAGTGCATGTATAAAACTGAAGTGCTCCTCAATACCTTCTTAATGCTGTAAGAATCGGAAAAAACGGAGTCCGGAGCTAAAAGTTATGAGCTTAGAGGTTGAAAAGCAAGATGTAACTTCAAGGTGGAAAAATGTAATGTCCGCTGCCCTAATTTGCCCTAGAATTCGCCTATTGATCACAAATGTCAACAAATTAGGGTTAGGGTTTCATTTTAATAAATAAATATCTTTCTAACAATGCAATCTTGGATTGGGATCCTGCATTCACCACATAAACAATATACCAAATATGCATATATGCATTTGTTAGCATTAATCCTTGGTAACATATTTATAGACTATCAATAATGCAACCTATTGTGAACTAGGAGGAGTGACATGGTGGGTCCGTCCGAAGCCATATACCAACCTAAAAGGTTGTATACCACAACTCTCCTTGTTGGCAACTTGTACCTGCTTTCCCCAATCATGTCCCAACCTCGGAAAACACTTGCCCACTTGTGGGAATGGGCGGGGCATCTTGAGCGGTCTTGGCTCTTCGACTCCTCCATGGCCCATCCTTTCCTTAAAGGTTGGGCAGCTATAAGTGGAATCTCTAGGCACTCACCGCTCGCCCAGGCCCCTTCCCCCAAGCAGGTTGTAGACACATCAAGCACATCATATACAAGAAACCATTCATTAAATATTCTTATTATCATATAGGCAATATGCGTACATACATAAGCAATGATTGGCAGTAAATACACTTGGATTTAGGATATATCTGATAATAGTAATCTATGGTGAAGAACGGGACAGATTCTCCTTTGTCTCCTTGTCTGTATGTTTCTTCTCCTTAATCGATCATCTGTTCTTAACACTCAGAGGATATTGTTAGTGTAGATCAAATAAATCAGAATCTATTATACTTATTTTTAAAGCATCATAGTTACTTATAAGGTTCAAGAAATTGCTGAAAGCATCTTTATTGCATAATCGTACAATATCTATCTATATACTTATATTCTATCATATATATATATATACTTAGCTTACTTCCCTCGTTATTGACTTATCCTTTGCCTTCATATATTTCTCCTTGAGCCATCTTCTTTTCATCATACTCTTTCCTCCAAATCTGAGATATCATATACGAATGCTGATCTACTTCTTATGTCTATATATATATGTCTCCCAATCTTTGTTTGCATGACTTGCTGCTCCTTTTCCCCCACTCTGATTTCTCATGATAACCTTTGTTTGTGTTCCAAAATTTCCTCTTATTCCACCACAAAATCTGATCTTGAACTCCTGTAGATGTCTTCTCTAAATACACTCCTTTCCCTTCCTTGTTTTACTCCCGCTTATCTTTAATAAATACCGCTCATATGCCTTTTCATTCAAGAGACATAACCCTTTACAAAGGAGATGTTTATTCTGCTCAAAAAATCTGCTTATTACTTGATGATTTTACATTATTCTTCTTTACCTTTCAAATCGGTATTTACCTTGGTATATATCTCTTCTCCACTATATATATCCCCCTTCTTGTTTGAAACTGTCTACCCTTATATATGGCATGATTTGCCCAAGAGACATGGTCATTCGCTTGTCAAAGGACATGGTTCTTCCTTTAATCGCACCTCTTGGTTTATTCACTTTCTTTTAAAAACAAAACACATCTCTTTACCAATTCACACCCTTTGGTTTTCCTCATGCTAAATGCTGTTTTGTCTTTGAATAAGACAAAGTATATTTTGTCTTTTATGGATAATATAAATTACTGTTTTGCACCTTTCATTAGTCGGCCTTTATCACATTGATTACTTATTTCTTTCAAGAGATCGGCCTGATGAAACATGAAAGAGCCTTGCTGACTTGTCAATACAATCGCTGGTGTATTATGTTGATGTGATTATCTTAGATAAGGAGATTGCTTCTGCCAATGACAAGAATCGGTGGTATTTAAATTTGTTTATTTATTACTAGGGCATAGTCATATTTTATTAATATTATTTCATATTGTTTTCTTGTGAATATTATCTTTATTACTATGATATTTATAATTAGTAGTTATATCCATTGCATTATAATTATAATATAATTTAGGATAATTATAATTATAATAGTAATATTTAGATTGCAATTACTTATATTTATATTTTGATATTTATTGGATTTTGTTAATCGTATTTTAATATTTCATATTTTAACACTAAAATATGATAGCATTAAATTGCTAATATGTATTTTGTTATTGCTATTATTTTTATTTATTTGCATTTCAATGTGTTACCATTCTGGGGAGATGACAAAAAAGGGCATCAAACAACAAAATTTTGAAAAATCATTTGCACCATTGAAAAATTGACAGAGGCAGCTTTTTGGCAATATTTTGTTTGAAAATTTTTGCCTTTTGGATTGAAAGTTATAGCAAATTGAAAAAAAGGCTCTATTTAGGGCTTAGGGGGCCAAACATAGGCACCTAGGCGCTAGTCTATGGTCACCCATGTGACCGTCGGTTCGCTGGGCGCAAAAAATTAAATGGTTGCCGCTCGGGCAATGACGCGCAGATGGCGGCTTCGTGTGCCACTCGCTGACGCTTGGGGCTTTAAGCCCCCCTTCATGGTGGATGCTTGTGGGGGAAAAAACCCATGACCAGGCACTTGGCGCTAACAAATTAAAACCGTTGGCATTTAAAACTTTAAAACAAATATTTTATTATTAAAAAAAAGTCGAAATAAAACCAATTCATCCTGTCGTCCGATTGATGTGACATATGACCAATTCACAGACAAAAGGTACAAAGTGACACAGACTTACACCAGTGGAGTATAGAGAATATTTTATAGAGATGCTGATTCCAACGAATATTTTGCCTACACTTGCAGACTGCGACCCATCACATGATACTGATTTTGTATGGTATAGATGCATACTGTATGAATTTTTTGGCGACAAAAATATGAAAAAACCTTTGATGCCTGTAGAACAAAAATGTTCGATTTTGACGATTTGACTGTCGATCTTTAGGTTTTTGGGCCTTTCAGATGCAATGGCAGGGTTAGATTTAGCCCAAAATGTCCCAAAAATTCAGCTACCTCCTAGAACTAGTAACCTTCACCTTACTTCAAACCCTTGTAGATAAAAAAAAAAAACATAACAAAAATTGACGAAACGAAAGACAAACTTGACTTTCTTTGATGCCCTAGATTCAACCATGAGGTCCTTGAAACCCCAAAAATCACCTAGCAAAATCTTCAAGCCAAGATGAATTCCTCAAATCTGGGAAGGAATCTGCAACGCTGGAGCTTTGATACCATGTAGGAGTAAATGGTGATTCCCAACACCCCCAAGAACAGTTGCTAGACCAAAATATCTTCCACAAGAGAGAAAATGGAAAGAATAGCTTGTATTATGAATGCAAGATTGATGCAAATGTACATGAGAGGCCTTGCTTATATAGGCAAGGTGAGGGATAGGATTAGACAAGAATGTGACATGTGTCTTAATCCTATGTTATGAGGAAACTATTAAATGACCCAGGTAACCAATATTAAATAAAAGTCAATAAGATAAGATAGGATAAGATCTTATCTTGACAACTAAGACTTCTAGAAAGACACCTAGGACCTAAGTAAACTTAACATGTGAATAAGTCCCCCTTGCTAGGATTAGCTAGGTACAAGACATTTATTCACACCAACACATACTTGGTCTTGTTTAAACCTTCTTTTATGTTCAATTTTAATAAATAAATTCATTGATTTTTCAATATATGGCCCTCTTTGATATTCAATTTTGCTTGAAAATTAATATATTTTTTATAATAGTAAAGCAACTGTAGAGCGAATAAATAACATAGTAGAAGTAATTATGTGAAGGGCACACAATATACTGAGGAGGGGGGGGGGTTCAATCAATATGTCAAATCTATTTAAAACTCTTTAATTCAACATGTATGTCCAAACATGAAATATCAAACATGAATCAAAACCACTACTGTCAATCAAGTAATACAGATGCACACATTCACACAATGAACACCAGATATACGTGGAAACTCAGAATGGGAAAAACCATGGTGAGAAAAGTTGCTTGGAGCTACTGTCCAAATCCAGCCTGACAAAAATAATGAATAAGTTACAATCATGAAGTAGGCACCAACCTATCGGAGACATCAATCCTTTGCTGTGTTTGTAGGCACCAACCTATTGGAGACACCAATCCTCAACACAAATATTTGAGCACTAACTCAACAAGTAAGACACCAGTCCTACCGGATTACAAAGATAAAGCTCGCAGAACTCCAATGCTGATTACACATCTTACACAATATTTGACCTTCCTTCAGACACTCTCCATGATCTTCTGATGATGGCACACAATGATTGAGATGCAACTCACATTGAAATACTCTCGCTTGCACCATACACTCAAACTTTTCCCCTTATCATTCCAAGTGAGATCTAAAACTATGATGATTATATACATCTCATTAGATTAACGTTATTTCATGTCGGCCAAGAGTCCCTTAACACCATCCACAAATAGTTAGGTCGGGTAAGGTAGACCTAAATTCAAATTTACATGAAACGTGTAGCGGGTAGGTCCTAAATCAAATTTGTTGCCGCCAAAAGAACATGATGTCGTGCACTTCCTTTAGGAACCTTAACCAGGACCTATTTCAATATCCCACGCTACCTTCAGAGGTCACATGCTACAAGCTGTTGTTGCACAGTTTCGAAACATCAACTGGTTAATTGACCAACATAGTGACCCTTTTGTCACTTCAATCTTTTTTCTTGTTGAACATAAATCCCGGAAACTCTAGAATAAGATAGAACAAGTGTAGACATTCTCTCCTTTCAAACCGCAAACCAAAACTTGCATCTAGGAAGAAATGTAGATCATGAACATGTTGCCAGAGAAATCTCCCTACCCTGAGTAATTGACCTCAAACATTTTGGATCAGACTTTCAGATTCCTTCTATCAACATGAATAGATGTAAGCATGATATTGCAAGCATACTATAGTCAGTCTTCTTTATTGTACTCAAAATGCTTTGATATTCAAGTATGATTACATTTAGTTCTCACTTTTCTGCTAGCAATACTCGTTTGACATCAGTGAGCACCTTTTGACATCAAGGACAATACTTATTGACATTACTCCTTTGACATCAATGGAAAAATATGTTCAACAACCTTCCCCTTTGTCATTGATGGCAAACAACAAAATGTTGTTGGCACAAGAAGACAAATCTAATGTGTCAGGAACATGAAGCCATGCTACTTGAATTATTTCTCGCTCTAGATGTTTTAGCATTTTGAGTCCTATTTCTCCCCCTTTGACATCAATGGCGGTCAACTACTTTCTACACAATTCAGAAACTTTTTTCCTGGATAGACTCCCTTGAGTCCATACCATACTGCTTTTGAAGACACTTCACAAGACCTCCAAGTCTTCTTGCGGCAGGAGTTCAACACTCCCCCTCAACCTGTTCTTCCTCTTGATTCAAGAGGAGGGAGCTACAACTCCCAACTTCTGCCGGAGATACTCAAAGGTCTCCTTGGAAAGAGGTTTTGTGAAGATGTCTGCTATTTGCTCCTTGGTTTCAACATAATCCAACTTCACCTCTTTGTCTGCAACCTTCTCTCTAAAAAAATGATACTTAATTGCAATATGCTTTGTCCTTGAGTGCATTATTAGATTCTTGGAAATGTTTATAGCACAGGGATTGTCACAAAGAATGGGAATAGGTGCATCAAACTCTATCTTCATCTCCTTCAAGTTCTGTTTCAACCATAATACTTGAGTGCAACATGAAGCTATTGCAATGTACTTTGCCTCTGCTGTGGATAAAGATACTGAATCCCGCTTCTTGCTTAGCCAGGATACAAGACTATCACCAAGAAAGAAAGCTCCACTACTTGTGCTCTTCCGGTCATCTCTACTTCCTGCCCAATCTGCATCTGTATATGCAGTTAGAGTGACGTTTTCACTCTTAGGATACCATGAACCAAAATCTATTGTAGCCTTGAAATATTTGAATATCCTTTTTATTGCCTTGACATGAGTTTCCTTAGGTGTTGTATCTAGCTACCATTCCAATTGCATGCATTATATCCAGTCTAGATGTAGTCACATATAACAAATTGCCAATCATGGACCTATACAAAGTCTGGTCTGTCGGAGCAGATTCATCATCTTTACTCAATTTACACCCAGTAACCATAGGTGTACTCATTGGTTTGCATTCTTCCATCTTAAACTTGCTCAACATTTCTTTTATATACTTGTTCTGAGAAATGAATATGCCTTTGTCTAATTGAGAAATTCGTAAAATTCACCAAGCATTGATATTTCAAATTCACTCTGCATTGCATCTCAGAACTCTTTGCACATAGCATCACTACTTCCTCCAAAGATAATGTCATCAACATAAACAACAACAATCAACAATTGATCACCATTTGTTTTTATTTTTAAATTACTATTTGCACTACCTCTTTAGAAACATTGTTGTTGCAGATACCTATCCAGTCTAGAATACCATGCTCTAGGAGCTTGTTTGAGTCCATAGAGTGCTTTCTTTAGTCTGCACACAAAATCCGGATTATCTGAACATTGAAAACCTTTCAGTTGCTCAATGTAGACTTCTTCTAACCGTCCATTCAGAAATGCAGACTTCACATCCATCTGATATACCTTGAAATTCTTAAATGTTGATAATGCCAAAAACATTTTGATTGCGTCCAACCTTTCTACGGAGCAAATGTTTCTTCAAAATCAATTCCTTCAACTTGAGCATAACCTTTACATACTAGTTTGGCCTTGTTCCAGATTACCTTTCCATCTTCATTTAAGTTGTTTCTAAAGACCCACTTGGTACCCATGACATTCTTGTCTTTGTGTCTTAGAACTAATTCCCAAGTTTCATTTTTCTTAATTTGAGTCAATTCTTCCTCCATAGCATCTAACCAACCTTTCTCTTTACTTGCTTTTGCATAGGAACTTGGTTCAATTTTTGATAATAATGCAAAGTGTACCTGTTCATTTGCTTTCTCAATTCTTCTCTGGGTCTGGAGCCCACTATCCTTATCTCCTGTAATCTGATCTTTGGAATGATTCTTTTGAACATACCTAGCCGGAGTCTTTCTAACCATATTCTCAGAATCAATTTTTGAGTCTTCATCACTGTTGCGGATAAGATCTTCATTATCTTCTTCATCCAGAATATCACTAGATTGTACTGTTTCATCAATACTTACATTGACACTTTCCACAATTCTTTTTAGTCTTTTGTTATAGCATCTATAGGCTTTGCTTGTCATAGAATAACCAAGAAAAATACCTTCATTAGATCTAGAGTCAAACTTACCCAAATGTTCTTCATCCCTTTTGATGTAGCACTTGCTTCCAAATATCCTGAGATGTCTAATTGAAGCTGGTCTTCCTCTCCATAATTCATATGGCGTTTTATTAGTCTTTGGTTTGATTTGAGCTCTATTCAAGATATACACTGCGGTTTGGACTGCTTCTCTCCAATACATATCTGACAACTTTGCTTGACTTAACATTGTTCTAGCCATCTCCTTTACGATCCAGTTTTTCCTCTTAGCTACTCCATTCTATTGCGAAGTCTAGGAGCTGAAAATTGTCTCCGGATCCCATGCAACTCACATATTTCATCATAGCTATCAGAAGTGAATTCTCCGCTCTGTTTGATCTCAGACATTTGATTGTTCTTTCGGTTTCATTCCAATCATAGCCTTGAATGCTTTAAAATTCTCAAAAGCTTCTGATTTTTCCTTTAGAAAAGTAATCCAAGTCATTTTAGAGTAATCATCAATAAGCATCATAAAATACCTATCACCTTGAATTCTTTTTGTCCTCATAGGTCCGCATAGATCTGTGTGAATCAAATCCAATGGCTTTGTTGTGGAATATTCCTTAGTAGGAAATCCGGTCCTTGTTTGCTTTCCCTCATGACATGGTTTGCAACTTGTAGATTGAGGCTTCTTGATCTTTGGCATGTCTTTGACCATTCCTTTTGAATTGATCCTCACAAGATCATCAAAATTGATGTCTCCCAATCCTCTATGCCAGAGCCAACTTTCTTCTCTTTGTATTGCAAAACAATTCTGTACATTTACCTCACTCAAATGATATACAACACTGTTAGTTTGGCTTCCTTCTGCAACTAGCTCACCGTTATCGGTCTTTCTTATTTCACAACCTTTAGTACTGAATGAGAGCTTATATCCTTTATCACACATTTGAATTACACTTAGAAGATTGTGCTTTAGTCCTTCTACATAGAACATCATGAGTTTTTGTGTTTCCGCCATCAAGACTCAAAATACCCTTACCAGTAATCTTAGCAACAAAATTGTTACCAAGAGTTACAGATCCTCCATCAAACTTCTTGAAGTGCATGGACTTACTCTTGTCTTTGGTCGTGTGACTTGAACACTCGCTGTCAATGATCCATAGATTCTTCTCCTTCTAAGCATGTAATGTAGTTTGAGCCACCATGGATTTCTCTGACCTTTTCTCCTCCGGTTTCTTTTTCCAACCCTTGTTTGTTTCATTATTTTGACATTTTGACTTATTACCTTTTGTATCCGGTATAGGAGGACTCACAAAATTGCTTCTACAGTTTCTAGCAAGATGTCCAAAATTATTGCATTTGTGACAGATAACATTAAAAATTATACGATGGTCAAATGCATTTCTACTTACAAAATCATTTCTTCTTGCTAGAGCCTTTCTACAATTTGCAGCCTTATGCCCAAAATGATTGCAATTAAAACAGTAACCAAAACAAGAATGATAGAACCTGGTATTGTAGCCTTGTCCTCTCAAAGCTTGTCTTCCAGATCTTCTATTTTGTCTATGCACTTGAGTGAATCCATCATTCAACACCTTGCTTTCATTGATTGCTGCAACTTTCATAGTCTTTGAATTTTTGGAGCCATTTCTTTCCAGATTCTCAACAACCGACTTCACAGGCTGTTCGGTCACCTTATTCTTCTGCTCATTAGCAAAACCAAGACCGGTTTTGATATGTGGAGATCTTTGGCTTTCAATTATCTGATCAAAGAGCTCAATGCTCTTTCCAAAATTTAACTTCAATTGATGATTTACCTTCTCAAGATCTTTCATCAGTGATACAATCTCTGCTTCAAGTTTTTCACAGTCCTTGTCCCTTGATAGCAATCTTTCAGTCAGAACTTCTTCAATCCTCTTTGCCTCTTCCACTTGAATCTTTAGATCAGTGACCATATTTTCTGCCTTCTCAAGATTCTGAGATAGTGTGTCTTTAGCTCTCACTTCTTTTGTAATCCTTTTCCTTAGCTTTTTGATTTCCTTGCTAGTGCAGAGTAATTCTTCCACAAGGTCTGCTTCAGCATCATCTTCAATTCTGGACTTTATTTCCAGATCTTCTTCAGAGGTTTCCATAGCCATGAAAGGAGCCTTTTCTCCTTCATTCTTAGAAGTGGCTTGATCATCATCATCAGATGAGTAGCCATCTTCATTGATAAAGAAATTTTTCTGATTTTTAGGAAATCTTTTCCCTTTTTGAAATGACTTCTTCTCATCATTGCTAGATTCTTTATATGGACACTTAGCCATGAAATGACCTAGTTCACCACAATTAAAACATTTGAAAGACAACTTACCCTTATAATTTCTAGAACCTTTCTGTAACTTCCTGACAAAATTTGCTTCTTCCGGATTTGATCCGTCTTCTGAATCTAGGTCATCTTGCTTCTTGGACACCTTGAATGCAACCTCTTTCCTTTCAAAATTGTCATTTTGAATTCTCATTTCATAGGTAGTCAAAATTCCATGTAACTCATCCATAGTTAGATGTAATGTCCCCTTCTAGTTGACATCGACATATCAGCAGGATTAGCCTATCAACGGCTCTCGTAGGCTAATGAGGCATGGTGAGAGAGTCATTTTGCAGTCACTCGTTGATTACTTGGCTCAGTTTTTGATTGGAGTAAGGTTTTCTGTTATATTTCATCATTATTTCTATTTATGGAAACCTTATTTTATAATTTGATGTTGAGATGCACTTTATTAAAATAATATAATATTTTAATATTTCATAAAGTGCAAAAATTAAAAATATACTGGAATCTTCTAGAAGTCAAAAGATAATATTATTTTATTAAGGCCGACCTCTAGAGGAAATGCATAAATAGACCTTGAGGTCTCACCATTTGGGGAGGCAGATTTGATGTTGATGATTGATGATTTCTTCTTGAGTATTTGTGGAGCCAAGTGGTCTGCAGATAATCAATTTGTCTTTGGGAACGAAAACTCCCATTGATGGCATAACTGAGGGAGTGAAATATCTCTTGAAGGGTTGCATTATTGGAGGAAGGTATCTCAGCCTTTCTATTTGTGCTAGATTGGAGAAGAAAGACAAAGAATACAAGGGTTTGATGCATATCCATTTGCAGATTATAAGGCATTGAAGATTCATTGTGGAATATTTTTATTTGCTGGCTGCTACAGTAACGCTACAGTACCCGTGCTACAGTGCCGCGTACAGTGATTCGCTATAGTGATCCGCTACAGTAACTTGATGAACTCAGTTGCATTGGAGATAATTGTGGAGACAATTTGTATTCAAGTCTTCATCAAAAATTGGCAACTAAGGAGGTCAATCTGCATTCTGCATATTCAGACTTTCATAATAATTATTTCCAGATTTGATACCATCGAATAGAAGGCATTACAGGGGCTGCGATTTCCAGAAATTCACAAGAGGCTGGGTGCTGGACATATAGGGATGAGTTGGTGATCAGAAGGCAACAATATTGCAACACAAATTCATGGTACTTAATCAGACCTAGGCGCTGGAATAACAGGGGCGATTTTGGCATTGGGAGGCTCATAAAATCTCAGAAAATTCTGCTCATGTCTTCTACGGTTTGCCACTTCAGTTTCAGCATCATATTTCAGGTTCTCTTAGTATTTTCTGCATACTGTGCATTAACTAAAGTCTGAATACAAGTTGCAGTCAGTAGGGTTTGATACTTTTAGTTTGCTGTGAGAAGGTGTCATTTTGAAGAGCATCACAATGATTTATATCAGAACTGTAATAAGGTGTATCACATTTTATATCATTTCATAGTTGCATTATAAGTCAAGTGTTGCTGCTACAGAAGATCATTTACATTCATATCAGATTTTGACATTGCAATTTGCCAAGAGTCTTGGCTATTTGATATTAGCGTTGTCTAGAAGAGGAGTGTTAAGTAGTTGTTTCAAATTAATAGTTATGAATGTGCAATCAAAGAAGCTTTGTAATCAGATCTTGAGTTTGCAAGCCAATTGTTTGTAAAAATGTCTTTGGCTGTAGATGCATTGTACCTTCTTAGTACTTCATATAAATGCATTTGAAATTGAAAGAGAGCATAGTATTTCATTTAGGAGCTTGCATAGTAATTGTGGAAGGTCATTCAAGCTTTCAAAATCATTTGGAATTCACTCTTAGCATCCTTTCAATCAAGTAACTTCAAACTGAAACATTACATCAGCAAGTACAAGGTTGCATATGAATTGTTTGACATAATTACAAGCAGCAAATTAGGGCAGATTGTGATCTGTTTGAGCAAGGCTCATTACAGTGGTAGTGATCTGTTTATGAAATATTAAAATATTATATTATTTTAATAAAGTGCATCTCAACATCAAATTATAAAATAAGGTTTCCATAAATAGAAATAATGATGAAATATAACGGAAAACCTTACTCCAATCAAAAATTGAGCCAAGTAATCACCGAGTGACTGCAAAATGACTCTCTCACCATGCCTCATTAGCCTACAAGAGCCGTTGATAGGCTAATCCTGCTGATATGTCGATGTCAACTAGAAGGGGACATTACATTAGAGTATTCAGATCTTTAGCTTCTTCAACAACAAAAAATTTTGCATCAAAATTTTTGGGAAGGGATCTGAGTACCTTTTTCACAATCATATCTTCTTTTAGTTCTTCACCAAAATCTCTGATAGAATTGATAACCTCATCAACCCTGAGCAGGAATGTGGCATGTTTTCCTCTTCCTTCATTTTCAAACTTTCAAATTGACCTCGATGAGTTTGAAGCTTTGCTTGTTTGACCTTGTCATCACCTTCATAGATGTTGTGCAACTTACTCCATTCATCCTTCGTTGTCTTGCAATGCATGAAATTTACAAACTCAGAGTTAGATAATTCACATAGAATAGCATTCCTTGCCTTAGTATTATTTTCACAAGCCTTCTTTCTGGCCTAATCTCTTGGAGGACTTTCAAGGATCTCCTATCCATCCACAATTGATTGCCAAACCTCAAACCCTAGGGCCATCAAGTATGCTTCCATCCTTGCTTTCCAAAAGCATAATTGGATCCATCAAAGAGTAGTGCCTTGTTTGAAGACAATCCTTCTTAAGCCATTGAGTGTGCCATCTCGAATCTACCTCAAGCTATTAAGCTTCTTCAAAGGAACTTGGCTCTGATACCAATTGAAGGGCACACAATATACTAAGAGGGGGAGGGGTGAATCAGAATATCAAATCTATTTAAAACTCTTTAATTCAACATGTATCTCCAAACATGAAATAGCAAACATGAATCAAAACCACTACTGTCAATCAAGTAACACAAATGCACAGATTCACACAATGAACACCAAATATACATGGAAACCCGGAATGGGAAAAACCACGGTGAGAAAAGTTGCTTGGAGCTATTGTCCAAATTCGGCATCACAAAAATAATAAATGTTACAATCATGAAGTAGGCACCAACCTACCAGAGACACCAATCCCCTGTTGTATTTGTAGGCACCAACCTACTGGAGACACCGATCCCCAATACAAAGATCTGAGCACCAACTCAACAAGTAAGACACTAGTCCTACCAGATTACAAAGATAAAGTTTGCAGAACTCCAATGCTGATTACACAACTTACACAAGATTTGACCTTCCTTCAAACACTCTCCCACACAACCTATGATATTTTGATGATGGCGCACAATGATTGAGATGCAACTCACATTGAAATACTCTCGCTTGCACCATACACTCACACTTTTCCCCTTATCATTCCAAGTGTGATCTAAAACTACGATGATTATATACATCTCATTACATTAACATTATTTCATGTCGGCTAGGAGTCCCTTAACACCATCTGCAAATAGTTAGGTTGGCTAAGGTGGACCTAAATTCAAATTTACATGAAATGTGTAGTAGGTAGGTCCTAAATCAAATTTGTTGCCGCCAAAAGAACTTGATGTCGTGCACTTCCTTCAGGAACCTTAACGAAGACCTATTTCACTATCCCATGCTACCTCCGAAGGTCACATGCTAAAAGCTGCTGCTGCACAGTTTCAAAACATCAACTGGTTAACTGACCAACACAGTGACCCTTCTGTCACTTCAACCTTTTTGCCTGCTGAACATAAATCTTGGAAAGTTTGGAATAAGATAGAACAAGTGTAGACATACTCTCCTTTCAAACTGTAGACCAAAACTTGCATCTAGGAAAAATACAGATCATGATCATGTTGCCAGAGAAATCTCTTTGCCTTGAGTAACTGACCTCAAACATTCCAGATCAAACTTCCAGATTCCTTCTATCAACATGAATAGATGTAAGCATGATATTGCAAGCATACTACAATCAGTCTTCTTCATTGTACTCAAAATGCTCTGATATTCAAGTACACTTACATTTAATTCTCATTGTTTAGCTTACAATACTCCTTTGACATCAGTGAGCACCTTTTGACATCAAGGACAATACTCCTTGACATCACTCCTTTGACATCAATGACAGCATATGTTCAACATTATGATCTATAAGAAAGTTGCAGGGAGATGCGTCTTCGATTCTTTGGGTTGTGTCTAAGAGATTGGGAGATGTTTCTCATACTAGAGACAGGTATGGAGACGTCCCTAATTGCAAGAATTTTCTTGTCCGTGTTTCTAGCCTTCTCCCTTGTCAAAGGCCCTAAGTTATGCCATCTCTACCCAAAAAAACTTAAAAAGCAAAAACAAAACAAAAAATAAAACGCCTAAATAGCATTGTGAAATTTTCTGATTTTGTAGCAAATGCGAGAGCATCGAAAAACTTAGAGGGAGTGCGGGATCTGTCCATTATACCACAAATTCGGGAGTAGCAAAAATCTTAAAAAAAACTATTACGAGATTTGTCTATTTGCAACCAATAGCCAACATGGTCTGATATATTATTCACATTTTGTTTGAAGAGAGCTCAAAAATTGTAAAAATCATTTCTATAATGTAAACTTCTCCCTACATAAAAATATAAAATACATTATGATATATCATTAGTGATTAGAGTTTTAAACTAATAAACACCTTCAATAAATATCAAATATCCATTGAAACTATGGCTATATACGGTTTCTAGAATTTATTGGCATTCAACTCTTTGATGTAGAGGTGAGAAAAAGGCTTAATAGGGAGATACAAGGCCCAGTGTTCAAGGCGCAGGGAACAATAACAAGGCCTTTAGAAATGGGTTTTCCTAGAGGTGCAATTGACTTTTTTTTGAAGTGTGTCCAGGTGGGCCCACTACACACTCTCAATAGTTTTTTTGTTTTTTTGCTTCTTTCCCTTTTTTTTTGGCAATAAAAAACAATCCACTAGCAAACATGAAACATGAAAAGGAATCCGAATGTTTTGTTGAAACAAATCACTTAGGTCAAGTAAAAATTGCATAATTAGAAAAAAATGGGAAATGAATTTGGGTAAATGCAAAACAGTTTTGGGGTATCTTAAAGCATGGGATTGCTTGCTTTAAATGGGAATAGGCAAGAAGAAAACAACCCCAAAAAGAAAAGAATGTGGTTCTTTGTCATAGGTTTAAATCTCTAACAAGCGGTAAAAGGTCTAAGGGCAACAAAAGTAGAGAAGAATCAACCATCTATAGCACTACTTCTACACCTTTTACCTAGTCTTTAGGTCTCTATGTGCAAGAGTTGCTATATGCCAAGGCAAGATTAGAGGCTTTGGAAGTCAAGGAGGAGGAAAGAGACGGAAAAACCCATGAGATCACAATAGCAAATCAATCTTTAGTGGAAGATAATAAAGTTTTAAAGGAATAGGTGGAAATTGTTGGAGTAATTAGGAACACCACTTGATAGTTAATTAATCTTAATTAATTATTAGGTTCCTTATTACTTTAACTACTTAAGCTAAACTCAGGAGTGCTCTTTTTATTATTTGGTTGGGCTATATATAGGTCAAGTTGTCTCATTGTATGAGATTAGGACACTTGTCACAATCTAATCAAATCCTCATCTAGGGTTTGCCTTTTGCTTTTATAAGCATTCATTATCTGAGTATTCAATTCAATACAATTACAAGTTAATCTCAATATCAGATGCTTGTGTGGATCAACTCTCTTCTCTTGGTTGCATACCAAATCAGATGCTTTGATCTCTTGTTTTTGATAGGCATTTTGGTTGCAGGTGATTTCTGGGAGTTGTGGGGTTCATTGTTAACTCCAACATGGTATCAGAGCACCAGATCTATGATTTCCTGTTCAAATTTTGAGAGATCCAACCTTGAAGGAAAAATCGGCTCATTCTAGGGTGAAACGAGCATCACCATTGAGTCTAGAATGGCCAAAAACATAAGGGTCACCTGTTGTTTTGTCGAATTTGAAAAAGTTGAAAAAAAACAATTTTTTTAGCAACAGGGACCTCCGTATGGCCCCTGCTGCATTTATTTCTCCACAGGTGTGCGTGCACAAGTTTTTTCGAAAAACCTATTTTGTTTTAATAATTTTTCAAAATTCAAAAATAAAAAGAATCGTCATCAGAAAAGGGTGTTCAAAAAAAAATTCAAAAATTTCAAAAAAGGCAAGAAAAGGGCAAATCTAAAAGGTGCAGGGTACTGCGCATGCCGTACCATGCCCTTTGCCTTGTACGCGGTCACATCGTGGCCGTCGCCATTTATCATAGTTGCCGGTTTGTTTTGCAGCCTTCACGCTTTGTTGTCAGGGTCGGAATCCAGCCGTGCATATTGAAGTCACGACATTCATTGCCGCCGTCAAAGATGGCATCAGCTCTTACTGTTAGGCGGTTTCACCACCGATGGCCGACTCTCTCAAACCTCTGGCATTGTATATGTGTGCGAACCAGTGGAATATTTTGCTTGGATTCCGAGTAAAAAAATCAGTGTCGATCTTTAATTCTTGTAGATCTCCTAAAATTCAGCGAAATAGAATATACTTGCATGCACACAAAATATTTTGTCAAACGTTTTTTTTAGTGGCGATCGGATTTTTTTCTGATAGGGAAAGAATATTCCGAGGAATATTCACTGATGTCATGTTGATGTCAGCATTGTACGGTCAACCTTATGGCCCCTCCAAGCCCCATTTGCACTAAAGGAGTCATTTTTTTCTTTTTGGCATAACTTGGGCATACGATGTTGAAATCAGGCAAATGAGACATCGTGGGAAAGCTGGTTTTGTGCACTTTCCAGTGGTGGAGGTCTCATCATTAGATTTTGCTGCTGGTTCATGCTATTCTTAGTCAAAGTCAGATCATCATTTTCTTGGAAGTCCTTTGGATGTCTCGAGGATGTCTTGGAGTCTCCAAGCTGTCCCAAAACTAGGGGGTGTCTTGGAAAGTCCCCTCCTTGAGGGGCATGTCCCAAAAATGTCCTTGGGTCTAAAACATAGGTTGTGGGACAGTGGAGGGATGTCCCCCCCAAGTCCCCATGTTCCAAAAATGTCCCCGTGTGCATTTTAGGTAAGCACACACACTCCTCAATACATGGAGTTTACTATAGAAATAAATATATTTATTTTTTTGCTAAATAAAGGTATCATAGTAGGCATAAAAGTGCATACACATAAAAGTGTTTTCAAAAGTACAAGTAGCCAAGCAAGTCTAATGGACATTCCAACTAGAAAAGGAAGAATACATCCCTAACATTATTTACCAAGACATAGAGAACATAAACAACGTGAAAACATGGTACAAACCATAGACACCACACAGCACATGGAGATAACTATTTCTCCGTAATGTGAACCTCATGCAATTCAATCTCTTGTAGCTGTTCCTTTGGCTCTTCTAGCTCTTATCAGGTTTGTCTAGCCCTTCCCTAAGCTCTTCAGTACCCTTTCATGGGTTTTCATTTTCCAGCAAATTTATCCTGTGGCTGACCATTATGTGCATATGACTTTTCGGATTCTCTAAAGTATTGTCCATTATCTCCAAGTTATCCATAATAGGCTTGCTACTTTCTTTAACTGTATGGATGTCTACAAAAGCCTTTCTTTGAATTTGGAGATATCTATAGTATGCTGCAATCTCCATTTGATTATGACTGAGATGGTCATTGAGAGTACCAAGGAAGTTACTCCAGGCTTGCAACAATGGCACTTCAGTACTATTTCATGAGATTTCATTTCTCTGCAGAAGAAATCCAACTCCTCTGTGCTACGGCCAAGATGCTTGTTCATGATGTTGAAGATTCCACTTTGAACTTGACAATTATATTTAGTCTCTTCATGCTCATTGTGCTCATCCCTGAAATCACCATCTAGATCGATGACATATTTGAAGAGGCTATTTTACTCTGCTGTATGAGTACCCTGATCGTGAATGTTGGTAAGAGCAAATTTCTGCTTATTATTAGCTTGTCTGGAGAACTTTTCTATCTCCATTCAGTTGTTGGGCCGTTTCATCTTATTCTCTTGCACCTCAAGAATCCAACCCCAGCTATGGACATGGTTATTTCCATGTCCATCCTTAGGCTCCAAAATATTTTTCTCCAGGTTAAAAGATACAAACTTCTTATAGCTTGTAAGTGCTCTTCTACCACTGATGCTTTGCACAGAGACTCTATGTTCTTCATCATTACCACTATCAGGTTGAAAATTGGCTCCATCAGAGAGTAATGCTATTTGTCAGCCAGTTCATCGAGGTGTCATCTCCAACAACAGGTGACTGAGTGCCATTTCTTTCTCTAGGGTTCAAATGAAGTCTTAGTTCAGATATGGTACCTGAGAGCATCTCATGGGAAATAGAACCCTGTGCTTGGAGTCCAGAACTCATAACAACTGAATAGTATGAGCATTGTTCTCTTGATCAAACACCTGATTATGCCCATGATTACCATGTTATCAGTATCAGCTTGACATCTTCAAGAGTCCAGCAATCTTGGGTGTCTTCCTTGTCTCCTCTCATTTCTGCTCAGACTCTCATTAGAAGGGTGTTCATAGTTAAAGCCCTGTACTCTGTTGTTTAATCTAACCTTACTAGAAAGAAAGAAAGAAATAAATTTAATTAATGTCCACAGATGACCGAAAAAGGTCAATGGGACTAGATTTTACATAAGTTAACAATAGTGAAATATTCCGAGCCAAATTTTTTGATTTTTACAATTAACAAATTACGACAGTGCAACCGTTAAGGTTAGATGAGAAAACCAAAACGTATAGGAAACAACTCTAACCAGAATGGCACCGCTGAGGATGAGCATTGGTCAGAGGGTCTTCTACTCTACTTGCAGAAAGGAACTCAACGTCAAGTATGTGCTACCCAATCCAATGCGGAGTGAGGGGCGACCATATGACGGAGTGATTACAAGATCTACTGCTTGAAAGAAAATGCTGAATACAAAATCTACTGCTTGAAGGAAATTGCCGAAAACTGAAAACCCTCAACACCCAGAATGTGCTTTCTAACCCGGAGTGGGATAGTAGCGACCATAGGGCGGAGATCTATCTATTACAACTTCAATGAAATGGAGCAATACAAATTCAAGCAATAAGCTGGAGAGTGACTGCCAGTACTACTGGACAGTTTACAATTTCATATTATATGCCTGTCAAGACGTTAGAACTGAATATATGAATCATACAATACAATATAGTCTCTTCTTGGCTGAGTTCAAGAACCATATGAAATTATTACAACTTCTGATTTTCTGTTTTTCACAAATCTGCAATGTCTGGTTAAAAACAGCAGTCTAGGAAAACATATAAATGCTCACAACTCCCTAATCCCTTGCTCAAATGAACTGATCTTTAAACCACAAACTCCCAACACAATGGCGCTCAAGATAATATGAAAAGACAGACTCTAAACACCCCAAACCATTAAATGCACAATTCCCAATGATGCTAAATGGTACGGCCTTGAAAGAAAAGGCGATTTTCTTTTTAAAATTAATGCAAGCTCTATAAAATCTGAAAACTGGAGAATATGATGACTTAGGACAAACAAAAAGAATGAGATGATACCCAGAAAGACTTTTTTTGTATTTTCCAAAATATGAGTGAAACATGCAATCTGCTGTGTATAAAATGCAATAAGCTGAAACACTAAAATGCCAATAACAGATCTTACAATGCAAAACTGAACACAAATGAAATAGCTAAGATGCACTCACAAGTAAACTAATAATCACCACTAGTCGTTGTCTTTCAAACGAGAAGAGATGCCCAAACTAGGAGGTCTTCATCCCTCGAAGCAATCCAGAATCAATCCGGCAGCATAACGGTATAATTTCCAAGATAATCCCAATGATGCACCAAGACCTCTCTTTATAACCTTCAATTGACTTTGCAAAACCCTAAAATCAGTTTTTAGGTCAAACTTCACCCTCCTCAAGATTGGGCGTACTTTCTCCTCAAGGCATTATAAATGATATTTTAATTAAAACTTCATACTTTGATTAAGGCGCCCATCATAACCTACTTTGACTTAGGGAAATATTAAATCATTTCATAATGAAGGCGCCACCCTCAAGGAACCACCTTTTAAACACAACATTAAGTCATTAAGTCTAAGCCCATGGTCAACGTTTAATTATAATAATTAAAACGTGACTTTTTAATTTAAATGACTTAATTTATTTCTCCGACAGTGCCCTGAAGCCAAAACTGAGGAAGTCAACTGATCATTCTGAAGCCGGAAGTCAACCATCCTGAACACATCTGGAAACTGCCAAAAATAGAATTTACTAAAAATAGTAAATTCCAAAAAGTACTCTGAACGCTGAGACGAACATACCACTACGAAGCCCTCTGAAAACCCAGAAGGAATCCGCCATTAAAACTATCATTTCCGAGCAATGATCTCCTCAAAATTAGGAAACCCTAATTTTATCTTCCGACTAGCCTCCGGGTTCCCAAAGAAAGGCTAACGGTCACTGAAAAAGTCAGGCTTGAATTGGGGACATTACAGTCCGCCCTCCCCAAGATTGCTTGTCCTCAAGCAATCGCAAACTAGGATGCTGCAATATTTCATCATTTTCCCATGTGGCATCCTCCATAGGCAGGTTCTTCCACTTTACCAAATATTCTCTGATAGTTCTATTCCTCAAGGAACGTTCTCTGACATCAAGTATCTCCTCGGGAACTAGAACCAACTGTCCTTCTTCATCCAACGGTGGCAACTGTGAAGAAGCAACTACATTGTGTCCAAGTGCCTTCTTGAGGCGAGACACGTGGAAGACGTTATGCACTTTGCTATCTGAAGGTAGCTCTAATTCATAAGCTACTGCCCCAACCTTTCTGATGACCCTAAATGGCCCATAGAAGCGAGGTTTGAGCTTCTCAGCTCCACTCTTCTTGAGAGTTGACTGTCTATAAGGTTGTAAGCGGAGATAGACCATATCCCCAACCTCAAAAGAACGCTCTACACGCTTCTGATCAGCATACAACTTCTGCTGATTTTGTGCAATCTGCAAATTATCCTTCAAGGATCTCATTATGTCCTGACTATGCTGCAACAAATCCTTGGCTAATGGTGCTTTGCTGTCACCAAACACCAAATCTGCAAAGCTGGGTGCTTCATACCCATAGAGTGCCAAGAAAGGAGACATTTTGATTGACATATGGAAGGTAGAGTTGTAGCAGTACTCGCCTATATGCAGCCACTTAACCCAAGCTTTCTGCTGTTCTGACACATAATTTCTCAAGTAGCCTTCCAACCACTTGTTCACCACTTCTGTTTGCCCATCAGTTTGAGGGTGATAACTCGTGCTTGGAGTGAGCACAGTACCACTCATTCTGAAAACTTCCTGCCAAAAAGTACTTAGGAACTTGCTGTCCCTATCACTTACAATATTCTTTGGCAACCCATGAAGCCTAAACACTTCTCGAAAAAACAAATCTGCAACTTGAGCTGCAGAAAAAGGTACTGGTAATGGCAAAGAAATGAGCAAACTTGGTTAATCTGTCAACTACCACGTAGATACAATCCTTCCCTTGAGCCTTGGGCAACCCAGTGATGAAATCCATTGAAATGCTTTCCCATTTTTGATTGGGAATTGGAAGTGGTTGCAGCAAACCGGCTGGCAATGTGTGCTCATTTTTATTTGCTTGACAAACAGGACATTCCTGAATGTAACGTTGAACCTCCCTCTTCAAACCTTTCCAAGAAAACCTTTCTCGGATCTGCCTATAGGTCTTGAAAAAACCTTGGTGACCAGCAACTGGAATATCATGAAAATTCAAAAGAATCTTCTTCTTGAGCTTAGAATCAGCCACTAGAAAGATTCTTCCCTTATACTGGATCAATCCCTCAACCACCTGGTACCTTTCATCATGGAAAGTACCTTCCAGAATGCTGGTTGCAAACTGATTTTTGGCATAATCAGCAAGCAACATGTCTCTCCAATCTGTGGTAAGCTCACACAATGAGCTAAGATGAGGCCTTCTGGAGAGAGCATCGGCCACGACATTATTTTTCCCTTTAACATATTCAATGTCAAAGTCGTAAGCTTGAAGCTTACTCACCCATTTCTGTTGCCTCTCATTTAAATCTTTCTGGTGCATGAAATGCTTGAGGCTATTGTGGTCTGTCTTAACCACGAACTTGTTCCCCACCAAGTATTGCCTGAACTTGGCTAATGCGTGCATAATGGCAAGCATTTCTTTGTCGTAGATTGAATATGTTCTTTCAACACCCCGTAACTTTCTGCTCTCAAACACGATAGGGTGTTTGTCTTGCATCAGGACAGCCCCCACTCCTTCACCCGATGCATCACATTGCAGCTCGAATGGCTTGGAGAAATCAGGAATGGCCAAAACTGGGCACGAGCTCATGATCTTCTTAAATTTGTCAAAAACAACTTGAGCCTTTTCTGACCAAACAAAGGCTCCCTTTTTGGTGAGATCAGTAAGGGGAGCAGCATTCTGTGAATACCCCTTAACGAACCTCCGATAGAAACCACAAAGACCCAGGAAACCCTTCAACTGAGTCAAATTTTCAGGTGGTGGCCAATCAACCACTGCTTTGATCTTTTCCGGATCCACCTTCACTCCCTCAGCACTGATTATGTGGCCAAGGTACAATAACTCCACCATTCCAAATTCACATTTGGAAGCTTTTGCGAACAAACTCTCAGATTCCATAATACTAAGCACTTCCTCCAAGTGCTTGAGGTGATCTTCCCAAGTCTTGCTGTAGATCAGAATATCATCAAAAAATATCAGCACAAACCTTCGTAACTGTTTCTGAAAGACCCGGTTCATGCAAGACTGAAAGGTTGCCGGAGCGTTAGTCAACCCAAATGGCATGACTAAGAATTCAAAATGGCCATAGTGACATCTGAAGGCTGTTTTTTCCACATCTGATCCCCTCATTCGGATCTGATGGTAACCCGATCTCAAATCTATCTTCGAAAAGAACTTAGCCCCATGTAGCTCATCAATGAGCTCATCTATTCTGGGAATGGGGTATCTGTTCTTGATGGTGCTTTGGTTCAAAGCACGATAGTCCACGCACATGCGCATGGTACCATCCTTCTTTTTCACAAGAACCACTGCAGAAGCAAATGGGCTCTTGCTTGGGCGTATGAAACCCATCTCCAAAAGTTCCCGAATATTCTTCTCAATCTCATCCTTTTGCCTCTTCGGATACCGATATGGAGTTGTGATTACCGGTTTGGCTCCTTCTTTGAGCTCTATGATGTGTTCTGAACCCCGTTCAGGAGGTGGTCCAGGAGGCAAATCTGCGAAGACTTTGCTCTTCTTCGTGAGTAGTGACTGGATATCAGGAGGTTGGTCATGCTTAGTCTCAACAGGACTAGCAGGAAGTATCATGCATTCGGCAACCCACTCAGCTTGATCGTGACGGATCAGCCTTGCCATTCTTTTGAATGACACTACTCGAGGACCCCCATTGGACATGCCTCTCAAAACTATCTTCTTCCCATCTGATTGGAACTTCAACTCCATAGTCTGCAGATTCAAAGAGATCTCTCCAAGAGATCGCAGCCATTGAATGCCTAGAACGGCATCAGTATCCCCAATATGAACTACATAGAAGTCATCCTTGACTTCGTAGTTGCCCAACTGCATGGTCATGTTAGATATTTTCTTGGTGCAAGTAATATGAAATCCATCGGCAACCATGACCTTGAATCCTTCGAACTCCTCTGTTTGCAGCCCCTTCTTGGCTACCACAACTTCATCAATGAAGTTATGAGTTGCTCCAGTATCGATCAAAGCAACGATTCGCTGCCCTTTGACCATCCCACGAACCTTAAAAGATTCATTTCTTTGAAAACTGGAGAGTTGAGCTAAAACTCCACCACTTCCCTTCTCATCTCCGGATTCTTCTGGAGCTCTATCTTCTTCATTTCCTTCAAAATCAGATTGCTGGTCGGAAAAATCAGAACTACTTTCCCCAGCAGAATAGTACTCAATCTGATTGAACTTGACCCCTTTAGGGCAAACATGGTCTTGAGACCATTTTTCCTGACACCGAAAACACAACCCCTTTCTTCTGAGTTCGTTCAAGGTTTCTTGATCCAACCTGGTGACATGGGGATTGCGATTCTTGAACTCCTTGTTCTGAGGTCTCAAATTATTTTTATACTGAGGCCTTTTTCCTTTATCCCTTTTCTGAAAAGGGGCATTTGACTGAAATTTCGCCTTAGGAGCAGCCCACTCCATGTTTCTTGCCTTTTTCATGGCCTCTTGCAGTGTTGGAGGATCAAAGGCTTTAATCCAGCCTTTGAGGGGTTCTGTCAACCCTTCACTAAAAAGAATCACCAATCTCCTTTCTGTGATTCCAGTCACCATGACTGAGAGTCTCTGAAACTCCGCGATGTAGGCTTCAACTGTGCCATACTGTCTCAATTGAGCAAGCTCTCTGAAATGGATCTCAGGATCTTTTTTCTCAAACCTTTCGATGAGCCTAGTGGTGAACTCATCATATGTTGTGATAGACCGATGGCCTAGAGTGACGAGGCCATGGTACCACCACTCGTGCGCCACCCCATCAAGGTGTAACGTAGCGAACTTAATCGCTTCATCTTCCGCCATTGGTCTGAGAGCTAGATAATTATCCAGCTTTTGAATCCAAGCTCGGGCTGAACTTGTATCACTCCCATCAAAATGAGGAAGTATAACTTTGTTGACAGCTTGGTACAAGTCTCCTTGATTTGATGGTCTTCTTTGATCAAAGTTCCTTCCTTGCCCTCTGTTCTTCCTCTTATGATCCATGAAATCATTGAAGGACATGTCCATCCTGATGTCGACAGGTAGAGAGTCATACTCAGTACGGCCAACTCTCAACTGCTCCACCCATGAAGCATTCTCTTCAGGTTCGGGCTGATTGACTACAGGAACTAAAAAAGTGGGCTTGAATGGTCTGGAAGAGATGTAAGTGTTGTTTGACATTGTCCGGGCTGCATGCTCATCATGCTGGTTGGAAGCACTATGCTCTCCTCTGTGGCCTGAGTTGTTCTGTGGAACAGTATTCTGCCCCATTCTCCCCATCATGAGAGATACCATGTCCATCAAGGCATCCATCTTTTTCCCAAACTCCTTACCGGGACTCGTAGATCTCTCTCTTCCTTTTCCACTGTCATCTCTGTTGCCAGAATTTCTTTCACCGCCACCAAGAATCCTTTCATTATCCCCCATTGCTGTTTCTTGTGCAGGTTCCCAATTTGCCCTCAAAATCCCTGAAGCTGTTTGACCCTCTGGGGCTTGATGCAACTGTGTCTGAACTGTACCTTTCTTGTAAACTCTTGCCAAGTACCTCTGTTCTCTGTCACTCATAGAAATCTGATTTCACAGGATGGCAGGATGCGTGGCTCTGATACCACTGAAATATTCCGAGCCAAATTTTTTGATTTTTACAATTAACAAATTACGACAGTGCACCCGTTAAGGTTAGATGAGAAAACCAAAACGTATAGGAAACAACTCTAACCAGAATGGCACCGCTGAGGATGAGCATTGGTCAGAGGGTCTTCTACTCTACTTGCAAAAAGGAACTCAACGTCAAGTATGTGCTACCCAATCCAATGCGGAGTGAGGGGCGACCATATGACGGAGTGATTGCAAGATCTACTGCTTGAAAGAAAATGCTGAATACAAAATCTACTGCTTGAAGGAAATTGCCGAAAACTGAAAACCCTCAACACCCAGAATGTGCTTTCTAACCCGGAGTGGGATAGTAGCGACCATAGGGCGGAGATCTATCTATTACAACTTCAATGAAATGGAGCAATACAAATTCAAGCAATAAGCTGGAGAGTGACTGCCAGTACTACTGGACAGTTTACAATTTCATATTATATGCCTGTCAAGACGTTAAAACTGAATAGATGAATCATACAATACAATATAGTCTCTTCTTGGCTGAGTTCAAGAACCATATGAAATTATTACAACTTCTGATTTTCTGTTTTCCACAAATCTGCAATGTCTGGTTAAAAACAGCAGTCTAGGAAAACATATAAATGCTCACAACTCCCTAATCCCTTGCTCAAATGAACTGATCTTTAAACCACAAACTCCCAACACAATGGCGCTCAAGATAATATGAAAAGACAGACTCTAAACACCCCAAACCATTAAATGCACAATTCCCAATGATGCTAAATGGTACGGCCTTGAAAGAAAAGGCGATTTTCTTTTTAAAATTAATGCAAGCTCTATAAAATCTGAAAACTGGAGAATATGATGACTTAGGACAAACAAAAAGAATGAGATGATACCCAGAAAGACTTTTTTTGTATTTTCCAAAATATGAGTGAAACATGCAATCTGCTGTGTATAAAATGCAATAAGCTGAAACACTAAAATGCCAATAACAGATCTTACAATGCAAAACTGAACACAAATGAAATAGCTAAGATGCACTCACAAGTAAACTAATAATCACCACTAGTCGTTGTCTTTCAAACGAGAAGAGATGCCCAAACTAGGAGGTCTTCATCCCTCGAAGCAATCCAGAATCAATCCGGCAGCATAACGGTATAATTTCCAAGATAATCCCAATGATGCACCAAGACCTCTCTTTATAACCTTCAATTGACTTTGCAAAACCCTAAAATCAGTTTTTAGGTCAAACTTCACCCTCCTCAAGATTGGGCGTACTTTCTCCTCAAGGCATTATAAATGATATTTTAATTAAAACTTCATACTTTGATTAAGGCGCCCATCATAACCTGCTTTGACTTAGGGAAATATTAAATCATTTCATAATGAAGGCGCCACCCTCAAGGAACCACCTTTTAAACACAACATTAAGTCATTAAGTCTAAGCCCATGGTCAACGTTTAATTATAATAATTAAAACGTGACTTTTAATTTAAATGACTTAATTTATTTCTCCGACAGTGCCCTGAAGCCAAAACTGAGGAAGTCAACTGATCATTCTGAAGCCGGAAGTCAACCATCCTGAACACATCTGGAAACTGCCAAAAATAGAATTTACTAAAAATAGTAAATTCCAAAAAGTACTCTGAACGCTGAGACGAACATACCACTACGAAGCCCTCTGAAAACCCAGAAGGAATCCGCCATTAAAACTATCATTTCCGAGCAATGATCTCCTCAAAATTAGGAAACCCTAATTTTATCTTCCGACTAGCCTCCGGGTTCCCAAAGAAAGGCTAACGGTCACTGAAAAAGTCAGGCTTGAATTGGGGACATTACAAATAGAAAGTTCTAGGAAGAGAGAACCCTAGAACCAAAACAATAAAAGTACAGAAGACAAACTAAAGCGCTGTGCTACTAACACATAGCAATGGAGGGCAAACAAGGGACCCAAAAGTATGTGCCGGTGAAGACTGGAAGGAAATCTCATTGGATATCCCTGTCTGCACCTGAAATGGAGGAGCTGTTTGAGCCATCATTAGTCATTGTGAGAGATAAAGCTTGCCGAGGAGTATCCAATGTTGGAAGGCCACAGAGATGATCTAGCTGAAAAAGAAAGAAGAAGCAATGAGAAGTCCATACAAAGATGAGCATTCAAGGATGATATACAACCATAATTTGTTGGAAAATAAGCAATGCAGGTTACAGCAGTGAGTCTTCCATATCATATTTCCTGTGCATGCAGAAAAAAAAAAAAAATCTCAAATTTTAAATTGTATATTGCAGTAGAGTAGGTTATATTGCATTGATCCTGTGCATGCAGTAAGGTTATATCTTCAAATTTATGCAAGCTTTTGATTTTTAAGCTGGCGTGGAATGTAATTGGGAAAAAAAGAGAAAATAATTATGATCTCCAATTATAACCCTTGGATGTCAGGCTTTCCCTCTCACAAGATATTTCTAGTAGCTTTTTCTCCTAAATATATGTAATGTTATGAGAAGAATAAGCATGTTTTACAATTTTGTTATCTTGCTTTTCTTTAAGTGAGCATATGATTAAATTTAAACAACCTTTAACTTGTATCCATGACAATGCTGGTGAATTTTTTGTTACCAAAATCTGGTGCTTTGACACCATTTTTTTGCAGTTCTTGGGTGCTTAATCCTAGTTACTATCAGCATTAGAAAACAAGTACTGATTGTAAAACTAGTTTGCAATTGACATTTTGTAACTATCACACTAGACTAAAGTAGACTCTTTTATTTTAGCAAGCAGGTTAATGTGCATTGTGCTGATGCCTTGTTTCATTTTGACTTCTAGCTTCCTGTGATGTTACTTTTTTCTCTGCTATATGTGTTGCTGTTATGTGAGCAAATGGCAAATCTAGAGGTGAGTGCAAAGCTATAAAGTCATTCTTGTTCACTTTTATACCTAATTTGTATGTTTGAATTCATGGATTTTTTTTGATTTAGCTGGATAAGAATTATTCAATGAAAAACTGTTTTCTTCTTTTATCAGAAGTCCTGTGAATGATCTCTAGGAAAATGTGATTTTTTTTCTTATGTGATCAGGAAGAGCTCAAAAAGCTTCAAATAGCATGTGGCAGTCAAATGAAGTATGCCAACGATGACTTGCAGGGCAATGGTGCTTCATATGACAGAGACATTCGAAATTTCGCCCTTTGTGTTGTTATATTCTTGCTTGCAATTCCATTTTTATTCTTTAAATATATTGATGACCTGCCATGGTTGACTAGAGCATCTAGAAACAACCAGAGTTTGGAGGAGGCTCCATTGAGTAAACGCCTAGCATATGGTGTAGATGTTTTCTTTTCAACTTATTCCTATGCCAAGCCATTGGCTCTGCTATTTGCAACAATGTTGCTTATTGGAGTTGGCGGTTTAGCCCTTTTTGCAGGGAGTGATGATAGTCTGTTGGATGCTTTGTGGATGTCTTGGACATATGTAGCAGATTCGGGCAATCATACAAGCAGTGTGGGAATGGGTCCACGGATTGTATCTGTGTCTATAAGCTTCGGCGGCATGCTTATCTTTGCTATGATGCTTGGGTTGGTCTCTGATGCAATATCTGAGAAGGTTGATTCACTACGCAAAGGAAAAAGTGAGGTGATTGAGAGTAACCACACACTAATTCTTGGATGGAGTGACAAATTGGTAATTTTTGAACAATCTTTTGCCTTTACATTTTAAAATTAAGAACAGCTTCAGAGGATGGTGCTTGTCCTGCATTTTGTGAAGCTAGTTGGTGCAAATGGCAAGATTTGGAATTTTGTAGTATTCTTATCCTAATATATTGGTCTGCTGATATTTTGATCTTGACATCCTTGTTACAATTTTCCTTTGATTGAAATTGTAAATGTATTCTCTTTTCAATTTTTAAAGAAACTTTAGATATGACAGGAAGAGGAGTTCCTTTATTCAATACCAGAAGGGTTAAAGGCATCAAAATCCCCACAATTTTTCCTGTGCCCATGGATTTCTGCAGCGTAATTAACATCTATGTAGTGTGCAACCAATCATTAAATTTTAGGTGACAAAATAGGTTTCAGTTTTGAATTTATGACCCAAATTTCCTTTTAATCTCTAGAAAGTCAAGTGTGCCTTTGATCAAACAGTTGCGATGAAACAGTAAGTTGTGTAATTTCTTAGGTTTTTCTTTCTCACATCCTCACTTGCAAGAGACCTCTAAAACTCACTTAAATTGTTAATTAACCAGTTTAATTTGTAAGTTTAAGGTTTACAATGCTTCTCTTTTCATCTTGGTGTTGATGCAAGGCTCCTTTTATAATGGTATATTTAGAGTGAAACACAGGATAGGGATACTTGATTCAGGTCAATCACCCTTGCTTCATGAAGATGTAGGATTTTTGTCTGATCGGTAACTTTGGTTTTTGGTTTTGTGCTTTGAATACATATTTTGTTTGCTTAAGATGATGTTGCATCACCTGTAAATACTTATTTTGAGCAGTTCATTCACAGGCTTCATTGTTAAATCAGCTTGCCATAGCAAACCAAAGCTTGGGTGGTGGTGTAGTTGTTGTTCTTGCAGAACGAGATAAGGAACAAATGGAAATAGACATTACCAAGATGGAATTTGATTTCATGGGGACATCTGTAATATGCAGGAGTGGGAGTCCTCTCATAATGGCTGACTTGAAAAAGGTTTGTGTGGCATTCTGAGATTGAAATCATGGTTCAGCATGTTACTGCATGATACTCTAGGTTTTACTGTTGTGATGTGGAAAAGTTAAATATGTTTTCTTACAGGATTGCATTTTTTCTAACGATCTTTGTTTCTTTCTCACAGGTCTCAGTGTCCAAGGCCCGTGCCATTATTGTCCTTGCTGAAGATGAAAATGCTGATCAGGTAAGTTGATTTTTCTATAAAAATTCTGTTTGAACTCAATTCAACAGGTGTCTCTTTTCATTTTATAAATCCATTAATTTGCACCTTCTAATTCCCAATTAATTTTGTTTTGTACAGAGTGATGCACATGCATTGAGGGTTGTTTTAAGTCTTATTGGAGTTAAGGAGGGTCTGAGAGGTCATATAGTTGTAGAAATGAGTGATCTTGACAATGAACCTCTGGTGAAGCTTGTTGGAGGAGACCTTGTTGAGACTGTTGTGGCACATGATGTGATTGGACGCCTGATGATTCAGTGTGCTCGCCAACCTGGTCTTGCACAGGTTGTTTACTAGAAATTTAATCACTTTTTAGAATATTATCATTTTCTGAAAGTAGGTCTTTTAATCTCTCATACTTTTGATTGTCTCTATCTTTAAGAACTTTCTTATCAATTTCAAAATAAAGATCCATGATCTTTGTATAAAAAGTGACTTTTCTAGTACGCACATACCACCATATGTAAATTTGTAAAACCTTTAATAATTTACATGAAATATTAGAAATATATGCTTCCGTTTTCCATGTTGTATTGCAGCTCATTATGAGTTTGTCACTTTGCATAAGTATGAGGCTGAGTTGAAGTATGAGAAATATATCACTAGGAAAATACTTGAGACTATTGTGTGAGTTAGGTAAGCTTATAAGTGGTTGGAATGGAGGAGTAAACAGTTGAGAAGGCTGTATGAACACCACCTATAGAAACTCTTGTTTCTTCTTCTTCATCAGCCATAACCAAGCCCAAAGCATCTGTTTTACATTCACCTAGACTGCAATCTTCATCTTTGGAGATTATATCCATGATGAGAGAGAGCTTATGGAAAAATTGTTTAAAATGTGTAGTGCAATTTTTGTACTTCATTTTAAATTTTTTTCCCTTTGTTGCTACCCAATCAAAATCTGCCTAATTTTTGCTTTCCATATTGTTTTGGTGCCTTAGCATTGATAAACGATTTGAGACATTAGAACTAAGGCACCATGCTTGTGCCTCCACCAAACTCTGATTGTCCCTTGGTACATCGTTCATGGCCCTTTGTGTTAATTACTGATCTGAGATATTTAAATATGTTTGTGTTGTGTCTTTGTGTGTCAGTCCTTTCCCTTGTGTCTAAGTTGCCGGTTTTGGTATGAGGTTGGGTACGGGTATGGGGTTTTGGTACGAGGTTGGGTACGACAATTTTTCTTTTCTTGGATACGGTATGTTTGGGTATGGCTATGTAATATATAGAATTGCAAATACATTTGTGTATATCATATAATATTATATTTTATATTAATAATGACATTTGAATCTTTGATACTTCATCATTGATCAATGATATTTTATATTATGTTTGGATAGGATGATACTTCATCATTGATCAATGATATTATGATTGTCATAAAGATAATTGCCTAAGTTGTCAGTTTTGGTTTCCACTCCTAGACCCTCTCATTGTAATCAAGTTTCTTATGTGACAAGAGATCCCAATAACTAGTGGGGTTGGGAGTGGAGATCTCAATGGGGTTGAAGGGAAACACCCCTCATGAGGGTTTGGGCAATGCTCCCAATGGGGTCGAGAGGCAGCTCCCTTTGTGGGGGTAAAGGGGTAGCCCCTTGTAGGGTTTGAGGGCAGCACCCTTGGCGCTTTCTTTTTTGCGTTACAGGGCAGCATTGAGGGGTAGAGCCCCTACCAGTAGGCTCAATTAAGGCCTTTGAAACCACATAAACCTTCAAGGCACACACCATTTTCACAATTTTATCACTTAATGGTGAAATTAAGTAGTTTGCGATTGTTCTCCTTAAAAATAGATCAACTACCTTTCAAAATGCAAAATGGCATAGGAAGAATGAGTTTGTGTGAAATAGAGTTGTGTTTGTCAAATAAAAAAGTGTGTTTAGGTTTTAGGGTGCTTTTTAGGTTTTTTTTAATGTTTTAGTGTTTTAAAAATTCTTTTTTTAATAGTTTTTTGGGACTTAATTTTTTTTCTGCCTATAGGAGTGTTTGGGAGTGCCTGGGATTGGACAGGACGTGTTGTTGCCAGCTCGGGTTCACTGTGGGTATGCCATAGGTGTACCCATAGCAAATCCGGGGTATTAGGGTGCTCCATATCCACTCCTTGGATACTCTTGTTGCTGCTCCCAAACTCGGTCCGGTTGGGTACGAGAATGTGAATCGGTTCAGGAGAACCTGATAACTTAGCCTTGTGTTGATTGTTCAATCCTTTGTTCGAGCTCCAAGTTCGCATTCATTGCAGTCTCGTTCTTCATGCATCGAGATGGCACAAGTAGAGTGTTCTTTTGTTGAAATGTAGACTTCCATTGATTATTGGATCCCATCAATTTGATGGCCCACAAAGAGTTTGAATCTTTTTATGCCTTTGATGTTAGGGCCTTCGCCATCCATTTATCCAAATAATCTACCAATCTATGGGAGGCCATAAGGAGATTTAGATTTCATTGGTGCTGGCCTTTATTGTTGGTCAGTTTTGTCTAGTGGTGGGTCCCTTCTCAATGGTGGTGGGCTATTCAAGAAAGATCTTTGATGTAATGTTAGGTTGATCTTAACTGTTGGTTTGGACAACATGGGGTTGATCATGTGGCCCATGGAGGGTCCTCGTGTGTCAATAGGAAATATAGGTCTCAAGCCTTGTGAGCCTTTAGATTGTTCTCAAGGATGAGTGTGTGTTATCAAATCTTCATGATTTTGTGCCAATTGTATTATGTGGCAAGCCTTATATTGGTTAAGGCAAGGTTGGTGTGCCCTTGTTTCCCATTTGGCATGACTCCTTGGTTGTGCATGTGATGTTAATCATGTGCTTTTATTTCATTGGTTTGCGTTATGTATTCGAAGCAATTATTATTGGGTTGAGGACCAAAGTGTGGAAACTTTCTAAGGGGTTGTGCAGTGTCAATGAAGTTGCACTTAGTTGTGTGATGTGCAGTTAGTGGGCCTATGTATACACAACATGGTGATGTGATTGGCTGGCTGGAGGTGATGGAGAGTGAAATCATTTCATTGTTGCGCACTTTGCTAATTGTTAGATCTTTTGATCAATCACCTATGTGAGTCAAAGGGAGAGAAATGGGAAATATGCTTGGGTGTTCGCCGATTGTCTAATTAGCTTTTATAACTGGTCAGGGATCTCTCATACGCCAAGGCCTAGTTGTAGATAAACAAATGGAGATTTTGGTGATGGCATTTATGTAGCTCAATGAGTGTGATCACTCAAGTGTGCACCAAAGAAATAATTCAATGGTGATTGAAGATCAGATTATGACCCACCATTTGTAGATTTAGTATGTGCAACCATTCCTTTGGCTAATTCAATCAATTGTGTGCACCTAGTGTGTTTTTGGGCAAGACCTATACTGTGTGTAGGAAGCAAGACAATATTTTGTTCTTGTGACATGGTGGGCAAGACATATACTGTGTGTAGGAAGCAAGACAATATTTTGTTCTTGTGACATGGGTAACATTCTTGCAAATAATTAAGTGTAGGCAATTGGTCTGCAAGATTGAAGGGATTTTCCCCTATACACACCCAAAGTCCAATCCAAAGAAAATTTATGTGTCTAATTTGATTGTGCATGCCCATTGCTTTTAGAGAATTCAATGCTTCAAAGAGGTTGTTGCAGCAAATTAATGAAAAATGCCATGAACTACAAGATTGCAACATGTGTCTAGGCATGTTAGGCAATCCTCTTGTAATGTCCCTAATCAGACAATGCTAGGAAATAGTCAATTTGTAAACTATGTGCAAGCTGAAATGCTGAAAAATACCAAGTGTAGATGCCAAACTCTATTGAAATTAATGCTGATCAGCAATATAACAAATTTGCAAACCCCTTATCAATTAAAATACTCAATTACAATTAGTGGATCCAACATACCACAAGCTAATATGGTTTTTGAAGCCCTCCAATGATGAAAACAAGATAAATATTCTAGCAGATCTGATGTGTAACAGCTGGTAAAATGTGTGCAACCCTTAAATACACTTCATCATGAATCATAAATTATTTATTAGGACAGATCTGATCTTTATGGCAATAATTAATGAGGACAACAATAAATAATCTGCAAATGGAGCATTTACGGCAGCAATATTTAGATTTGAAATTAGATGCCAAAATATCAGTTTGTTCCATGCAAAATACACTCACAAATCCATACATAAAAGGCTAATATGAGATTAAATTTTTTTGTACAGATGGACTGGATCAGATATATCCTGGAAATGATGTTTCAGCATGCATAAACCCTTGAAGATGGTACGACATTGGTTGGGGATGGTGTTGGATGATGCACAATTGATATGGTGGCTGGAAAACAGCAATTGATATGTCTAAAACCTTCCAAATATGAGCAGCAATGTTTGTAACAGCAATTCAAACCCTTGCAGCTCCCAAAATCAGCAATATATGACTTGTACGATAGCAAGGAGAATTGGTAGGGTGGTTGGAAGCAACCAATCAATGACTGAAATTCTTCATAGAATATCAACAACGTCTATAACAGCAATGCAAACCCTTGCAGCTCCCAAAGTTAGCAATATATGACTTGTATGATGGCAAGGAGAATTGGTATGGTGGCTGGAAATAACCATTCAATGGCTGAAAATCCTCACAAATAGCAACAGTATTTGAAACCCTTCAAAATCAACAAATTTAACTCTTTCACATTGTAGCGCCAGTATAGCAACTAAAAATGACTTGAAATCCTCAATCAAACTTCATAAATCAGCACAATTATGATCCCTGGATGAAATTACCTCTAATGGATAAGAGGGTTTTGGCCTTCTAGATCTCTCACACCAAGGGTTTTCATCCTTAAATGCTTCAAACTCGAAATTGGAAGGAATAATGAAATGACAAATACAAATCATTTGGTTTGAGCAATGCCTTTCTCTTATAGTTGCTTTTTGGGCCCTATATTTGAATTTACTTTTTCCTTCAAGTATTTAAACATACTTTTAAAATTACCTAAAGCAATTTTTTTTGTATGGATTTTGGTTTGGATTCATGGATCCAGAAAATTTCTTCTTTCGGTTGGATATGCTCATACAAAAAACATGTAAAAGTTATATATATGCAACCTAATGGTAGGAATTAAGTTTAGAATATCACATAGCATCATATAAACAACAAAAACACCATAAAATTGTTTGTCATTTAAATTTTAAAACATAAATGATAAATATTATAAAATATTCATTGTACAAACTTCAAGTTCAATATTAAAATAATAATATCAAGTTTAAAAATTAGTTTTAATTGCAAAATGGATTTTCTAAATCATCCATATTATCATCACCACTGACATTAGATGATGTAGGAATATTTGAAGAACCACAAGTAGTGCCATTGCCACTCGCACTAAAATTGTGTTTTCTTTCGAACTCAAGTGCAATATGTTGGGAAGTGGAAGCATCCAAGTTTGTATGCTCTGGGTCTATATCCCACAACTTTGTGTCCCCTTCCTTGTAGCCTTTCTGTGAAAGGAGGTGCAAGTTGGAATACACATACACCAAGTTCACTCTTTTTGAGTGCAATCTATTGTGCTTTACTGAGTGGATGAAAGAGTATGCGCTCCAATTCCTCTTGGATGCAAATGAACTAGCAACCTATGAAGACAATGTAGACAGATAGAGTTATATATTATAAAAATATTAAAAAAAAAAAACTATAGGTGAAACTTTAAATATTAAAAAATAACAGTGTTACCCGGGGACGCGTCCCTGGGTCTTGTGACCTTTTCCACACATCGCCCCATTCAAAATGGGGACCCCCTAATTTTTGCTCCATTCTGGTCTTTTGGCTTTGGTTTTGTCTCTCTCTCTCTCTCTCTCTCTCTCTCTTTCTGTCTCTTTCGGCTGTCCGCTTTCCGGGGATGTGCCCGTTTGTGAGCTTAAACGTGAAATTTTGGCCAAGTCCATAGAATTAGGGTTTGTACTTTTCTGGTCAATTTGAGGTCAAATGGGGTAAGTAAGCTGAAATCTGAGCTTCACGTTGCAGTCAGCATGCTTCCAACAGGTCCCCAGCAAAATTTCAGTGAAATCTGGCAACTTACTATTTTTAGTAAGTGTGCAATTCGGGGCGTTCTCTCAGCACTTTTGAAGTTTCAACAGTCACACTGCTTCCAGAACATGTCGAGCTGCTCGTCTGCAAGTTTTGAGCCAGAACGAACAATTGTCTAGTTTTAGTAAGTTCAGCCTCTGGAGCAGATCTTAGGGTTTATATGTGAAATTTTTCTTTGCATGTCTGGAGATTCCTTCTGGGTTTTCTGAAACCAACGCGACGATGTAACATGCAAAATGAGACAATGAATTTTAGAAGCCGTCTTCCGAGGCTATTTTTAGGGTTTGCATGTCAAGGTTTTCTTTGCATGTCTGATGATTCTTTATGGGTTTTTCAAGAGCTATGCAGTGATGTGACATGCAAAGCGAGATGATCAATTTTCAGGGACTTACTATTTTTAGCAGGTGCATTCCGACAGCTGCCCAGGGCATCAGAACCACAAACAGGGCGAAGTGCAACAAAAACGAGGTCAAACAGAGGTCATTTGATATACATGCAAGTCAAATTAGGGTTCCCAGCTTCGGGACCCAAAATGAGGGGTAAAATGTCAGAATTTTCGAAACCCAGTGTATCCCATTGCGATCAGTATCTTTCAAGCTATCCACCGGTAAAATTTGAAGGCAATCGGAGCACTTACTATTTATAGTAAGGCGTTCTAGAAACTGGCTAAAAATAGTAAACCAGTAGTAGGTGCCAGTGTGAACGGGCAAGTCATCCGATGAGGGTCACGTCATTCAAATTTCAAGTCAAACGGAGTTGTGGAGGTCTCAGAAACAGGCAGCTGCTATAAATAGTAAGCCACCTTTAGAAACGTGCTATAGATAGCAGGTCAGCTCAGGATGGCAGTGTGAACGGGCTAAGTAGGTCACGAGGATCTTGTGGTTAAAATTTCGAATCGATCCGAGCTTCAGAGATGTGAAAATCAAAAGACTTACTATTTATAGTAAGTATTAAAGCACGAGCAGGCAGCTGGAAAAATGGCTAAGTCTGAGGCTTATCCACCTTGACCTCCTAAATGCGCCCAAGATGACTGGTAGAGGGTTGAAAAAGTTTAAGTCTGAACAAAATCCTCCACCCTGAAATTGCGCCCATCTTCAAGTCAGGTTGATAAAATTCTAAGGCATGAAGTAAATCCGCCTCATACATCAAAATGCGCCCATCCTTCTACATGTCTCAAATGCGCCCAAGCTTAAAGGGAAGTCAAAGGGTCAAAGGCGCTGAAAAGATTCATCCTTCACCACATGTGATATGCGCCCATCCTCCTGCATAGGCTAAATGTGCCCTCACCTCAACTAGGAAAAGACATTTTATATCCTCTTGCACATGCTAAATGCGCCCATGTGTAAGCAAGGTCAAGGAAAGTCAAAGGGCGTTGTGCATGCAATAAAGAATATTCTAAGTGTTGAATTCTTCACCACCCTCTGAATGCGCCAAGTCCAAGGTGAAGGTAAAAGTTGTAAATTCCTCCTCCATAGGCTAAATGCGCCCAAGGAAGTAAGTGATGGTGATGAAATGGCTAAGGCGTTGAAAGTTAATCCTCTTACATGTGCTAAATGCGCCCATCCTTCTCCATGTGTAAAATGCGCCTAAGTGAAGATAAAGAAGAGGAGAGTTACCAAGGTGTTGATGTTAAACAAGATGAAAGTGGAGTGGGGTCAAAAGTATTTCAAGGTGCTTAGACTTATATCCTCAATGTGCTAAATGCGCCAAGGTGAAGGTAGTATGAATGGGAAATATGCTAGGCATAGAAAATTATATAAGTGAGTTGATAAAAAAATTTCTTCACAGGCAAAATGATTGAAGTTAAATGGAGAAAACTTTCTAAGGAAATTTTCTAGCTCAAATTCCTCCTTGATGCCTATATGCGCCCAGATTGATAAAAGGATTTAAAATATTTTTCCTAAGTGTTAATATTTAAAATTTCATCTCTAGAGGAAAAATACGCCCAAGTTGGAGAAGATGTGAAATTTTCAGAGGCATGAATAAAATTGGCTTAGATATGTCAGAAGATGCCAGTGTCACGAGATTGATGAAAATTTTCAAGTCAGAGCAGGAAATTACGCCCAGAGATGAAGAATTGGAATAAATTTGATGAAATATATTTTTCTAAGGTTTAAAATTCAAAAATTAAATGTACCCCTTTGTTTGTAGACCCATGAATTCAGCACGTTCTGAAGGGAATTTTCTTCTGGGTATTGAAGATCTTAGACAATGAATGGATTTTAAAGTCTTCTACACTTCGCCAAGGCTTTCAAGATGGAAATTTTAATCGACACTTGAATTATGAAATTTTCCTAAGGAAAATTTAAAAATTTTCTAAGGCAAAAAGAGTAAAATGTGTTTTCGAGAATAAAATGCCTTAGACGATGAATTTGAAATGGATTGCCTAGGTGATTTTGATCGAATTCTTCGTGAGATAATCTTCCAGAGTTAGGGATGAATAAAACTAAATGTCAGAGCTTCAACTGGTGAATTAAATTTCTTAAAGAGTGAATTTGAAGTGAATATTTTCAAAATGAATTAAAATGCTAAGTACACCAGTCGAGGTAAACCTTTTAAAATTCTAGAAGGTCAAGATTCTAGACGCCAAGTGACAAGTGTTGAAATTACCAGAGGGAGGGAAATTCAAATTCTTGCTGTGAAGTAGTGGAGATTTAATGAATTAGCTAAACTTGGCTTCCTTCTAGAATTCGACTTGCCTATATGAGCTGAAAGTTTATTCATTTTTCTCCATCAAGCTGGCAAGTTCAATTCTGGCTCTGAAGTTGAGATTGCAGTGCAAGCATTGGAGGAGTTCGACTTGAAGAAGAAGGAGGATTGTTGTGTGCTGAAGCTAAATTAAATTCGTATTGTGGAGTAAATTTGAAGCCTGAAGTTGCTGAAAGTGAGGTTGGATGATTTTCTCAAGTGCTGAAGTTACTGAAGCTTGCTTGGAAAATTTCTCAAGTAGTGAGGTTGTACGATTTTCTCAAGTGCTGAAGTTACTGAAGCTTGCTTGGAAAATTTCTCAAGTAGTGAGGTTGCTGCAGCTTGCTGGAAACTTTCTAAGTGTTGAAAGTTCAAAATTGTTAGAGAAGAAGTTGAGGTTTGCAGATGAAGTAGAATGTTGCAACTTCTCAATTTTAAAAGTCGACTGGCAGCCCCTGCATGTTATTTCATGTTATTTTATTTTAAATTGCTGATGGCTATTTGTTATTTTGCAGGATGGCTGAAGTAAGAGCAACAGGCAGAGATAGTAATGCTGCATCCAGGCAGGCTGTTATCAAGAAGCTGAGCAAGCCTTTCCTGCCGGAGTCAAAATTCACATCGAAGTTGGGCAAGCTGGCTAACACAAATTTGGGTTTTTTCAACATGGAGGCCTTTAAAAGTCGAATGATGGGAGTTGGTAGTCATCACCCTTCAATCACTTCACACAATATTGTTCGAAGTGGATTATTTGCAGCTGCTGGTTTTCCGCCAGCCATTCAGTGTCCAAAGCTAATGATGGAATGTGCCAACTACTATGAATCTAATCACAGGTCTATAGTTTCACCTGACGGTAGATTGTTCTCCAACCTCACTCCTGTAGCTATCGGCGAAGCTTTTGGAATCCCATCGCATGAAAAGATGATTTACAAGACAAGAGAATGTGTTGAGCGAATGTATGCTTCAACGTTCGAGAGATGTACGAAGATGATCAACTCTCGTTGGATGAACAAGCCTAAGCCCTCTCGCACGAAGTTGCCGAAATAGATAATATTAGATGATTTGAAGCAGGAGTACTGCGACTTGATCATGATGCTCAGTAGGGTTGGAGGCTGCCCCTAGGCATTTATCTTTGAGCCATGGATGTTCTATTACATCAACCTCGTGTTAGAAGGGAAAGAGCACATCAATTCGGCGGTGATGATTAGTGACAATTTACATGAGCAGCTCCGGAGTTTGAGAAGGACGGAGACTTTTTACATGGGCTCCTACCTTGTTTACATGTTGGCTCGTGTGACAAAGTACAAAGGAATATCCTACAAGGAGCCAATTGGTTGTGGCTCTCATTAGTTCAAAATTCATGAGGCTTGTCTGCAGCTGCACCTGACAAGCACGTCCAATTACAAGCGAGTCAATGATGCCTTCACCATGCATATAACGAGATCACTTCAGCAGAGGACTCATCATAGGATCTCGAGGGAAGCTCAGGAATTAATAGAAAGGTATGGGTGCTGGTTTATTCAGTTTCCGAAATTTTCTTACATCAGGCTGCAAGGTTTTTCTTCATACCCATATAGATTGGCTAAGTACCCAACAAATAGAATTTTAATGTTAGAGATATCTAGGCAACTTGTTGCCTTTGATAAGATTCAGAAGAGAAAGAAGAAGGGAGGGATTGACTTCCCAATCATCATGGGTAATTTAGATGAAGTGTGTCCTTCACTTCAGGCAGCCAGGGAAGTTGAGAATGAGCTTCAATTCTTCCATCTTTCTTATCACACCAGCGGGTAGTATTACGATCCTCACAATAACATTAGATGGATACTGTCAGAGGAGTTTGTTCATAAAGCAAATATTGAGGATTACTGGGCTAATACATCAAATGAGGCTGAAGTCAGAAAGAGGATGTTTTCGAGGCTGCCAATAAGCATGATTCGGGAGTGTGAAATTATTCCAGTACCAGACCAGGTGGACGAGGACATGAACGTTCTCCATCCAGATTATGAGGCAGTGAGAGACACGCCACTTCCACTCCTAGATTGGTCAGAGCCGGAGATTGTTGATTTAGACACACTTTGTATTCTAGTCCTAACTTTCACCAGAGCATGGGTTGAAAGGCATGTGAGTAGATTGAAGAGTAGGTCAATTCCTTTGACTTACAACTTGATGGGAGATCATAGGACGCCGACTACCGGCAGAAAGAAACCGATTACCCAAGGTCCAGAATCTTGAAGGAAGGAGCCACTTTAGCCGGAGCCTCCGAGAGTTGTGATAGAGTCACCTACGCCATTGGAGACATGTTCTCCAAGTATACAAGAGGTTTCATTATTTGCTGATTAGAGAAATGCATTGAATCAGGGGCAGGAATTACATGAGGAAAATCAGCCACCACGGAGAGAATTAGTTGGCCAAAGTGTTAATGCGCCTACTAGAGATGATCAGCAGGAGGAAGATGAGGAAACTCCTACTGACACACACTTCCAGCATGAGCTTGAGGTGGCTCTAGAGGATGATGCAGTTTTAGGAGATACTCAACCATTGGAGGCCGATGAGCCTTGCCATAATGAAATTGAAGTAGAACAAGTCCGTGAGGAAGAAGCTAGAGAGGAGCAGCCGTTTGATGTACAGCAGGTGGTACCTGATTGGCTTAGAGATAGAATGAGAAGGAGCCCTAGTGAAGAGGCTGATCCAGCGGTAGAGATGGAGGAATTTTTGAGTAGGATCAACGCAGCTCCAACTAAGAAGAGAGCTAGGAAATTCTCGAAGATCTAAACAGATGAGGATGGCTCTCGCACCCTTCACGTTGTTGTGCCTAGGGTTGATTGTGATCAAGATGAAGCAGTTCCAGAAAATTACATGATCACCACTTTGGAGTTAGGTCGTCCCACAGGAACACAGATTATTGAGGAGTGTGACAACTCCTATCAGGCGCTCAAGGACAGATTGCTCAGGACTGAAGGAAAGTATAAGAAATTGAAGGAGCATAAGACTTTGATTGGCTACGTGCAACATTTATCCCATCCTTGTGGGCAAGAGATTCCGGCACTTGAGCTTCCAGCTGAGTTATCTAGGGAATCAGTTAATGGCCTAGAAGATTTGAGGAAGATGGCATAGGAGGTAGAAAAATGGGTTGCAGGTGTTTCTGCCGAGACAAAAAAGTTCATGGAAGATCTTTCTCATGCTTATCAGCAAGCTTCCAGCATTATGGCACAGATGGAGGCAGTTGATCAAGCCTGGGGTGATGCTCATGTTTATCAGAGCAAGGCTATTCAGTGTCTGGAGGCCTTGATGCATACTCCCTTGCAGATGCTGATTGATGGAGGAGTTATTCAGGAGGGTGATAGGTACGATTTTACCAGCTGGTACTCTTGAGTAGTCACGGGATGTGGGTTCTTTGATGCAGCACAAGCGGATTTAGCTAGAGTCAGGAAGGCTATGATGAACATCATTGATGGAGTCCTGAACACCTTGGAGGCAATCTTTGCTAGACGACTGAATTCTAATGAGGTGACTACTGATGGATTGAGGATTAGGCTGCCACCTTTCTTTTCGGAGGTGAAGACTTTTGTGTAGGATGACTTCGAAAATATTTCGACTTTCTCTAGCCTGATTCAGAATACACAGGATGCTCTAGTTGCTTGGAGAAAATCTTGCACACGGCACGGACAGGCGGTCACAGTGTTAGAGTTTCAGCTTGATCATATTCCGCCGATCTCAGTTCAGGAGGTTGAGGCTATGCTTGCCAAGTTCATTGATTTTGCAGCCAAGGAGAAGGAGAATGGAAACGCACTTCTGGATGATGACCTTCTGGAAGACTGATTGTGGGCATTAATTGCCTTTACTATTTTGGGAGTGAGTGGGAATCTTTGATTCATTTATTGTACCACTCCCCATTCTGGCTGTTTTTAGGGTTAGGGCTAATGTGGCTTAATCTAAACCATTCATTTGATTGTAATCCGAGCCGTCCATTGGACTGGGCTATCTATAAAAGGGGCATCCCCCCTCATTTGTAATTGATTAGAATTAGAAGTAGAAATTGGATCAGACTAGAGCAGAGAGATTGATAGTATAGTTGTGTAGCTTAGCCTAGCATAGTTTGAAGGAGGAAAGTTCTCCCTTTGAGAATTTTGTAAGGAATTGTTACGAAGACTATCATAATAGAAGAGTTTCATTGATGGTGAATTTGTCTTTTGTTATGAGCAGTTAGTGAGGTTTCTTCGCCCTTCAACTTCAAGTAGTTTAAAGTAGCGTAATTTTCATTTCATGCAAGTAGATGTTAGTTGTGGACTTGTGGTGTTAATCAAGGCAACTTTGTTTTAATCCATACCACTAGCAGCTTGCTGACGGAAAGTTTGCCTTGTGTGGTCAACTAGAAAATTTTACAAGCTTAACTTCGGTTGTGATTTATGTCTCGATATGCATCGTCTTGATGGTGTCTTGATGCCGAATCGCGACTTGAAAACCTCTTGCCACTCCCTTGAAGATTGCACCAACTTTGTGTAAGTTGTCCCATGTGAGGCGGAGTAGAGTTTGGTTGAAGTCTGTTGAGATTAATTCCACATCCCGTCTTAGAGTAGAATTTAGAACCTTTTATCCCTATACTCATTTACATTCTGCACATTTCTAGTTAGTTTTAGAAAAATTCATACCTCAACGCCAAATCATTCGCACAAAATTCCCTTCCAATCATTAACCGGTTGTCAACTGCAAACCTTCTGAACAATTGTGTAAGTCCCCTCGTAAAAACAACATATCACAACGAACCTACTGAGGGTATTCCAAAGCATTTCGGAACCTTGGAGTTGAACGTGCGATCTTTCTTGCAATCTTAGCGCACAAAATTCTTTGATCAAGAGAGAATGGAGTAGCCTTCGGATTACTTTGTTTTGCTGATTGGTGCGGTCACAAAAATCACATCAATAGGTCTAAACCCCCCCCCGTCCCCGTCTCGGAAATGTCTCCGTCTCGGAAATGGCCAAGGGGACGACAACAGTGTACCATGTTCTTTTTATTTTGATTTTCATATCTTAATTGAAAACAAAACTATATTGGCAATGAATTCTTAACAAAAATGTTATAAGCTAAGTTTCTATAATGTATATATGCATGCTTTATCGTTGTTTTCATATGAATATTTAATGTTTCCCTATATATTTTAAATTTTTCTATATTTTATATAGCCGTCCCTTGCCATCCCTAAATTTGGCCTCAAAAATCAAAAACTTGGGGACTCATCCAGCCGTCCCTGTCTCGGAAACTTGGGGTAACCTTGAAAAATAAAAATTGATTAATCTTACTTGCAATTAAACTTTGATTGCGAGAGGTTGTAGGTGTTGGAATAGTTGGCCGTGGGAGTACCAGCAACTGTGAGCATCTTTTTTGAACTTATCAGAAAGAGCCTAAATACTTTTACCATTTAAGTGTACAAAATCAATGAAGTCATAGGTGACTACATCTTGCAAATTAGGATCAGGGAAAAGTCTACAAAATGTTGCCTTGTACCCTTCAACAACTTCAAAATCTTTATATGGAGCAATCTTTGTTGGCACAGAAGAATATCAACACTATATTATTTTGGATTAAATGCAAAGGCAAGAAGATGTAGTGAGGTGGTTATTGTGTTCCATCTTTCTTCAATAATTGTGTGCACTTGTTTGAAGAAAGTTTCTTCAAGGTCTTGCTCATTCACATTTATAATGGTCTTCATCTTCTCAAATTGTAATGTCGTAATATTGCACCACTTGCAATTTCACATACATTCTTGTATCTGATTTAGTGTCCACTCCCTTAGCATCTTGTGTAGGCTCATTTTAGCCTCTGCATTAGCCTCTTTCCTTCTCAAGATGCTCAGGACCCCTTTTCAGCAACTACCTTCACTTGTCAGCTTTGCGTCAAACCTTGTGCTTTTCCCGCTCTCGTCATTTTGTAGCGTGATGTGTCTGGACACTAGAGGGCCACGCGGACGTTTGTGCGCCGCGCTAGCATCCTGTGACATTTCAACATTCAAACGATTGTTTCCAAGCATGTTTGCCACTTGTCAGCAAGTTTTGTCGGTGGTAACGACCCAGGATGCCTTGTAACGGCTCGGGAAGCTTCTTTTCCTTCTTCTCCTCTCCTTAAATGTGATCTTTCTAATCCATTTGTGCTTCTAGCTCCTCTCTAGCTTCTTGGCTTCTATCTTGGACATTCTCCCATATTCCTCTTGCTATCTTGCTTGCACAGCTCGCTACAACAACACTCTCACGTCTTTACAGTGCTCTTTGTAGCTCTCTTGGCTCTCGTAGCCCTCTCTTTCGTCCTTGCTCTCTTTGGATTCCTTAAGCCTTGCAGTTGATATCTCTCTTACCTTGTGCTTGCGAGCATCTTGGGATTTGTCACATCCAATATTGATTGCATCTCTACTTTGTGATACGGGTTCTCCTCCTTGAGCAGGGATTGCTTTTATCACTCCATATTTGCTTGCTCTATTCACTTCTTTATCTATTTGGCTGTCCGTGGAGGTGGGAACACCAAAACGGGTGTTTGACTGAGGTAAACCCCTATACAACCCCAACATTTTCTCTCGATCTTACACATGCAGGCATTGAAGACATTCATGTGCTGGAGGCTTCATTACTTGGGGTTGCTGTGAGAAGTTTCTATCTCTTATCCTCTTTAGTCTCATCATCTATTTCACTTTATTTCAGTTCTTTTACATTTTGTTACGTTCTCATGTTCCGAGATTTCTTATCAATTAGAGTAGAAGTAGCCACTCTGTCGTTTTCTATGACATTCTTAATTTCTGGTCTGTACGAGATGCCAACATGCCTTTGGGACTCCAGCGCGCCGCGTTGTCGTCCTTATTCCGCGCTGCTGTCCTTTGGCTGAGAATTCGTCAGTTTGTCCAGAAAACTTCTGTGACCTACTCTTTTTGATTCTGAAACTCTCTCGTGTTGTTCCTTGAGGTAGTTTAGGGCAGTTTTTCCGTTGCGAATCTCTTGAGAATAAAGAGAATCATGAGTAGCGAATCCCCCTCTACATTTTGGTGAACCCGACATGAACCACAATATTTTTCAAAAAAACTAGGAATTTATTTATCCCAACTTGTTGGGGTCATAACTTTTGACTTGGTGCTCGGAATTCAAAATCGTTTACATCGTTGGAAAGGTCTCCAAGAGGACTAATTCAGTCCCTAAAATATCGTGCCTTCGGCAATTGAATTTTAAGGATTGACGCAAGTTTCAACCCCAAATTTTGCTCTGAAGACCTCCAAAAATGCAAATTACTAGAACATAGAAAATACCGAAAAAACCCAAAAATTTGGATTTTCAATTTTTCTCAGTTCTGTCACCCCTAGACTGCTTTGGATCAGCCGACTTGTCTATTCATTGTTTATTATATTTAGCTTACCATTTTCAAAATGAATTTAATTTCTTTTATGAGTTCAATATCTAATTATATTCAAAATGTTAATGATGTTCCATTTCAGGCATGTGATAGTGCCTTGGCTTTGCCCATGTCACTTTGTATCTTTGATCCTTCTCATGAGATTCCTTTTGCTTTGAAGGATATCTTGTTGCAAGAAGATGAAATCATTGATACATTTCTGAACATTACTCTACCTTCTCTTCATTCCAATGCACTCTCTTCTAGAGATGATGCATTAGTAAATGATGAATCTCTTCTCTATTCCAATGCACTCTCCTCTAGAGATGATGCATTAGCAAATGATGAATCTCCTTCCACATTTGATCCTCCCTGGATCGATGTTGAGAATATTTCTTCGAATGATTATTCCACTAGTTGTGATGATTCTGTAAATATAATCTATGTCTCTGCTGCCCCTCAAAAGCCTAAGAGACTGGTTATTTATTTGAATCCAGCTAGTCCCTCTCCTAAAAGGATTTGTTTTATTAATGGTGTTCCATTTGATAGTGATTCTCCTGATCTTTCTAAGGATCCCTCTTATAGAGTGGTAGCCCATACTTATAATACTAGAAAGAATAAACAAAATGTTAATCAACTTGCTTCTTTACCACCTTCTCAACCAAGTCTTCCTTCAACTCCTAAACCTACAACTAAAGCACTGGGTGATTACGATCTTGTCGAGCAACTCCAAGTTACTCTGGCTAAGATCTCACTATGGGACTTGCTTTAGTCTGCTCTGGTTTATCAAGGCATGCTTCAGGAAGCCTTACAAAAGATCCTCTTGCCTTCTTCTGCTAGGCCGACGGATGTTAATGCGTTGATAGCATAGTTACAAGACTCGGACTCGCCTCGGACTCGGCAAGCCAATTTTTGACTCGGACTCGGACTCGGCGCCCAGACTCGGCAAAGACTCGGCAAAGACTCGGCAAATAGAAAAACCCAAGAAATTCAGAGATTTTTAAGGATTTAACACTTGTTTCACGCACCCTTTAATAAATAAACCTTAAAGACACAATAACATCATCAAATAGAAATTACTATGATCTCATACACAAACATACATCGATCACATAAGTATAAACGCAAATTTTCGCTGAAGGAAATAACACATTCAAATATATAAATATTGTCAAATGTATACAAAACTCATGGAATATGAAATCCATGGCATCAAAACAAATATCAAAATTAAAAATATAAGTCTATGGCTCAAAAGAGCTTGCATTACTCATCCCAACATCACGACAAGTCATGCGCTAGTGTCTAAGATAGGTCATAGATGATGATGCAGCCATGATATTTTCTTGCATCTCAATGATTGGTGTGTATATTCAAGTGAGGAATTTATTATTAAATTTTTATTGTAGCCTTCAAGACTGCATGCTTTGTTGTCTAATGTATGGAACAAGATAATCCTTGATTATGGCTTTGACTGCAAAAGATGCAAAGATTTACAACAGGGGATATGTATTTTGTAGGTTTAACGATCATGATTCATCATTGGGCTATAACATGCTTAGACCTATAGTTTGATGAGGTTTTGGGGGAAACACCCCAATAGGATCAAGGGGTAGTGCCCTTCGCGGGGGTCTGGGGGCAGCGCCCCCAGCGGGGTCAAGGGGCAGCGCCCCTTGCGGGGGTCTGGGGGCAGCGCCCCCAGCGGGGTCAAGGGGCAGTCTGCGGGCTCAAGGGGCAGCGCCCCTTGCGGGGGTCTCGCGCCCCTCGCGGGGTCCCGGGGCAGCGCCCTGGGCGCGCTCCCTGTCGCGATACAGGGCGGGGTCGAGGGGCGGAGCCCCCGCCACCAAGCCCAAATGAAGACCTTCAAAACCACACAAACCTTCATGGCGCGCACCATTTAATTAAAAAAATTGTAAATTAAAGACACTAATTACATATTTAAAAAACATCAAGGTCGAGATTTAGCCATTTAATTAAGCAGTTCTGAAACTTTAAAATGTGTTTTTTTTGACACACACGCCCACAAACTGATGGCCGAGTCTTTGGCTTGGGACTCGGCGAGTCTGGCGAGTCTCGCGAGTCTCGCGAGTCTCGGCGAGTCTGGCGAGTACTCGGCAGCCGAGTCCCAAAGACTCGCCCAGCCTCACTCGCCTCGGGACTCGCCAAGACTCGCCGAGTCTAGGCGAGTCTTGTAACACTGGTTGATAGTTCATATTTGTGCGGATTTGCCGAATATTACGTTCTATCCGCAAGAACTCCCTCCTCTGAAAGTATAGAAGCAAACGGACCCTCTGATGATTATAGTTAACATTAATAATATCGGCATTAGACGTACTCTCGTTGACGTTGGTTCGACGCTCAATGTATGTAGCATTGATCTATTGCCTAAGATTAATATTGATTCATCTTCTCTTAATGCTTCTTCTGTTGTCATTCGTGGGTTTGATAATGTCAATTGACAAGCCCTAGGCATGATAGTCTTGCCTTTGAGGTTGGGACCTGTTACTGTACCCACCTTCATATATGTTATGTTAGGAAAATTACCATATAATCTTCTTCTTGCTAGACCGTGGATTCATGCCATGGGTGTAGTTCCGCCTACCTCACATAAATCTATTAAGTTCATTTGTAACAATTGAGTAGTCATAGTCAGGGCTGACCCTGAGGCTATGCACTTCTGTGAGGTGGTAGCTGCTGGTTAGGTTTCGGTTGTGCCTACTCTTATTCCTTCAGTGTCTTCCAATGTGTCAATGTTTACTCCAGTAGTACCTACTACAAAGGATACTCTTGAGATAGATGTCCCTAAAGAAGATCCTTCTGAAGCGAGAAATCCTAAGTCTACTCCTTTTACCTCTTCTCAAAAGAATGCATGTCTTGGTGATGATTGGGGTTCTCTAGACTTTATGGAATCCTTCATTGGAGAATGTAAATTCGACTTGATCCACTTAATCCTTCTGATAACATTATCCAAACCCGCTATCAAAGATGATTTCTCTTCTGTATCGCAGGATAATGTGAACAACAGTTGTAATGTCCTTAATGCCTATCCTCCTCCTTCAGAGAGGAAGATGATCGCACCTCTGTTAAAGAGGCTAATGCTGGAATTCCTGTCAAGAAGGATGATGGTGATCCCATTGAAGAGTGTGATCCCCATTGCTGGAATAATGCTCTCTATGAAGATCCTCCTTCTTCTCAAGATTTGCAAACACGTCATAGCCCCGACTTTAAGCTTGTCTCTAAATATGGCTATGGGCATAAAGGTTATGGGTGTAAAGAACAAGGCATTCAGGTCCCTATAGAACGTGTGCCTCGTAAGCATAATTTGGGGCTTGGTTGCTCGAATGAACAATCTAAACGGAAACCATGGTTGAATGGCGACATGATTTCTACTCAACCTCATTCTCTTGAAAAGATTCATACTCCATTGTCTGCTATCTTTATGTCTTCTTCTTGTGAGCAGTCAAGCTTTTCTCCACAAGAGAAAGGTTTGCTTCCTACTCATTCCTTATCTGAGCAAGAGCGTATTTTTTTGCGGCTTCTTAAAGTCCGCTTGATGACTCTTCCTTCTCCTACACATAAGAAATTTCATAAGCATGATAAAGAAAAACATTCTTTTGTGCATACCATCGAGTGTCTGGCCATTCCACTAGTGAATGTAAGGCCTTGAAGGATAAAATACAACAAATCCTTGATTCAGGTGCCATTACTCATTTATTTGCTGATGCACCTGCCTCTTCTCCAAATGACAAGTGATATTGAGGTCTACCTCTATCTTGTATGTTCTAAGTATCTTGCACGGTTCTCCTCCCTTGTATGTTGGGGGCAGTGATAACTTGTTATGGAGATGTGTGTCCCTCTTAAAGGACCCCCTCTCTTCTCTATGTCTTTCAAATGAAGCATCCCTCTAGTGGACCCCTTTCTCTTTTAAAGGGTTCCCGAGGGAGCCCCTTTGAAAGATTTTCTCTCAAATGAATTCTATGGCACCTAGCTTGGGGGCATCCTGGCTAGGCTTGTGTTAAATCTTTGCGTCTAGCTTGGGGGCAACTTGACTAGACCTCACTTTTCAAATGGTGCGTCCTGTTGATGCGTGTTTTATGACACAACAAACATTCTAGAATAAAGTGTCAAAGACGCTCTATCCCCTCTTGAAAAACTACCTCGTATGCTAAGACTGCAAGAAAGATCATATGGTAATTCCAATGTTTCAGTTAGGTGTGGATGAGCTCTGTGGTTTGATGTGATTTGCTGGTTATGACAAGGGGACTTATGCTAGGCTTGTTCAATTCACAATGAAGGTCTAGACAATGAAGCTCTATTGCTTGGGTCATGGATCAAACAAACTGAAAAAGGAGATAAGGGTTCAGAAGTTCTAATCTACTCCTAAGAATTCAACAGACGGTATCGACTTGGTGAAACAAATAACCACGCTTTGCTTCGCCACACTCAATGACAACTCCACAAAGGGGGTGCAATCTTCAAGGGAATGTGCTTATGATTTTCACGTCATGAATAACTACCATCAAATCGAACAATAATTATCCAGACGGAAGTTACGCATCCACAAAATAAGCTCAGGCTAACTTTACGCATTGAATGAAAATCATCCATTCAAAGAAAGTATGAGCAAAAAGTTTCACCATAATCAACACTTATCAGATCTTGCATTCATCTAACATACATGAAAAGAAATCTAAACTATGATGAGGGATAAGAACCATGACAACTCCAAAATAAGAGAAGCAATCACCATCAGAACAATGCATGCATTACTTATTACTTTGGCAATCTTACAACAGTTGCTTATCTCAACATGTTTTGCAACATGCTCCCATGCTTTACAAATGAGGGGGTGAGCTCAATTTATAGGCTCCCCAATTACAATTCAATGGCCAAGATTGATTTGGAATCAACGGCCAAGATTACAAATAAAACCCTAATTAGGGTTTGCTACCCCTCGACCAATGAGAAAATTCATTCAAGGACACTTGTCCTTTTTGCTAAATATGAACCAACAGATAAAATAGAAAGTTGTTGCATGTTGATTTGGAACAATCTGATTGGTCGGAAGATGACGAGGCGCCACCTCAGCGTGCTGGATGTCTTCCTTGGTCACTTTGTTCTTTTTCCATGTTCTTGCCTTAGAATATTTTATGTCCTTTGCACTTTGATCTTGGATTACTTTGGCTTCTTCTTCTCACCTCGCCTTGGAGCACCTGTTTAGACTTGAAGTTATTAAGTCTTTCTTTCCGGATTGCTTTGGAATTCCTTCACGTGCCTTGAATTTGGAGAGGAACTCCCTTGTGCTTTCGCCGCAATGGAGGAAATTGGAACTTTGTTCGTGGAGAATTTCCCATACTTAGCCAAATTTTGGCTATTCAATTTCATTTTGTAACATCTTCAAGATTCTGGCCATTTTTGTGCTCAAATAAACCTCGCCGGTGGATTTGTCTTCAATTTTGAATTTGGCTTGTGTAAGTTGGATGTACTTGACGATGTGCCTGCCGTTGTCTTCATGATGCCAAACTCTTGACGGACTTCCTGTTGGTCTTTACACTTCCTTTGCCATTTTCCTCGCCTTGTGTAGTCATCCACCTATAGTAAAACAAAACAAATTTATTTTAGATTTTCTCTCTCCTAAAGATAACTTTTCAAGATAAGCTTTGAAAGATTTTTTATAAATTTCATTTTCAAGCTTTTAATTTTCTACAAAATGGCTAATTTATTTGATTTTATCTAAGGCAAATTCGATTTTCAAAATTTTTTCTTGCCAATGCCTTAGGCAAAAAAATTTCTTTCCAATTTTATTTTGCCATAATTTTTTTCGTCCAATTTTATTTCGCCATAAATTTTCTTGCCGTCCATTTTATTTGGCCATAATTTTCTTGCCGTCCATTTTATTTGGCCAAAATTTTCTTGCCGTCCATTTTATTTGGCCAAAATTTTTATCGTCCAAAGTCTCTGGCAAAATTTATTTTATCTTCCTAGAACGTTTGGCCAAATTTTCTTACAAATGTTGGACTTAGAAGAATTTTCTTTCTTTTCAAGCATGGCGAATTTTCAAAGTGCCAAGCATTCATTTTTTATTTTTCAACATTCATACTTAGGCAAAAACTTTTGAATTTTCACACTTCTCTAGACATGGCGGACTTCCTTTGGTGTTAGGCCATTCAATTTTTTCTTTGGCCAATGTTTAGCCACTTCACTTCTTTCATATGGCGGACTTACCTTGTTTCCAAGCCACTCTACTAGGGCGGACTTCAGCCTATGGCTTACCACTTTGTGTTTTATCCAAGGGGGACTTGCTTAAATTTCTTGCCATTTCTTCATGTGGCTGGGCGGACTTGCCTCATTTCTTTGCCACCTTCTCATCTTGATAAGGGCGGACTTCATCACTTGTCTAGCCACTTCAACCTTTTCCTTGGCTATGCCTTAGACAATTTTTCTTTTCCAAGGGCGGACTTCATCACATGTCAGGCCGCTTTACATTATGGTGGGCGGACTTGGCAACTTTCCTTGCCATTTAGTTGGGCAGACTTTAGCCTTTGGCTTGCCATCTCCTCATCTTGCTAAGGGCGGACTTCATACATTTCCCAGCCACTCCACATTTTGTCCAAGGCGGACTTCCTTCTATCCTTTGCCATTGGAGGGCGGACTTTGGCTTTTGGCTAGCCATTTGACACTTGAACATGGGCGGACTTGCCTCTTTGGCTTGCCATTTAACTCATGTTGCTGGGCGGACTTCAGCCTTTGGATAGCCATCTTCATTGCTTTGGAGGGCGGACTTTAGCACATGTCAGGCCATTGGAAGGTGGACTTCATCAGATTTCATGCCATTTAACCTTATGTGGCTGGACGGACTTTGTCAAGTGTTGAGCCATTTCCTTTATGTCTAAGGCGGACTTGGCCACTTTTGATGCCATTGGAGGGCGGACTTTGATCTGTGGCTTGCCATTCAACACTTGGACATGGGCGGACTTCACTAGTTTCTTTGCCATTGTCTTGTGAGCTGAAGGTTTTTTGACACTAACTTCTGCCTTCTCCATGCTGAGTAAACTCCATACTTAGGCGAATTTCTCACAAATTTCAGTCTTCTCCATGAATTTTCAGTCATTACCTTGCCATGAATGTTCAGATTTCCAGATTCTTTCCATGGATTTCTCAGATTTCTCATTATTTCCAGTGATCTCTAGACTGATTTTTTCAGATTTTCCACCATTTTTCTGTGATTTTTGAAAGATTTTTCCAGATTTTTTAACTTTTTCAGTGATTTTCCAGAATTCTACCATGATTTCAAAAAAAAATTCGAATCCATTTTCTGAGAGTTTCGTTGATCTTTTCGAACTTCTGAGTGGATTTTCGAAACTCGAGACCTTTCCAAATATAGAAACTTTCTAAAAATAGAAATTTTCCAAAAATAGCAACTTTCCAAAAATAGACCCTAAAAAAATAGGGATCTCAGAATTGCCCAAAAGTGCCAAAAAAGTAGGTCGTAAAAAATAGGGGCCAAAGTGAAAAACCCTAAAAACTAGGAGATGTCGGAAGTGACTGAAATGACAGTCAATCTTCGTCTCTCGGGTCCTCTAAGTACGGTGATGACGTTTAGACGATGATTTAGGCTCAAATTCTTTCACTTGACTCGGGCGACTCTTAGAACTTTAACTCCTCATTGTAAAAAGGCTGGTGATAAGCAATTGTGACGCCAAGGCACAAAGCAAAAAAGCAAAAAACAAAGGGTCCCCATTTGCAATGGGGCGATGTGTGAAAAGGTCACAACACGTCCCTTGAGTGGACTCCTTTTCTTTTGAAGCAAGAACTTCTAGTATTTCTTCAGCTCAGACCTAGCTCCTGCTGTAGACGCCAGTATTCTTTCTCTTTTTAAAAGAAATTTGTGCTTAGGATAGTTCTTCTATTCTCAGCATAGACTCCTCTCTTCCTCCCAACAAAAACCATCAAATCTTTTTCCCCCAACCCAGATTATGAGTTTGTTTTTCCAAAGAAACAATTACTAAACAAGTTGAATGGTTGCAAGGTGGTTATCATAACTTCCTCCTAAATTTTCTCAACTTCCTCCACAATAAGGAATTCGAACTTTGATATATCATGCTAATAAAACCCAAAGGATGAGTTTATGAGTGGCGGATAAAGCCATGCAATATTTTTCTATCTACTATGCCACCTTGTGGCTAAAAACAAGGAACCGCCTATGATTGCTGCAGCCATACGTGCAAGAAGGGTGGCAATATATGTTTTAATTAAATTCAATAAGTATATAACTCATTCCACCAACTCAAGATGGCCCCACCTCCTCCTTTCAAACGTGAGGTTTATAATTACATATTTTAAATATTTAAATCTCCACCCCAATAAATTTGGTGGCAAACCACGATAACCTTCTCTTTTAAATTTTAATAAAATATTCACTTTTGAAAATATAATCACTTAAATACTTATGTATTTTTAAACGTTGGTCTTACAAGTATTTAATTAAATGCCTCTAGGCAATATCATGCATCATTGTTATACTTTGCCAGTAGAAATATTAATAGTGGCAGAATATAAGTTTAGTAAGGCCAACTGGCACAATTACCAAACTCAAAAGGTAGTAATACCTTACTGATGAGTTCATATGCAAAAATAGGTTTCCCGTTAGGAAGGGAATAAATTAAACTGCATAGTTGTCCATGCACACGTTCAAGCCTGTATGCATCAATATGCGTATGTGCATATGCACGATCATAGGCTCGTAAATTCGCCTGCAATCATGCGCTTGCGTCCATATGCGTATATCCGCAGTGGTGTATGCAGGTTCCTCTTACACATGCATATATGCTTGCTTGGTTTAATTTCTTTGTCAGTATGAAGGTAGAGAAATTGGTTTCAAAACCCTAAAACCACTTACGACAAAAATCACATCCAAAAAGTCACACAAAGACTTACCTCAACACAGGACTCCTATTACACTCTTCTAGGGTTCCTAGATCCTTTTGACCTAACCCCAGCTCAGATGGCAATTTCTAGAGCATCCCAACACTACCTCTCTACTCAGATGATACTTTCCCTCCTCCGGAGATTGCGGTACGTGCTACCTTGCATCAAACTCCAAACAAACGGAAATTAGTCTGACATCTAAATATCATAAAATCTCCATTGCATATTCTCTATCTATGCATTTATTGAAAATAAACTTTTTCTTTTTCTAGGGCATCAAAACACAATTTATTCCTTTTGAAATAAATCATAGCTCATATCATAATGGCATAATTCTCATTGCTCTAACAGAACTCAATCACATAAAATGTCATCATGTCATGCATTATTCAATCAAAATTTGGATCATTCATTTATCATAATTGCAAAAAGTAAAAGTGTTTTTAAGCATCTAGGGTGGGATGTAACAATATTCTGCTATAATATATGAATGCATGTTGGGGAATTGGAGTTTCCTAAAGATTTAAAGTACCATATGAAGATAAATGGGAGCTATGTTGCTTCAACACATGATTGGGAATGGAGGAAGAACAAGTGTCTTCAAGGGGCATATAAATGCAATGCCAACGACTATTTGGCTTTCGGTCTACTTGCCTTTTAGTTTGTGATTGTCTCAAGTTGCTTGAAAAATGCCTCCTCCAAAATCCATTCAAAGTCAGAGGAACTATTCAAAGTCAGCCTTTGCACAACAACAACCATTTCCCCCATACTATCTATCGTTTGCATCAAAAGATGTTTCATCTTTTTACAACCATGTACTTGATTTGGCACTTGTCCCACGACTGTGGACGATTTTGTATCACATAGAAAAGGGCTTGCACATAGGTGTATCCAAGGAATAGAGGTGTATGCCTGAATGAAGTTGTTAAAAAAAAAAACACAAAAACATTGAAATCAAAAAAGTTGTAGACCTATAGGCATGCACAAAATTGTTGCTAGGGCATAAAAGAAAACTATGTTTTACTTCAAACGACACCTACATGGAGACTTGTGTGATAGGCATAGGGTAGTAAAATGCATTTTGTTTGTCAAAAATTATGGCCTAATACCCTTGTGCAACATAGAGCATCAAAAAATGAGTTGTTTCAAGTTTCATTTACAACTATGTAGGAAGATGTGTGAGAATATAAAAAAAGGTTTGACAATAATACATAGGCGCATACCACGAGTTGCAGCGTGCACCTATTCAAATGGATAAAATTTTAAAATCAAATATGAACTACACCTTTGTACTCAAACACATGCCTGGTTCATAATTGCACACCTAATAAAGGACTAGGTTGTTTTTGAAGATAGGAATATACTGTAGTAAAAGGAACACAAATTATGGAAGGGTTGTTTACGAGTTAAGTTCAAATGGCATATAAGTGGGATGTGCTTGTATAAAGGAGTTGACTCAGTATTCATTCTTAGAAAAACATCCTTTATTAATAGAACATTTGATGTTAACATAATAGTCCAAAATAAAATAAGATTTCTGATCAATAGAACTTCTATTAGTAAAAAGGAGATAGCCAATGGATATTATCAAAAAGATAAAATTTACAGTTTCTAAAGAGTATTTCAAGAGATCTGCTATTAAAGCTTTGTTATAATCAACTCTAAAGCCCAGAAAAGCTTATTTTCAACTTGCATTAAACATAATGCAGATAAAAATAGCACATACTATTGTTAGCCATTGTCATTTTCAAATAGAATAGTATATATTAGGATAAGTTAGTTTTAGCCATATCCTACTATTTATACCTTTCTACTATTTTTAGCCTCCTTTGGTTATAGCTTGGAGTTGGCTATTGTTAGATTGTCATCATATCATGCGAGGAATGTGAGCTTTTAAAAGATAAATTGTAATGATTTTAATTGTTAGTTGGACTGACAGTCACATATTATATTAGGATTAGTGGACAAGATAAGATGTAATAAAGCTTGCATATTATGCAAGTAGTCATAGTTAGGAAAGAAGTGTAGTTAGTTTAATTCATTTGTCATAGTTAGGTATAGGTGGAATTAGTATAATTAATTTATTTTCATGAAGTTGTTTGTAAACAGTATAAATAAGTTCCTTTCTGCACATAGTTTTATCAATGATATTTCTCATGCTTGCATATTGTTGGAGACTTGGAGTTGCTATTCATCAAGTATTAAATGTTATTGTTATCCCAAATTTGTTATTCACTCAATAACATTTATTACTCCTATCTTTCTTATGAATGCTTATTGAGATGTCTCATTATGTGTGTTAAGGGTTAAATTGATTCCTTGAATTTCCAGGCTTTGTATTGTAGGTGATCTTGATGGTGTAGCTCATAGATTTGTACCGAGTCCTACATTTAATTTAACCATAGCATTTGTGTTTTTGTGTTAGCCTATTCAACTATGTGTGGACTTATCTTGCTTAATCTTTGATTCTAATTGAAGGACGTAAGCATGTTGTCACAGATTTTGTTTTAAGTCAAAAAGCATAAAAATATTTTTCCAAGTGTTGAAAGAGTGTCTTAGCCTTTTACCCTAGGCAAAACTAATAAATCGTACATTTACATTTTATACAGCTTGAACGTGAACCACTCCAAAAATCATTTTAAAGATTATAAATTGCAAGTACATATTACCTAGTTTTAGGCTAGTTTTTAATTTGTGCGGAACTTCCCCTTCTAACTCAAAGAGTGGTTTTACCACAAGTTTATTCCATTTTGTGTTGCATTGAAAGGTGCAAATTAAAATGCTAAGATGATCTTTTGTAGACAGATGATTGTGCAAATGTTTGTTTCTTGCCTTTCATCATTGCTGACGTGTCTCGTAAACTATTAAATCATGTGTTACAATCCTTGTGCCATAAAAACCTTGCTTAATCTTGACACATCACCTCTGTAGACTAGGATTATTTTCTTGCTTTTATCACTTTTCCCCCTTTTCTTTGCAAGTGGATAGTTTGAGCTTCATTGAAAATCTTACAAGGAGCTGGCCTTTCTATCCTAGAAGTTGTCTTGTGTCTCAAGTCCAATCCCGTGTTTCAAGTCCAATTATTTGTAGGACTTCTCATTGTTGCACTTCACATGTGGCACAACTATGGAGCACACCTAGCCTACGCATCAAGTGGTTGCAATAATGGAGCAACAACAAAATGTTTTTGGATCCATAACTTCTACCACAATGGCTTCAAAGAGCTGAGTTTCTTGTCAGATGTCTACCAAACAAAGTGCTGTCTAAACCCTACAATCTCTGATTGGTGTGGTAGGGATGGCAACTAGTTTTAGTGGTGGGCGGGCGTGGCAAGGGGGAGGAAGGCGGTGATAGATGTATTTGTACAAATGCATTCTCTAAAAATATAAGCACATGAATTAGTAAAGGTAATTGTTGAATATCATGTAAGGTGCATGTATACTTATTTAAATTTTTGATTATAGTTAGTCAAGTATTGTTATGCACGGGTGATTCTGCCAAACTTAACATACTTCTTGTCTGATTCCATGTCTTTCATTGAGTAATATTTAGAGGGCATTCAATTGATTGAAAAGGCCAATCTTGCATGGAGGCACTACACTTTAAATGAGAACAATGAAAATATTCCGATTTCCTATATTTGTGCTTTGCCTTTAGATAAGCTTTCTATTCAAGATGAGCAGTTTGTACTACATATAATTCTTCTATGGAATGTGATTTATATGTGTTTTGCGTGGTGTAGAGATAGACCTGAACTACACGTTATTCTATTTTCTTTCTTGCTGGAGTTTGAACTTGCATGCTTGTTGTGGTATTGTCCTAACTAAGGCAGATTGTCTGGACACATGTATAGGAACTTACCCAACTATAATTGTATAAAGAATGGAATCCTTACATTCCATGTGTCTTTTCTTGACCAGGTTCATATTCCTTAATTATGTAGAATAATTGGCTCCAAGTCTATGACAAAGAGACAATGCTTTGCATTTCTTGGGTGTTGTTTGAACAAGGTTTAGGGCTATAATTTGAAAACTCTCTATTTCTAAGCTTGATTTTGAAGAAAGATAACATTGTGGTAAATTCCACTTTGTCTTAAGACACTTTTGATGACAAATACTCCTATCCAATATTGCTTATTTGGTCGTGTATGTTTTCTTTTCTGTTTTGATTTTTATCTAGTTGCTATCACTTAAAGAATAATTTTCAGTTTAGAAAATTACGTCAAAAGTGCTTCTGACATGTTCTCCCTCGATATATAAAAACTTATGTTTTCTATTCTTGGTTGGTTAATGAATTATAAAATGTTTGTGCCATTGAAGTTTTTGTTGTTTTTGAATATTTTGATCATGCAAATAAGTTTTGATATTATGGTTACCTTTCTCTGCCTTAAATAATTTTGAAATGACATTATACAAAATGAATGTGGAACATAATAGTGGAGATTATAGAAGTTATTTGTCCTGATCTCTGTTAATAAGGTTCTATTGTATTTTCGTTTGTAAAAAAAGCTAAAATTTCCAATGATTTCGCTCTCTGGTATAAATATTGGAGAGTAATTGGCATGCCATTTGTATGCAGATTTGGGAAAATGTTCTTGGGTTTGAAGGTGCCGAATTTTATATTAAAAGATGGCCAGAGCTGGATGGCATGCAATTTGAAGATGTTTTGATTTCCTTCCCTGATGCAATTCCTTGTGGAGTTAAAGTTGCCAAGAGTGGAGGAAATATATTATTGAATCCTGATGATGATTATGTACTAAGGGAGGGCGATGAGATTCTGGTCATTGCAGAAGATGATGATTCTTATGCCCCAGGACCTTTGCCAGAGGTAAAAATATTTCATTCACAAGTTTTATCATTTTTTTTGTTTTTCAGTTTTCCACACACAACTCACGACAATTTGGTTTGATAGTTTTTACACTAGAATTTGGTGGATTGGTCAAGAATGATCAAATCAGAATGCTGAAATGTTACAAAACTTTAATTTCCTATGTATTGATTAGATTTTAGCTTGTTTAATAACAAGCAAAGACATTATCATTGTACAAATTAATTTTGAATGAACATTGTTTATGTTTTTTCTCAATACTTGAGATTAGTTTACTGTATTTGTGTCACTAACTATCCTGACTGCTTGAAACGTTTGAAATTTTTTAGTCGAACAATATTAGTTATCAAATAACTTTGACAAAGGGGAATGTCAACAAATCCACATTGGTTGGCGATGTTTACTATTCTATTTGATAAATTAAATACATGAATTAATAATAGAGATGACAATGCATACCAAATACATGCGCAAAATATATCTTTATTCACACATGAAATTATTACAGAAGAAGACCAGAGGTGGTCAGCCAAGGATCAAAGTTGATCCGACTAGATCATACTCCCTTCCTTGATGGTAAACAATCTATTTAAAGGACCCGATGGTTGCCAAGAAGAACACAACTGTCAAGCAACTGACGCTTATAACTACTCGAAGCCGACAACAACTAATACAATGATTAATACATATTTGGATAACCAATATTATTGAAACACAATAATGGACATTGTACACTGACTAAATCATCCCCCCCAAAATAAAAAGTCGTCTTCACGACAAGTAAACATCAAGTAACATTAGGGAAAACTTGCTAAATTGATGATGATATTGTAGACAAGGACCTATAGACAAACTTGGAAGTGTACTTTGCAAACTCGGACTTGGAGTGTGCTTGGAAGTTCAAATGAGTGCAATGGGGGTTTGGGGGCAACAACCCCAATGGGGTCAGGGGGCAAGGGGTAGTTCCCCTTGTGGGGGGTTGGGGGTAGCGTCCCTCATGGAGTCTAGGGACAACACCTCGGGTGTGTTCCCTGTCGCGATATAGGGCGGGGTCGAGGAGCGGAGCCCTTGCCACCAAGCCCAATTTAAGACCTTCAAACCCACATAGAACTTCATGGCACACATCATTTTTAGGATTTTTTAAGAGGCAAGAAACAATGTTGATGAAGCTAGAAAATAGAGATTTTGCAATGTCTAATGGACATATTATGTCACCTAGGGACAAAAGTTGAAAATTTAATTTCATAGTTGCTAGTGGTATTGATCATATTTACATACTTTTATTTTTGATTGTAAATTGGATGACATGTCACTAGTGAGTTGAAAATTAATTTCTTATTGTCCACAACCTAGTTTTCGTATGCTCTCACCCTGCCCACATTGTTATCATGGAATCTAGCAAACACTCGTTCCACGAATAACCCCCCTACGAAACTTGTTCATTTCCTAGGTTCGTGAAGTTTAAGCACGCAAAACGAGGTAATATTCGAGCCACCTCGTAATGTGTTCCAAAGCCTCAAACAGTTAGTTTGAGCATCCCCCTATGTTTGCCTCGCGAAGACCTTCAAAACGAGCTCCTTTGCGAAGTCTCACTGATCATACTTAGTTAAATTGTGAAAGATGCAGTTGTGCCTAAAAAGTGCGCCCTAACTCATCCAAATTTTTGGCTAAGTGTTGAAAGTGCAGGAGCGCCAAAAATCAGCGCCCCTGCATAAAAGTGATTTTTCAAAAATGTGCAGAAGCGCTAAAAAAGTGCGCTCTTACACATTGTTGCCAGACTTAGCTAATTTTTGGCTTAGGCGCGTTTCTTCACATCTTTTACTTTTTCGCTTATCGTGCGTTCATTTATGCCACTTTTTATTGAAATCGAATTAGGTTTGTTTAACTCACTTAAGAGTAATTTTAGGTTTATTGTTTCATTATTTTGTGACTTTCTCCTCCATTCTTCCTTGCTGGGCGAATTCTCATCAAACAACAAAAAGCGTTTTGAAGAAAATCGAAGTTCTTCTCAAACTAGGTTTTTCACAGTCGCCATCTTGGTAAGTCGTTTTTACCTCCCTCTTTTCCATTCGTCTTTAACATTGTTTTAAGCACATTTAATGGTCTGTAAATGCGTTTTAAAATGAATAATGTGCTCGCCATTCATGCGTATTTCCTAATTTCTTCATTTGTCTTCCTCTTACCCACGTGTTTTCTTTGTTTCTTTTTGTTTGTGGAGTCCTTTTAATTACGTGAGCTTGTCTTCCTCTTACCCACGCGTTTTCCTGAAGCATCCTCACGCAATAGAACTTTCATTGTTTGTTTTGGCGTGACTTTCTTCTTTCACGCGTTTTTCCTTTCATTCTAACTGCCATGTTTTTTAGTATCTTCCCACGTCGCCCTTTCAACAATGATTTGGCGTGAGCATTGAAAGAAACTCACATTTTGTGAGTAAAATTGCGTGGTTTTTATTCACATTTGCAATGGCGGTGAAATAAATTTCGAGTGCAACTCAATACACGTTTTCAAGTGTTGTCTTTGAGTGTCCCCATGCTTCAAAATAGTCAAGGCACCGTTTTCAAATATCATTGCATCTTATTTCCAAAATCATGCTTCAAGTGCAGAGGCGCGAAAAAAGTGCGCCATTACATCATTAACCTTCAAAGATTTTCTTAACACTAATGAAGTGCAGGAGCGTTGTTTTTTAGCGCCCCTGCACCAAAGTTTGTTTTCTCCTAAGTGCAAGGGCATTGATTTTCAGCGCCCTTACACTTTTCCCAATTTTTTGTCTTAAACACCTCAAAACTTGCCAGTTTCGTCCTGAACCTCGCTCCTTCCACTCTGTGCATCGTTTTGCGTGGCTTGTCATCTGCTCCATGCTTGCTCATCATCGTTGCTCGCCTCATGCATCCCCATGCTGTTTAACGACTAATGTTTGTTCTGACTCGACATCTTGCAATCTCTTTTCAAGATCCTCAATGCTGTTGATCGAAGTTTCAGTTGCTCTCAGATGACTGCTAGAAAACCCCCGTCGTCTTCAAAAGCTAAAGACAAAACGAAGAATAAATATCAAGGTGTCTATCTACCGACTGTAGTGGTCTCCAAGGTGGAAGAAATAAAAGACATAGAGGTTGGTCATCAAGACTTGGTTGGTTTTGCAGAGAAAACTGAGAAGAAGCCTCTTCCTGATTCTATGAAAGCAATTGTACACAGTAACTTGCATTTGGTATCTATGTTCCCTACTGCTGCGCACAATACAGAATTTGTCCTTCAAGTTGCATCCCACTACATCAGGGAGAGCAGAAGTGTGATTGATTCTTCTGGGCACGAGCTTTTAAGACTCGACCCTGACTTCTTTGATATTGTGTTTAAAGTCCCACAGATGGAGAAGTACATTGATATCTCAATACAAAAAGCACAAGAAGTCTTTGATGCTGATCCCAATAAGGCTAAAAACCGAATAAATAGCCAATGGTTGAAGAAGCCTAGGCAAACTGTTTCCAGATGGCCAAAGGGACTCCTGCGAAGTGATTTCAAAGATGATGTCAAAGATATGATCACGTTCCTAAGCAGAGTGAAGGGCTTGCTTGAATCATCCACTTTTCATGATTGGATGTATGAATACATCAGGATCATAAGAAGACAAAAAGTTCATATTGACTGGGGCAAACAGATCAGCGATGAAATACATGAGCAACCGATCAATGCACCTTCTACATTAAAATTCTATATGACTTCTTATCTGGTGTATGCAGCAGCTGTAATGAGGCAATTTCCAGGTCTATCCACAAAAGGGAGTCGGATGCTGGTACCTGTGTATAAATTTTACTATCAACAGGAGTTGAAGGAAAGCTTCCATCATTTCAGGAGGGTTACTGATGCTTTTTTATCGCCTTTGCTTTTCAATTTTGATCCGACTCTCGAGAGGAGAAGGGTATTTGATGAGGCCTATAAGGCGGTAAGTAAAGTTGGATGCATATTTCTACAATTCCCAACATTTACTTATTTGAGAGTAGGGTGCTACATTGGCTGCCCTTACATCCTGCCACGATATCCTTCAGACAAGTGGGTTCTCATGGAGATGTGCAGACAGTTGATTTCAGTACACAAAGAACGAAGAAATATTCACAAGTGTGGATTCAAGTTCCCATTGACAATCGGTAGATATACTATCCCGACTATACAAAAGGCCAAATCTGTTTATGCTGAGATGCAAATCATGACAATCAGGACCTACAGGTATAGGTTTGATTTTGATTACCGGGATGTTAGAAGGCAATTGCAAAAGGGTCATCATCACAAGTACCGTTTTGAGGACATCTGGGCTGATTGCAGAGATGAAGAAGCCATTCGCAAAATGGACTATTGCAAGTTGACCATACAACACATCAGAGACCTTGATATTGCTGACCTACTAGAGGATTTTACAGATCCTGGCGATATCATGAATGCTGTCTATGATGAACAAGAGATTTCTAAGAAGCCGTTGCCTGCAATTCAATGGTCTACAAAAGAAAGTACTAGCATCAGAGAGAGATTGGCACCAATCTTATCCAACACTGGAGAATGGTTACACAAGCATGGTTTTGAAATGAAAAGTTTCAGAATAGATTCGAAAGAAGAAGAATCCGAAGCAGAAGCTTGCCGACAACAAGAACTCCGCATGAAAAATAAATCAGCAGATGTTCCCATTTCTTCATGAAGAGGTCCCAGAGTACAGTTTACTGTTGGCAAGAAAGATACCCAAGTCGTCCCAGAAGGAGAAACCACAGAATCTGAACCATCTCGCTCTAAAGGTAAAAAGGCTGTTTTAGAGGAGATAGATTCCGATGAAGGTGGTATTTCCAGTGACCAATCCGCCGAAGATGAAGACTCAGCAGAAGCAGACTCCGATGTAGAAGAAGTTTCTGAAAGCGGGCAAGAGTCTGAAGAAGATTCTGAAGAAGAATTTGAAGGTGAACCAGAATCGGAGAGACAAGAGGGTGATCAATAGGAACCCAGGCATGATCAAGAAAGAACTATGTCTCCACCTGAGAATGTAGTTGAGGAAATTCCCAGAACGTCATCGCTTGTGATTTCTAGTGTTCCTCATACCCCTCCAAATTCGAGTACTCCTCCACCTCCTGTTCCTTCATCACTTATTCCTACCACAGGCATTCCTGCAGTAGAGGTATCCACTATTCCTGCAGCATCAACCTTGCTTGATACTCCCTCGGTGACAAGCATTCATACGGTTGATATACTGTCAAGTCCTCCATCATCCATTCCTAGCCTGTCTTCACCGACATATGATATCACTTCTGAAACTGAGTTCAATCTGTTCATGAATGAATCAATACGTGATCAACTCAATGTGCAGTCTACAGGAGCAATGATGACAGACACTTCTCCTATTGTCACAATACCCATGGTAACTTTAGAGGTGACAATGACGATAGAGTTGATAGTGAATCCAGAAGTTCACACCTCCTTCCTTCCCCCTTGGCTGATATCTCAAGTATCGAAGCGGAAGAAGCAAATGATCTCTCCAGAGGAGCTCGACCTCGAAGAGATAGTCCCTCCAAAGGCTAAAGGGAAGAAAAAGGAAAAAGTATACTCAAGGCTAAACTTTGACAAGACTGGCCACAAGTATGCGGAGATTGGCATACCACCGCAAGAAGAAGGAGATGTCAATATGGAGGACTACATAGTAACAAGAGTCCAGCTTGGCAAAGTTACCAATGAAAGTGCAAAAGTAGATGCGCAAGTGACATTGGACATCTTGGCTGGAAGACTGGATAAAATGGAGCAAGCTCGTAATATGTACAAACAGAGGGCAGAGCATTATGCCACTGTTGTAAAGAGACTTGCACGACCTTCAACTAATGCACAACCACTGGAAGTGGTAAGTATTGAGGACCCAGCTGCCAAGAAAGCTGAGAAGTTCGCCTCCAAAGGTAGGGTGTTGTATGAATTCGTTGAAAAGATCATAGAACACGAATCTCGGATCATAATTGTTGCGGACGAGAAAACTACTCTGTTGGCCAAGCTCACCACAGAGCTTGATAAGGAGAAAAGTGTACTTTCCCAGGAGCGCAAAGATATGGAAAGATGCCTGCTGTCATGGTCATAGATGAAGCAGGTAAAGCTCAGTAAATTGGTGGAAGCCGGGGTAATTCCCGATAAAGAAAAGTTCATTGAGGTAAGAGAATCCTTGAAACATCGAATTCAAGTAATTCAATCTCTTACGAAGGATCTCCACCAAGTGTAGGAAGATGCCGAAGGTCATCGTGTAATTCTTGAAAAAGGTATCAAGGAGTTACCAAGACAACTTCTTGAGGAAAATTGTATCTTCTTGCCGGCCATAGAAATATCTCAGATCTTCAAAGAAGCCATCATGAAGTTGATTGACAGCGTAGACTTTTCAGAAGCCTCTCTGAACATCATTTGTGATACAAGGCTCACATTGGATAACCTAAAAACGCATCTTGACAGGTGCAAGAAGGTTCACTCATCTGCCATGAGATCGATCATGAGAATTCACACCATTGTGGATTACACCATTGGTCCGGATGAGAAGTTCGTGCAGGAGACCAGGAAGAAATACGAAGATTTCCTTGCCCAAAGCAAGGAAACATGAAGGTTCCTGATCTCCAGTGTTAAGACATTTTTGATGCTTCCCATTATGCATCTTGTAAATATTTCCTGACATTTTATATGTCTTTTTGTAAATTGTAATTGCACCAAGTTCGAGATGTAATTTCATTAAGAAAAATTACACTTTGACTTTGGTCAAAGTTAGGTGAGATCTCCTAGAATCGCTCACCCAACTTTCCTTGATTTTCTGAATTAGTTTCCTAATTTTGCTCTTCCCTCTTTCCATATATATGAGGGATTTCCTTTGTATTATCCATCTTTTAGTATTTTGCAACGAAGTGCTGCCCTTTTTGAAACAAATTGTGAAACTTTGTGTTCATGCTTTGCGAACAAAATTTGATCAATAAAGAAGAAGATTGCTAAGCAGACTTTGTGTTGGATTCGATAGTCTGGTGAATTGATCTCTTTTGGTGGTAATTAGTAAGTGATATCTGAAAAACTCTAAGCAATTCATGTAAACTTTGTGTTACATCTTTTACTTAGATTTACGTTTGTGTTTTGTTAACTATTGTTGAATGATCTACAAGACTTTGCGCTTGTAATTGTTCATACTGTTCGAGGAATTGCTGCATTTGAGAAGACTTTGTGCTTCTAATGCAACAAACGACACATCTTTCACAGATCCACCATTGAAAAAGCTACGGAACGACTTTGTGCCTTCGTGAGCTTTCCCTTTTATTTTACTTGTTTATTGTTAATCACTTCTGGTATCTCTACGCTTTGCTTTGACAAGATAGAGGTATTGGCATTATTGCTTGTTGATCGTTTTAGGTTATTGTGAATTGAGAACTTCCAACAGTGAAGCATTGTAAACATCTCTGAAAAAAGAGAGAAGGATGAATGTGACACACCCCCCCCACTTCGTAAGTATTGTGTACATTGTGTAATTACTCTCTTTGTTTTAACATCGCTTCTGTCAGCAGTAAGAAGGGCGCCTCCCCTTTTCTGAGAGGAGAGATTCATATCTCACATAGCTGTGGCTGAAGTCCTAGTTGTGTAATCTATCGAAAAGTTGATTACATAATTTTCACCCAACACACATCAAAATCTTGGTGACCAAAAAGAACTTGGGTTTGTGTTGATTTTGAAATTTAGTGAAATCTTGCTAACATTCTTGCTAGGGACATTACAAGTTGGTATTGGTTTGGAGGAGCTTGACCTCAAGGAGTCCAACATTTTGAGTGATGAGGAGTTTGGTGCAGACTTTGGGGATGATTAGAGGCATTGGGCCATTGACCAATTCTATTTGAATTTTGAATGTAATCATCATTTTGAATATAATATAAATATATTGATATTCAACATTTGCATTTTGCAATGCAATTTGTTGAGTATTTCAATGTTGTAGTTGTTTTATCTTATATTGTTTTTTTATAACTAATTTTTCATGTACTGAATATATTTGCACCGCCATTTCCAAATTTAGGCCTTGGTTTCTCCATTGTTAAGACTCGTCCCCCTGTTTTGAGACTCTATGGAACATAATACTGCCAACACATTAATATATGTTTTCATTGATCAGTATAACATGCCATCTCTAATTCTTTGTGAAGATGTACTAGCATCTAGACTAAGGACAAATGGTGGGAAGTAATTGTAGAACAAGATATAGATGATTGGAAGCATTAGACGTATATGTATAAATTCCTCTCATTTTAACTCAAGGCAAAGATATTTATGCAATGATGCATAAAATGCCACAATTAACAAAATGAACTGATTACTATGTTTTTTGAGTGATCATAAGCAAGGATTGGGCAAAAGCTTAACTATTGCCAATAGTCATCAGTATATACCAAATACAATGATTGTTAGGGGCCTCACCCTTATTTGAAAATGGAGAAATCTAGCCAAGGAGTTAAATGAGACATAACATCTCATTTCCCTGCAGTTGATCTGTATGATAATTTCACCATTTAAATAAAATTCGCACATGTTCTTAATCTGAAAATTGTTGTCTTAAATTTTTGTTAATAAAATATGCTATTTTTAACATCAGCATGAACATATTTTCTCTTTCATGACATGAGTGGCATATGTTATGTCCAAGTTATGATTTTAGCATTCATCAACTAGCTAAGAGGCAATTTTTTTCAATTCCACTAAATCATTATTTAAAGGAATTGATTAATTCTAACTAATCATCAAACTTTTGTTGCATGTGTTGAATAACCTCCCTAGGCTGAAAAGGTGGTCCATTGGGAATTCACTATCATAGATTAGAACCAGGTTTGAAGTACTACCTTCTTTTCTCCAGAGGAACTGTGCATACCGTATTATATTTCATTCATTCTAACTTGTGATGTCCCTTACCTGTCAAGTTCTAAAGTTACTCGAAAGTAAAGGATTTGGATCTTTATTCCCACCCAATGGCCTTCTGTAATAGGGTAACCTTGAAGTGATACCTGCCTTCACTATATGCATACATGTCCACATGCTTATATGTTAGCTTTAATATCAAGTATCCAAAATCAGACATAATCATAAATGCAGATTGGTAAACAAAGGAGGAGTGCCATGGGTGGATCCGCCCTGAAGCCGTCATATAAAGCTCAAGAGGTTGTCCATCACAATCCTGCTTGCCTAGTGGCTTAGTACTTGCATACTCCACTCATGGCAACACCTTCGAAGAAACTCGTCCTATCAGGGGAGGGGAACCACAGAGTCCAAAGTGGCCTAAGGCCTACCACCCTCCTATTGGCCAACCCTTGCCTCGGGCCTGTGGGGCGGAATCCTAGGTGGGGTTTTTAGGCAAACCAACTTCACTCATGATTCACCCTTACTGATAGGTTTACAAGCACAGAGAAGACAATCTTTGGACAATCACATATATGCATTTACTATTGATTCATCTATATTCATCCATTAGGTTTTGAGAGAATCACATGAATATATAATCAAATGAGCTATATTATGGGAAATGTATCATAATGCAAAAAGTACATGTAATCATATTATTACATCAATATTAACTTTGATCATATTCTGTTCTATCAAGGATAATGCATTCCATCCAACAAAATATCGAGCATTGATGAAATCTAAATGCAGCCATGTCAATCCTGATCATACTTTTCTCTATCCATAGTAATGCAACAATGTCCAACATTGATTAAATATAAATGCAGTTTTAAAGAATCCAACACCAATCAAATATAATTGCAGTCTAAAGCTTTCGGGGTTCATCATGACGGTCTGGACGATGCAATGTGGCTAGAGTCATAGTGATTGAAGGGAGCTATTTATCATGCTGCCCTATGGTCGATCAAGGGATGCTCAATCAGTAATATAATGCAGAGACCCATTTAGACATGGTCATTCTTCCTCAGGGACTATCGGGTTATGAAAGATTGATCTTAGACATTAATCATGAGAAAGGTCAGCGTGGAAGGATCCATGGGTATGAAAGAAAGACTGTAATGTCCAGTGTTGGCGTAACAACTAACACCTCTGGAGTGCAAGTTGGTACAGATAGCTATGCACACTACGCAATGAGTGCTCTTCAAATTAGGAGGGGAAGCTCCCTCGTTGTGCTGACAAAAGTGCTTGAAAAGAAAAGTAATCTAAACTATATCCTGTCTTTTTTGTCTCAATTGTAAGAGGCACAAGGTTTAAGAAAAACTCTATACGTTGCAGCTAAGTATTTTCTGGTTTCGCAAGACTTAACTACAACACAAAAAACTAAAGCTTATACTATCCAATTCCCTCAAGAATTCAGAGCATGAGGAAACAGAGCGGGAATGATTATCAGATGATAAACCGGGTACAGACTCACAACGTGAAGGCAAGGTGGCGTGACTATCTGCTTGTCTGAATAGGCTTATTATTCACACACATCACACGATAAACCAAGTACAGATTCTCAACTTTGAAGGCAAGGTGGCGCAACTATCAGCTCAATCTGAATAGGTTTGTTGAATACACACATCACACGATAACCAAGTACAGATTTTCAACTTGAAGACAAGGTGGCGCAACTATCAGCTCAATCTGAACAAGTTTATTGAACACAAAACACAAAGGATAGCCAACTAGGACAGTAAATTGCATAGGCGAGACACACATACAATCCACGATCGAACTAGCCACTATATCTAACTAAGGAAAGCATTCACCATCATAATTGCATAAAACCCAAGTGGCATAACAATTCATCATAACGGTAAACACTCATGAATAGATACAGAACGAGTAATATTACAGGTAAGGTAGGCACAGCATATATTTCTCTCTCGTGCAAAAGTTATGTACAAATGAGCAAAAGCTCTTATTTATAGACATCAAAAGGTGTAGGGAACCCTAAAATCACCTTGAGTCAACTACAGTCTTGCAATGCATGCAAGATTTATTGCTAAACCCTAATAAAGCAAACTATACAGTTAATTGGAAAGCTACCATCAGTTAACCGGTACATCTAATCTAAGTGGACAATGTGCAAGCATGCACGTCCTTATTGAAAGCAAAGTTAACTGAAATACTACCATCAGTTAACGTAAACCTTAAATACAACTCCAAGTGAACATAGATAATCCCAGAATAGACATGCATGAGATGTGACAGCGAATTAACTTGAAAAGGTAACACCAAGTTTAACTCTTGTGTTTAATGTCTATTCTGAGAGGTGGGAACTGAAGTCTACTGGCTGTGATCTCGAGCAAGTAACCCCTCCACGAGGTTGTTGACTGCATCAACATCTAAAGGTCGTCACAATTCACTGCTTGTCAGCAACTTGAGCAATCTTGGCAATTTTTGCAAACTCAAACTAGCATTTCATTGACTGGTAACTTTGGCGGCTCTGTAACTGAAGTGATGGCCACTATTTCTTCTATGGCTTTATGCTTTTGACGCTTTTGCATGACGAAGCTGCGAGGTTTGACTACGCACACTCTAGTTGTGAGAAATGCAAACGAACTTGCTGCACATGCAAAATTCCAACAGTATCAACCCTCTAAACCGGCTTTGGAAGACAATCGGCCATACGAGGCATGCAATCATATGAATTTGAGTGACTACGCCTGTCAATCCTCTGAATGCACTTGATACAAATCGATCTCAGCTTTCCTGATGAAATCATGAATTAAGACTGATTTGGTCTTGAATTCAATCTGCGTGAATGCACTCTGAAAAGCTCGCATGTTGACTGTGAACATGGCTATATTCTGACAACTTTTCTAGAAAGCTAAAAATAGCCTATCAAAGGGCAATTTTCATGGAAAAATCTGAGATATGGGTTTTGTCCAGAAAAAGATTCTAAGACAACCCGTAATGTCAAAAATGCGAAAATTTGACTTCTACTCGACCATGCAAGGAATTTTCAGTTGAGAAAATCAGAGCTTCGAGAACTGATGCTCTGGAGTAAATTTTCCTGAAAAATTCTGGCACATGGATTTTCTTTAGGAAGCTATGCTGAATCGACCCAAATGATTTGTTTTGTCAAAAGTCTCCAGTTTTTCAAACATGCGAAAGAATTTAAGATGAGAAATAGAAGAATTTAAGACAGAAGATAGAAATTTTTAATGCTCTGCTTCTGCTAAAATCGCCATCTTGTCTGAAGTCTGTTGATTAATTTGGACTTGTACCAGCAAGGAAATCCGAAAACAATCTCTATAGTGTCTTCGAATGTTGAATGCTGAAGAATTTTCCCACACAATTGAGAAAATTCTCTTTGGTCTTCAACTGTGTGAGAGAAGAATGGACGCCATCTTGAATAAATGGACAAATTCATTGCTTAATGGCGCCAATGCAAGCTTTAAACCTTGACTAACAAAAGAAATATTCTGATTGGACACCCTCCAGTTCAACTGATATTGACTCAGAGTCCTAGAGATAAAATAATATTAAAATATTTAGTTACCATTACATGCAAATTTGTATTTAAAATTAAAAATGGCACCATTAATGAATTAATGAAGAAAATCGCCACTTTTGGTGCTGGCATGCAAAAGTTGAATTTTAATATTATTTTGGTAAATTAGGAAGAATCTCAGCATACTGATTCCGAAAAGTAAAAAATTAACTCTCCAGGCGTCCGTTTGCACAAGTTATGAGATTTTTCGCTAACTTCCTACTTTACAGCTCCCTAAAAATCATAGTTGACCATATTCAACATTGATTTCCGAATGACTGAGTGAGGCTGTGACCGAGCTGAGATATCCATCGCGAAGCCTGCAGAGCAAGGATGAAATGTCTGCTGGGAGCTACAACTGCTAAAACCAACGTTTGACACCTCAAAAAATTAGGCGCCTTTGATTAAATTGATTTTCAGTCACTAGACTTAGCCATTTCTACATTCTGCCATCTGACGCTTGAAAATGCTGCTGACGACGAACGGTAAACCCTACTGACTGGATGGTAGGCTCACTACGTGACTGGAAGTATTCTGCATCCAACGACTGTATGAAAAGCACCAGAGGACTGCATTACTCAAAAGGAAAATCGCCTCTAGCCTCTGAAGGCTCAAACACCATTTTATCAAAAGTGGAACATTCAACCAGATTTTCTACTTTGACCCTTGACACCAGGAGCTAAACTGCTCCGATTTGCGCATCGTCTGCCTTATTGCATAGCTAGAACAACTTACAAAAGATGTCTCTGGAGGTGACGAAGCGAGAAAATTGCTTCTAAGACCTCAAAGAGACGATAGCCTTTTTAAAATAAAATATACACTCCATACTTAGCCATTTTCCGGACGTCTTCATTTTTTAGCATTCTACAAAGACCTCGCACGTATGAGCGTTTGCCAAATCCCGGAGGCTGACGGCTGGGCTCGTTAGATAGCTAGAGCAATTACGCACAAGTCTTGTGAAGACTTCGAAAGTTAAAAATTCTATTTGACAGGCCTAAAGGCTGTGGGCGCCCCTAGCCTACAGAGGTACAGGTGTGAATACCACATTTCTCCACCCTCTGATTTACGTGTCTGGTAGAATCACTGTCGTGATCTCTTAGAATGTCGGATTGACTGGCTGACTGGTGCGTTGCAAAGCCGGACTAGAGTAGCACAGATCTCAAGCAGACCTCATCTGCAAATACCATCATCTGATGAGCCATATTCAGGTGCGCCCCTAGGCTACAAGGGCTCAAAAGGTGAAAACTGACCATCTTTTGATACATGCAAGCTCAGGTACCCTCAACTTCTGACCTCAGAAACCAGAGTTCTGCAACTCAGATGTCTTTGCCGGATAGCTCGTCAGATAACCAGACTAATTTTGAAGAGATTGACTGCATCTGCAAGCAAAAATAACAAGATCTAGGCCCTCAAAAAGAAGGGCGCCTCTGGGCTACAGGGGCGTAGATTTGTCTTTTGTTGAAAATATTCATCAATTTGATCTCCGAAATCACCTTTCTGGCCACTGATATGACCATATAATGTACAGATCAAATATATCCATCACAGTGTTGCTGCAAACATCATTGGATCTGATTTCGAAAAGACAAGATCTTAAAAGTTAGTGAAAAGAATTCACTTGGTTCGCTGTCTAATCACCCGCGCCCTTGTTCTCTCCCTTTTTCGGTTGCTGACTCTTCTCTTCCCTTGTCAATCTAAAGCCTTGAAATATGCCCCTTAATTTTTTTTCTTGGATTTTCACAACACAAACCAGCACTACGCCAAATGTTAGCATTAAATCCCAAAAGATAACCAACTTTAAAAGATCTCAACGCCAAGAATGCACACTCAATCCCAAGGAAGGAGAGGTGTTGTCATATGGCGGAGAAAACAAAGCAATAATCTGAACTTGAAATACAAAGCTGGAAATGAAATGTAGGCGGTGATCCGACCATGAGCAATCCACGCTACCACTTGTTCAGTGGGGGGGAAGATAATTACAATGAAATACAATTCGTCCGCTGCGGCGGGCATCCACTCGTGAGTGCGGATTCACCACTTTTCAGTGGGTATAAATGAGAGATTGACAAGTTCTTTTTCCACACTGGCGGTAAACCATCCAGGGGTTACAAATATGAGAAATTAAAACAAATAAAATGCAGCAAAGAAAGGACTGGAACAGTACTACTGTTTACAGTCTTACAGTATGAATAATAGCTGCAAATTACAAAGATTTACACTAGAATCAAAGAACAATTGAAATAGATGATCTCTCTTGTTATAATCTCTCAATCATTAAAATAAGAGCCCAAAAATCAGAAATTGAATAAGTCTGATATTAAATTCTGCAAACTGAAACTCTGAATCAACAACATTGAAAACCAAGAATTTGAAAAAACTCTTACCAAACTCAACAAACTTCTACCTTATTGAAATCTCTTCACCTCAATGGCTAGGCGACCAAGGAACTAATGTTTTCCAAGCTTCAAACTCCGCAAAAGCTCACAACACAAATTCCATGACATTAAATGAATGGTATGGCCCTAGGAGAGGGTCGACCTCACTTAATAAATCAGCCACTTCTTTATAAATTCTGATTTTGCACAAAAGGAGGTGCCTCAAGCAGACAATTTGAAAGAACCAATACCCATGTGCAAATAAAATTCACCCTTAAAGCTGTATGCAAATTCGCCTTGCAGCCATTAATGAATCAGCAACACAAAACTATGAAAATAACATCAAATTCTCCACTGAAAGAACTGAAACAAATTGCAAATGCTCTCTAGGAGGTCGGCGCCCAATATCCAATACCAAAACTGCGTCAAAAATTCAACATACAATTTACCACGAAATCCAAAGCTCTCTTGAAATGGTATGGCCTGCTAAGAAGGGCGAACTCCAAGATAAATTCAGATACTTCAAAATAAATTCTGAAAATTTGCAATTAGGGGCGCCTATAGCATAGGAATCAATATAACCAATACCCATAAGCAGAATAAAATCATACAAAGAGCTGTATTTGAAAATTAACTTCAGCCATTGAATAACCAGCAAGTAATAAATTGGAAAATATCACCAAAATTCACCACGATGAAGCTCTGTATGCACTTCTGAGTGAAGCACACTCCCAATTGACCATCTAGGGCGCCATAGTTTCAGGCCCGAAGAATGGTGTAGAAAAGCTAAGCTTCCCCTTAGCCGGGTTCTGAAATCAATTCAGCAGCATTTCGATATCATAAACCAAAGATGAGAAATGAATGAGCAATGGCTTGCTTTTATAGAATTGAAGGTGACTGTTGGCTCTTCAGCTTCCATCTTTTTTTCCCTCCAAAAGAGACACCCATTTCACTTTTGAAATATTTTAACTTTTTTAAACATTAAATTCACTTTTCTAGGCGTCCGAGACTTGAGGAGAAATATTTACTTTAGAAATATTTAAATAATCTCTCAATGAGGCGTCCACCCTCAAAGGCCACCTTTAAAAAAAACTTTAAGTCATTAATACTAGGCCAAGGGGGCCAATAAGAAATTATAACATTAATGACTTAGAATAAATCATTTTACCCAAAATGAGACTCAAAATGCTAAAAGCCAAATATGCTCCAAACTGCACTGCTCGAAATGGAAACTGAGCTGACTACTGATGCTACTGCCCAAGATGGCATTGCCAGAAATAAAACTTACTAAAAATAGTAAATTCTAAAAAGTTGCCCAATGCCTTTGCAAAACATACCACTGCGAAGCTCTCTGAAAACCCAAAAAACTCCACCAGACATGCATCCGAAACTCTAACATACAAGCCATCAGAAATGCATCAGAACCCCTATAAAATAGGAAACCCTAATTTTACCTCTGACGAGCCTACGGGCTTCCGGAAATAGGCTATCAGTCACTGAAGGGCGTATAGCTAAAATGGGGACATTACAAGCCTCCATATTTCTATCTTTGCGGAGAGGAGGTTGTGTCTCTTAATGAGATGCGTCTTTTGGGAGGATTGCACCTTTAGTGAAAGGTGTGATTAAGATCCAATTAAGCTTATGTTACGAGTGACGAACAATACAAGTTTAGTGATATTTAAACATACATATAATATTAATGTAAGCCTTTGTAAAACCATGTATGATATATGAATAAAAATTATATGGAAATAAAATATATTTATGCATTTTAAAGTGTCATTTTTGGGGGTTATGACAGTCCTCCCCTCCTAAATTGCTTTCCCACAAGCAACTTGAGGTTTGGGTGGTTGAAGATTTCTTCACTCTCTCATGTAGTATCTTCTTTAGGTAGGTTCTTCTATTTGATTAAGAACTTTGGAAGTCTTATTCCTTAATCTTTTCTCCCTCATATTGAGGATTGTTTCAGGTTCGAGGATCAATTTACCCTCATCATCCATTTGGGGTAATTTTGCATAGGGGACAACTTGTTGGCCCAATACTTTCTTTATGTAAGAACCCTAAGTTCTCCCAAATTGAATACTCTGTACCTTTGAGTGCTGATTGCTGAAAGTGTGTTTTTTGAATGTTTTGGGTTTTATGATTTTTTTTTTTTTTTGCAAAATATATGCTTTTTGTATTTTTCAAATATAATGCTAGGCAACAAGTAAAACGAAAAGTATACAAAATACTAAAAGGAAATGACAGCAACACATAGATATCTTTATTCAACTATTTCTGAAAGGCTTTTACAATTATAAGCATACTCGGTAATGACGAAAGATTTATACATCAAAAGTTTGGGTTGCTGGCAGCAACAATATGATTGGTGAAAGCTCGACCTACTGCATAAACTTAGTTCTCCACCTTAAAAACTCAACCCAACTCCATTCTAGATGTAGCCGCCCCTGGAGATATGAAAATAGACTAAAAAATCAAAGCACCTAGGTCAAGGAGAAAGACGCTAGCCTTAAGTACTGGTACGACCTGCTGCAACAGAAAGTACGGCCTTGAAAGGTGTGTTCAACAATAAGTAAATGCAGCCTTATTATATTCGTCCTTAGTAATGAAAGATCTGCCTGAAAACCCTTGAAATATTTCTCCAATCTGCACAAACTTGACTCTTGGGTGAAGCCAACAGTAAAGCAATCTTCAGCTGATAGTCTCACAACCTCAGAATGCTGATACAAAGAAGCTACGCTCTCCAATGCTGAAAAGCTTTGGATATGAAGAAACCCTAGGTCTCATCCTCCAAACGCCAAAGAGATCAAGAAATGAAGTTTATCAAATGCACAATGAATGAAGTTGACCTCTCTTGGTAGTCTTATATACTCCTTCAAAACGTTCGAATCCCTCCTTTACCTTTTTGACCATTTAAAATAATATAATATTTGTACTTTGGAAGAAATTGGCGCTCAAATAATTAATTAGAAATGGCCCTCTTTTTAATGATGAATGGACCCTCAAGTCATAAAGTGCAAATATAATGTTATAATATAATATTAAAATATTAATTATTATTAAAGTCACTTTTAATAATAATTAAACATTATAACTTAGGAAAAACTCCTTATTTCACCAAACCAACTGAATACTGGAATCGACACTGCCAATATATCTCAATCAGGTGCCTTGCTATAAATAGTAACCCTAGCTGAATGACTTACTATAGAAATTGAGCCCTGAATCCTCTGCAAAGGCCAAACCTGAACCTCCCTGATCTCTGGAGAAGAATAAAACCATCAAATGACCAAGTTTGTGCCACAAAAGACTCTCTATCCAATCCCATTAGCCTATGAGGGTCGACTGATAGGCTAATCCCACTGATTTCTGATGTCTAGCTAGAAGGGGACATTACAGTCCGCCCTCCCTGAAATTGCTTGTCCCTAAGCAATCTCAACTCCGGATGCTGCAAAATATCCTCACTCTCCCATGTAGCATCCTCTATTGGCAAGTCCTTCCACTTAATCAGATATTCCCTGATGACCCATCTCCGCAACTATCTCTCTCTGACATTCAAGATGGCCTTAGGTTCTAGGATCAATTTCCCCTCATCATCCAGGGGTGGTAAAGCTGTAGAAGGAACAACACGATGGCCTAACGCCTTCTTGAGGCGCAAAACATGGAATACATTGTGTACCTTGCTGTCTGCCGATAAATCCAACTCATAAGCCACCTCGTCTACCTGCCTGATGATTCTGAAAGGTCCATAGTATCGTGGCTTGAGTTTCTCTGCACCACTCTTCCTGAGAGTGGATTGACGATAGGGTTGCAACATCAGATACACCATATCCCCTACCTCAAAAGAATGCTCAACTCTCTTCTGATCTGCATATTGTTTTTGCTGATTTTGTGCGTTCTGAATATTTTCACGAAGAGCCCCCATAATATCTTGGTTCTCCTGTAAGAGATCCCTAGCGCTAGGCACTCTACTGTCACTCAACAGTAAGTCAAGGAAGCTAGGCGCCTCATAACCATACAAGGCCAGAAATGGTGTCATTTGAATCGATAAATGGTAAGTAGTGTTATAACAGTACTCACAGAGATGAATCCACTTCACCCAAGCCTTTTGCTGCCTTGTAATATAGTTTCTGAGATATCCCTCTACCCATTTATTTACAATCTCCGTCTGGCTGTCCGTCTGTGGGTTGTAGCTGGTGCTTGGAGTAAGCTTGGTCCCACAAAGTCTGAATAGCTCCTGCTAGAATTTACTCAAGAACCGACTATCTCTGTTATTGATAATGCTCCGAGGCAACCCATGCAATCTGAATATCTCACGGAAAAACAACTCTGCTACCTGTGTAGCTGAATATGTAGTTGTAATCGGAAAGAAGTGGCTATACTTCGTGAGTCGATGAACAACCACATAAATGTAGTCTCTACCTTGGGCTTTCGGCAAGCCCATAATAAAATCCATAGATAAGCATTCCCACTTCCTATCAGAAATTGGAAGTGGCTGAAGTAACCCTGTAGGATAGGTATGCTCCTGTTTATTCTACTGACAAGTAGGGCACTGTCTGACATACCGAAGAAAATTTGACTTGAGTCCTTTCCAAGTGAAACGCTCCCGTATCTGCCTGTAAGTTTTGAAATACTCGAGATATCCTGCCATGGGCACATCATGAAAGGTCCTCAATACTTTGTTCTTCATCTCCAATCTTGGGGTCAAAAGGACCCTCCCTTTGTAAATGATAAGATCATTTACAACTGAAGATTTGCTATCCTGTATTGAACCCTCAACAATGCCAGAAGCCCAAGAATCTTTAGCATATTTTGCTGTAATCAGATGTCTCCAATCCTTTGAAATCTCAACCATGGAGCTCAGATATGGTCGGCGAGACAAAGCATCAGCAACAACATTCTGGGTCCCTTTGACATAAGCAATGTCAAAATCATATGATTGCAATTTACTTACCCACTTCTGCTGACGATCATTGAGATCTCGCTGCCCTAGGAAATGTCTCAGGCTGTTATGATCTGTTTTAACACAAAATTTGTTGCCCACAAGGTATTGCTTGAATTTAGCCAATGCATGTATGATGGCTAACATTTCCTTGTCATAAATGCTGTAGCTCCTCTCTGGTCCCCTTAGCTTCCTGCTCTCGAAAGCTATCGGATGCTTGTCCTGCATAAGGACTGCGCCAATCCCTTCACTCGAGGCATCACACAAAAGCTCGAAGGGTCTAGTAAAATATGGTAATGCTAGGACAAGACAAGAAGTCATCAACTGCTTAAACTTCTCAAAACACTCCTGTGCCTTCGGAGTCCAAACAAATGCCCCTTTCTTTGTTAAGTCTGTAAGTGGCGTTGCATGTCGTGTGTATCCACTGACAAATCTGCGGTAGAAGCCACACAAGCCCAAAAATCCTCTAAGCTGAGAAAGATTCTCAGGAGTAGGCCACTCAATAATAGCTCTGACCTTTTCAGGATCCATATGCACACCCTCTGCACTAATAATATGGCCTAAGTACAACAACTCAGTCATGCCCAAGTCACATTTGGATTCCTTGGCATACAAGGACTCCTTATCCAGAATACCCAACAGTGTATCCAAATGGGCAATATGCTCCTCCCAAGTTTTTCTGTATACCAAAATGTCATCAAAGAAGACTAGCACAAACCTCCTCAGCTGTGACTGAAAGATCCTGTTCATGGTGGACTGAAATGTAGCAGGGGCATTTGTTAGCCCAAATGGTATAACCACAAACTCAAAGTGTCCACAATGACATCCGAATACTGTCTTCTCAATGTCTTGCTCTCTGACCCTGATCTGGTGATAACCCGATCTCAAATCTATTTTCGAGAAGTAACAAGCACTGTGAAGTTCATCGATCAATTCGTCAATACGAGGAATAGGGTACTTGTTCTTAATTGTCCTTGAAGAGCACAAAGATATACTGAGAGGGCAGGGAGGTGAATCAATATATCAACAAACTTTTACCCTCTTAAACTTCTTATCAACTTCAAACTCTAACACAAATCAACTATGCAAGAATATCACAATATGAACAAGTTGACACCAACAATTGTACTTTATGAATTATATAAGCATTTACAAAGAATGTAGGCATCAACCTACTTGAATCACCAAATATGTAGTTTAGTAGGCACCAACCTACAAAGAGCACCAACCCTTAATTCTGATTTAGTAGGCACCAACCTACAAGGAGCATCAACCCCTAATGCTGATTTAGTAGGCACCAACCTACAAGGAGCTCCAATCCCTAAAGTTTGTAGGCACCAACCTACTGGAGACTTCAACCCCACTTGCCAAGCACCAACTTAGCAAAAATAATAATTTGAATGATAATGTTCCACCTTCAATGTTGCTTCTTCAATGGATGATGGACAATTCTGCTCAAACACTCTTCTTACAAATCTGATATAGTCTTCTCTATTATTCACACAATCTTCTCCTTTATCTCTGCATAGATTTCTTCTATGTAAGCATGAACTTCTTTTCTATATCACAAATCTGTATGTGTCCTCTTATTCCAATCTTCTTCACACCTTTGCTTCAGATACTGTCATAAATCTGCTCTTAAATTCCTTCACAAATCTGCTTCACTTTCCTCATAAATCTGCTATAATTCTATTCATACCTTACAAGTCTGCTCAAAACTTTATAAAGTCTCCAATATTATGCTCATAGAGACTTCATAAATCTGCTTGTTTTCAATCCTCTAATCTGCTGTGTATTTATTATGTACTCCTTTGTTTTTCAATCCACACCAACTTGTGTTTTTATGATATAGCTTTTTCACACAACACACAACTCCACACAGCACTTGTGCTTTAAGATATTGCAATTATTCCACACACACTACGCACTTTCAACCTTGACAAGGATATCAAATATGTAAGTCTTTCAAGAGTTACATCCTTCTTTATGAAAGATCACATCTGTACTTTTTGCCACTTCATAACTAAAATGAATTGCTTGATTTACTCTGTTTTTAGGCATTTTACTTGATTTTATTTTCTGTCTTCAACAAAGTTAATTTCTGGATCGCTCCAAATCAAAAGATGTATTACTTCAGAAATACATGTCTTGTGAAATACGCGTCTTTTCAAAAACCCAGCTCTTATAGTCACACCTTTTTAAATTTTATCAAGCTTCTTTTAAGAAAGAAACGCACTACATCAGTTTTGCACCTTTTCTTATTCCAAATCGCACCCTTAGTTAAACACATAATTAAAAAATAGGTTCTGAATGACACGTCTTTTCAAGTTCTGAAGCTTTCTGTAGCTTGTATCTGCTCTTACATCTTTTGGCTGTTTAATTCTCCACAATGTTGATTACGACATGACAAATCTCAAATCGGATTTGTTAGATTAAACATTTAATCCTCCTAAATATTTCGATGTTTATTCATATTCTAGAGTGAGTATTGCTTCAGCAGAGGGCCCAAAATGCCTAATATCAGTTACCCGATAATCACTGAATACTTGAAGTGGCCCGTATCTACCTTCTTAACTTGGTGGCAATGATGATACTCAGAGAGTGATAAACTCGAACTAGATACCCGATAGTCACACATAAACTGTGTACATTCTTCTAATTATGATCGCTAAATTTCCAAATAGTGCTGACTTCAACAGGGGATTGCCGCGGTCTATAAAGAATCATAGGAGATTGCTGTACGATATTACATTGGTCTTCAAAGATGGTCCAATTGAATATTTTTATAGGTAGTGCAAACAAGCTTGGCATCTATATTTAATCGCATCTGGTGATGAGATTTAATCCACATCGACGACTCCTTGAATGATAGTAGTTTTCTAAGTTTGATGTTATGGATGTTGCGCTAGCTCCCAAAGAACCCGATAATACATATATTATGTGCAATGATGTTCTCCTTTTCCCTTTCATTCCATGATGACATTAGCTAGGTGCGATTCCCATTGAAAAATATGGTTTCTCATATATATTCTTATTGTCTTCTTATCGCTGACTTGGCATAATAAAAGCCTTCTTTCAAATCTTTGTTGTACCCAAAACCAAAATTTTTGCTTCACTAAGGCATTTTGCTTAATTGAGTCTTAATCTTGTTAAAGTGATGTCAGAAGGTCGTTTTTGGGCTTTTCAAATATGGAGTTGGTGTTAGTGTCAAGTCAGTTTGTTACTGAGGAAATTTAAGAAAAGTAAAATCTGAACGAAAAACATCAAAATTTTCTATCTTTGGAGAAGGAAGCACATTCTCAAATGGGCGCCCTATCTTTTAGGGGCCCAGATCTTGTTTTTAGGGTTTGTCACCTCCAGCAGACATTCGTCCGGCATCACGTCAGCTTTGCAGTGAGCTATCAAGCCTATCAAACGGACCTGTTTCGAGCAAGTTGTGGTGGATACAGCGCAAAACAAGAGGAAAACGAGAATTTGGCTAAGTCTGGAATTCGCTTGAGAGTTCAAAATTGAATTTTCGAAAGAGAGTTGAATGGACGCCTTAACTGGAGTTTTGACTGCAGTTAGACTAAACGTTTTCTGGGTTGTCATCTTCAGTTCATATATTGGCATGTTGAGTGATCTTTCAGTTTGCATGTCGAGTTAACTAGTTTGCATGTTCAGTTAACTATCTTGCATGTTGAGTTAACTTGATTGCATGTTCACTTAACTAAAGATTATCAGTGAATGTCAATTGAGGTTCACTTGCATGGCGAATTTGGTTGCAATTGTGAAGTTTTTAGTGAAGATGGCGCTTCATTGAGTGTCAACTGAAGTTCTAGAAGGGACGGCATGAATGGTGAAGCATAAATTTGTGAAGTATGGCGCATTTGAGTGTTAACTGAACTTATCAAAAGGGTCGCCATATTTAGATTTTATTGATGAAGCATAAATTAGTGAAGCTACGCATTTTAGAAAGAATGTCAACTGAAGTCTTGAAAGGGTTGCTATTTTTAGATTTAAAGCATGAAATTGGCGAATTCTTTTCAACAAAGATTGTCAACTGGAGTTCTCAAAAGGGACGCTTTAGTTCTAAATTGTGAATTTAAAGCAAGTGTGAAGCATGGCGTATTTGCCTTTAAATGTTAACTTCAGTTCTCAAAAGGATCGCCATATTTAGAATTTTTAAAGATTTAAAGCATGAGAATGAAATATGGCGAATTCTCATTGTCAACTGAAGTCTTGAAAGGGTCGCCATTTTTAGAATTGATTTTAAGCATGAAGTTGGCGAACTCATCTCAATCAAGATTGTCAACTGAAGTTTCTAAAAGGGAAGCTTTAATTTAAGAATTTAGTGAAGCATGAAGATGGCGAATTCAACAAGGATTGTCAACTGAAGTAAAATTGCATGTTGCTTTAAATAATTTGTTAACTGAAGATTGAAAAGGGAAAACCCTAAAGCATGGCGATTTAATTAGCATATTTTAGTTTCAGTTAACTAAAATGAGGTCCAATTAGAAGCCAAGCGCCATTTTTCAAGTTTTAGTGCTTTATGCGAATTTCAATGATGAAAGCCTATTTATTTCAGCCTTGGCATCCATTATTTCTTCATTTCAAACTTTGAAGTCTACATTCTTCTTGAGCGAGCAGCAAGCTAAAGGCGCTACAGGTGTCAGAATTCAACGTTCTTCATAGCAATGAGTTCAGATTGTTCATAGGAAGGAGATTCTAGACTTTATTTTCACTTTGCATGCAGGTTTCATCAAGTTCCAAAGAAGAGGTTGGCGGATTTTTCAGAAGCAGACAAGCAAAAATTTCTATCTTCTGTCTTATTTCTTCTATTTCTCACCTTAGGTACTTTCTTCGCATGTCAAAGAAAACGGAAAAATATTCAGAATCTGACCATCTGGGTTCGCATATTTCAGCATCAGCAGCAAAACCCACGTCTTAGATTTTTTCGAGAAAATTGCCTCGTAGCCTTCATTCTGAAGCTCTGTGCTTTTTTCCGAGAATTTCTTTGCATGTGGAATAAAATCACATCTTTTTGAAAATCTCATCATTTGGGTTTGTTCAGAATTCCGTTGTGCACAAAACCCATGTTCCAGATTTTCTCAAGAAAAATTGCCCCGAGAAGCTCTAAAAACCCCTGCAGTTCTCGACTGAAAAGTCTTTGCATGCTAGGCTAAACTGCGTTTTTTCACAATTTTGATGTTGTGGGTTGTCTTGGAATCATTTTCTAGACAAAACCCATGTCTCAGAATTTTTGGTGAAAATTATCCTCCGACAGGTTATTTTTAGCCTCACCAGGAGCCATTGTTAGCCTCTTCAGAAAGTTGTCAGAACATAGTCGTGTTCACAGTCAACGGGCAAGTTTTTCAGAAGGCGGTTCAACTAGACTGAATTCAAGACCAAATCGGTCTTAATTTAGGTTTTCATCAGAGCAGCTGACAATGAAGCATTAGGCTGCAAAAGAAACAGAGATCACTTCATTTACGGAGCCGCCAAAGTCACTCAGATCTTGTGCCATTATTTTCATGAAAATGGTACCTACGCTGATCTCGAGGTTGTACAAACTGAGTTTCAGAAGCATGTTTATGATATCTTGATGGAGGTTCTGATCACATTTTCAGTAATTTCAACGAGTTTCAAGAAGGCGACTGAAAATGTTAAAGAATGTATGCACACAATTATAGAAAGTGGCAGAGAAATGAAGAAACAGACTGTTGTTTTGAGCAGCGTCAAAGTGCCAGATGACAAAGAGATTGATGAGTTTTTGGTCGAAGTGTTAGACCGAGTTGACATGGAGTGATCTGCCAGTTGGAACCTGCAGTTAATTTCGAGGGTTGAGTCATGAGCAGCAGTTAACTCGACTTTCAGTCTTGAGTTTACTTGCTGACTTAACACATGCTTATCTCATCCTTGGAATTATCATCACAAGAGTTAGGGTTAGGGTTTCCAGTTAACTGAGGGTAGTGTCTAGTTAACTTTGCTTTAAATAAGGGCGTGCATGCTTGCACATGGTCCATTTAGGTTAGTTGTTTCGGTTAACTGATGGTAGTTTTCTAGTTAACTGTATAGTTTACTTCATTAGGGTTTAATAATTAATCTTGCATGCATTTGCGAGACTGTAGTTTGCACAAGGTGATTTTAGGGTTCCCTACACCTTGATGTATATAAATAAGAGCTTTTGCTCATTTGTAATTAACTTTTGCTTGAGAGAGAAATATATGCTGCGCCTACCTTGCCCTCAATATTGCTCTTTTGGTATTTGTTCATGTGTCTTCGCTATTACGATTAATTGTTATGCCACATAGGGTTTCATGCAATTGTAATGGTGAATTCTTTCTATTTTGTACAACTTTACCATTATGATCAATTGTTATGCCACATAGGGTTTCAAGAGGCTATGATGATAAATCTGTTTTGTGTATCTTTACCATTGTGATCAATTGTTATGCCACATAGGGTTTCAAGAGATTGCGATGATAAATCTGTTTTGTGATCCTTTTATCATTATGATCAAGTGTTATGCCACATAGGGTTTCGTGAGATTGTGATGATAAATCTGTTTTGTAAGTCTTTACTATTTTGATCAAGTGTTATGCCACATAGGGTTTCATAAGATTGTCATGGTAAATTCTTAAATCTGTTTTGTGCCCAATAAACTTGTCTAGATTGAGCTGATAGATGCGCCACCTTGCCTTCAAGTAGAGAATCTAAACTCGTTTATCGTCGATAGTCAAAACCACGCTCCATTTCCTCATGCTCTGTTTTCTTGAGGAAATTGGAGATTAAAGTAGATAGCTTAGTTGTAGTTAATGATCTACGAACCAGAAAATCCTTAGCTGCAACGTTCTTGGTTTTCTTAACCTTGTGCCTCTTCAGTGAGAACAAAATATAGGACTTAGATTACTTTTTCTTTTCATGCATTCCAGCAAACGAGGGAGCTTCCCCTCCTAATTTGAAGAGCACTCATTGCGTAGTGTACATAGCTGTCCGTACAAACCTGCACTCCAGAGGTGTTAGATTTTACGCCAACAATCTTCAACATTCACATTTTCTTATGTGGTAATGCTCAAGTCTATGTAGCTTTGGATGCTCTACAACCTCTCTTTTTTTTTCAAACTGTTCTTTGCATTTATCAATATCATTGTATGTAACATCTGGCTTTTCTTAAATTCATTATATTGTAACATTGTTTCTTCAATCTTTCTTTTTCTCAACCTTGCCCATACATTTGACATCAATGATTCCAACAGTCCTCTTATTCAACACCCTGTAATCAATGCACATCTGAAAGGTACCATCCTTTTTCTTCACCAAAACTACTGATGAAGCAAAAGGGGATTTGCTAGGTCTAATGTGCCCCATAGCAAGCAGCTCCTTTATTGTCTTTTCAATTTCATCTTTCAGCCGCTTGGGGTGCTTGTAAGGAGTTATTATCACGGGTTTGGCCCCCTCCTCTAATTCTATTATGTGCTCAATCCCTCTGTTTGGAGGCCTGCCTGGTGGAATATCACTGAACACCTTAGTGTTGTACCCCAAATTAAAATTTTTGCTACACTTAGGCATTTTGAAGAAATGAGTAAAAGTCTTGTTAAATTTGTCAAAAAGGTCAAAATTGGGGTTTGCATGTCTTGCATGAGGGGTAAAAACTTGAAATTTCCAAAATCTGATGATCTGGGTTTGCTCAGAGCAACCTAATCTACAAAACCCAAATCTCAGTTTTTCATCCCTACTTTTTAGGAAAATTGCTAAATGGTAATTTTTTTTGGGTTTTTCTAGGTTTTTCTGGGTTTTTTTCGAAATGGATGTTGGCAAAATTTTCTAAAAATAGAAAATTTCTAAAAATAGAAAGTTGGTCCGCCAAGGTTCAAATTGATTTTGATTGGTCGAAAATACTTCCTCATCAGGCTAGTGCAGTCAGAATCACAAAATGATTAGTTTTGCCCTAGTGGGTCTATTCTGCTTTTTCAATTTCAAAAAGCATTTCAGGAGCTCCAAAGTCATCAATGGAGGCCAGTCAGCTGCCAGAGGTCAAATTCAACGTTCAAGCTCTGAACAGAAGATGGGGTGGTGAACATGCACGGATAACGAAGGATGAAGGCGAAAACTGCAGAAAAATGACTGTTTGCTAGCCATGGGCACCCCAAAAGGAGATAGGCGCCCAACTTTTTAGGGCATCAGATGGTGGAATTAGGGTTCATGCTCCTAGGCAATGTTGTTCAGATTCTTCCCAGCTCCGTAGTGAGTCCGGCGACGCAATCATCAGATCAACCAGTCATCTGGAATTCGAGGTCAAACAAAGAGGTTTCAACTAGAAGACTAAAGGAAAACCATGAAAACTTCAGAAAAATTTCTAAGTCTGGGAACTTTGGGCGCCCAGCCTTTTGAGAGGACAAACTCAACAGTTAGGGTTTGCGGTTGAGCTCAATCTCTTCAGGATTCAGTTAGCTTCACAATGGATGTCTTCGTCAGATCGTCAAACTTGTCAATCTCCGGCAAATCTAGATCAAACAGAAGACACAAAATGAAGGATCAACTTTGAAGGTTGAAAATCAGGCGAAAATGGCTAAGTATGGTGGAGATGGGCGCCCCTGGCGAAGAAGGGCGCCCAAGCTTTTGGAGGTCCAAACAAATGAATTTGCCAACGACACCTCCAACATGATCTCATTAGTGTTGAAGCAACTTGCCAACGCAACCATCGACACGTCAATCGGAGTTGGCAGTCATTAGATACTAAAGACAGAACAGAGGGAGAAATTTAGGTAGAATATCAAAAGTCAAAAGCAAGGTGAAAAATATAGAAAATATTCTTTGGTAAAGTTGGGCGCCCTAGCTAGCCAGGGGCGCCCAAGCTTTTGATGCCTCAAATCAACTTTTCTGCAGATGTAACTCCCAGAAGACCCCTCTCGAAATCTTTCAAGCTATCCGACGAGTCAAGCTGTTAGTCTATCAGAGCTCCAGATCATTCGAAATGGCAAGGTCATTTGAAAGAGAGGAGATAAGTTTGAAACCTGAAAAAAGTGAAAAAATGGTTAAGTCTGGTGAACATGGGTACCTCAGAAGAAGATAGGCGCCTAGGGTTTTGAGGCCTCAAATGATAGTGTTTGCAATTGCAGTCTCCAAGATCACCTCGTCAGATTCAGCCAAGCTATCCAACAGAACAGTCATCCAGCCGATCTGATCAGTCTAGCTCCCGAAATCAAGAATTCTTCAGAAGATTAGAAAACAAGCAAGAACTTGATAACCACAAAAATGGCTAACTTTGAGAAAGTTGGGCGCCCTAGAAGGAGATGGGCGCCCAAGATTTTGAAGCATCAAGCGAAGTTTTTAGCTAAAATTTCCTCCAAGATGACCTTCTCAAAATCAGTCAGGCTTTGTGATGAATCATTCAGCTCGTCCATCAGATCAATCTAGAAGCCGGAGATCGAAGATCAAACAGGGTTCAAAATTGAGAAAAAGTTGAAAACTTTAAAAAAGTGACTAAGTCTGGAGAAAGTTGGTGCCTCTAGCCAAGAAGGGTGCCCAAGTTGCCATGCCTTAGTCAAAATTTTCAAAATTTCAAAATTGCAAGATGAAAGAAAATGTCCAAGTTCAATGCATAGGAAGATTTTAGGGTTTGCATGGATAAAAGCAAAACAAAGCAAAGTTATCTCAAGCCTAAAATCTATTTAAGATGCCTTTGCCATTCAATTTTCATCATTCTTTGCAAGTGGCGTCCAAGTTGAAGAGGGGCAGCAACTTCAGAGTTTTTCTTTTCAAGATTCAAGACATCAACTTGCTGATTTTTAAAAAATTGTTCATCAATTTTCAGACCAGCAACATAAAACCTCGCTTTTTCATGCTTTTTCATCCAAAACATCAAATTTTTGAAGAAGGTTAAGATTTTCAATTTTCAGCAATCTGGGTCTTTTCATCTCATCATTCTGAAGAATTTTTGAAGAGATTTCTCAAGTTGCAGCAGCTGCTTTTTCCTTGCATGTCAGAGAAATCATCAGAGTTTTCAAATTTTGATCATCTGGGTCCTTTCTAAATATTCTTCTGAACAAAACCCATATCCCAACTTTTTTTCAAGAAAATTTCAGATTCTAGGGTTTTGTTGCTTTTTCAATCAACCTTCAATATTTTCAACATTTGATCAACTGGGTTCATTCCAAATTTTCTTCTGAACAAAACCCAGGTGCCAACTTTTTTCGAGAAAATTTGAAGAAATTAGGGTTTGCTGCTTTTTCAGTCTACACTCAAAATTTTCAAAAATGGACGATTTGGGTCTTCTTGTAACAAAATTTTGAACAAAACCCATATCTCAGAATTTTTTTGAAAAATTAGTCCGTTTGAAGAAGAAAAATCAGCAGGCTAAATTTAGAAAGTTGCTCAAAACTTGTTTGAATATAGGCGAGTTTACAATCATTCTCCAAGGTTTTCAGTATGGAGTACACTCCCCTAGAGTACAAGACCAAATCAACTCTCTATCACGATTTCATCAAAATAGTTGAGACTGACTTGCACCACATCAATTCAGAGTTCAATTTGTAGCCATTGGAAAATGCAGGTAACATTGCAGTCAGGCACCTTGGTCACTTCGGACTTCTCGCAGCAGCATCCATTCCTGTTTCAGTACAGAGTCTGGAATTCATAATCGCTTGCATCAAGCATTACAATCCGGCGACTCGGGAGATTCAGTCAGTAGATGGAAGAGTGGTTTGCAGCCTGAAACCAGATGTGATTGAAAAATGCTTCTCAATTCCACCTTGGCCTGAAAGTGTGACTATCTCTAAGGAAGAATGTGGAAGAATATGGGACATGCATAAAGAAAATACAACAAGAAGATTGCACTGAAGTGGATGAAAGAAAAACATAAGACTCTGCCAAGTCACATTTCCATGATGTCAGCAAGGTTTGAGAAAGCAGCCAATGAGGTTGAAGATTTTTTGAGATAGATTGCAGATGGTGAAGAAATCCTAGAAAATCGAAACTTTGCTATTGATAGTATTGATGCACCTGATAGGGACACAGTTTCTAGCTTTTTGGCGGATGTGATCGAGATTTAAAGCAGCTTTCTTTCTGCTTTCTTTCTATTCTTGGAACAATTCTTATCTACTCTTTGAAGAAGAGAAAGAAAACAAAATTGTAATAGTTGGCATTTCTTGTTTTCATGCTTTCTTAGGTGGTTAGATGTTTATCTTCTTTAGTTTTAGAAATAAATCTTGCTTGCTGAACAAGTCTTAGTTGTAAAAGCAAGGAGATTTTAGGGTTCCCTGCTCCTCTGCTTGTCTATAAATAAGAGCATTTGCTCATTATTTTCTTAACGGTTATTGTGATAGCAAATTGCAAGCCTGTAATGTAGCAAGTTGTTATTCAGTGTTAGTTCACTTTGTGTAAGAGCAAATTGCATGCCTCTTTAGCTGCAAGTATTGTTTAGTACATGTGTTTTGTGTCAATGTATTCTGGTTTGATGGCTAAACTGTAAGCCTATTTTGCTACAATCTTGCTGTCCCAGAAGTGTAATCTTTTGTGCTTGAAATTTGAGGAAATAAAGTCTTGTGCCTGCTTTGCTGCCCTGATATAAAGTCTCAGATTTCCGTTTATTGTGTTACGCTTATATGATCTCTATTTCAGCTTTCATTGAAAGTAAGTAGATGTATGTTGGAAGAAGAGTTTATATAAGTATTTTGTAAGAGATCCTTCCTTGTCCATTTCTAACTCTCTTGCTCTGCGTTTACTTGAGAAGTTAGAAACGTCATTAGAGTAGGCTTAGTCGTAGTTGAAATTCCAAAACAAAAAATCTCAGCTATGACATTTGAGTTTTATAACCTTGTGCTCTTAGCTGAAACAAAAAGATAGGCAAATTAGTTTTAGTTTACTTTCTTTTGAGCAACATCAACAAAGAGGGAGCTTCCCCTCCTAATTTGAAGAGCAAGTTACTGCACATAGCTGTTTGTTTCTAATCCGCATTCTAGAGGTGCGAATTAAAACACCAACACTTAGCATGTTTAATCCTCAACTCCTGTGTTTCCAGAGGATAAACTGGTTCTTGCTGCTCCTCGTGTGATGGCATCAACATACACTCAGCTGCCCACTCAACCATGTCGTGACGTATGAGTCTCTCCATTCTCTTGAAAGATATCATCTTGAAATTACTATCCTTGATGGCTTTTAGCACATGAGTCTTCCCATCCACCTTGAACCTCATTTCCATATCTCGAAGGTTAAGGGTAAACTCCCCTAGCCATTTCATCCCTAAAACCATATAAGTATCTCCCATATTCACCACATAGAAATTTGCTTTAAATTCAAAATTATTTAAGCGCATAGGGAGATCTGAAATCATCTTGTCACACTTAAGAGTTTAGCCATCTGCAACCTTCACTCTTATACCTTCAAATTCCTCTGTTTGAATCCCACACCTCTCAACCAATCTGGCATCAATAAAGTTATGCGTGGCACCAGTATCAAGCAAGGTAATGATCTTTTGACCTGCTAAGACCCCACGCATCCTGAAGGAGCATTCCCATTGTATGCTAGTGATACGTGCCTCTTGTAGCTTCACTTCGTTTTCATCTTCAGACTCATGTTCGAACTTTTCTGCCTCATGTTCAACTTTTTCTGCCCCTGAATCTTCCGGATCAGATTGCTGGTCTGTTTTTTCAGACTCAGAATCCTCATAGAGAGCCCACATTATTTGGTTAGCCTTGCCCTTAGGCCTCAAAGGATAGTCATGGTTTGCATCATAGGGCCCTTTACAGTAGAAACACGACTTTTTCTTGCACAAATCATTGAGTGTTTCTTTGTCTAGGGGTGTTGCTGATTTCCCCTTTGAATCTGATTTTTCCTTCTTCTTAGAGAATGACTTGCTGTCCTTGTACAAAGAGGATCCCTTAGATGAGAACTTGCTGTGTGGGGCTGCAAGTTCCATGTTTCTAGCCTTTTTCATTGCCTCTTGAAGTGTTGGTGGATCAAAGGCCTTTATCCATCCTCTCAATGGTTCCAATAAGCCCTCAATAAACAACATGACTAATCTTCTTTCAGATATGTTGGGAACCATAACTGATAGCTTCTGAAGATCACCAATGTAAACTTCTAAACTCCCAACTTGCTTGAGCTAAGCTAGGTCTCTGAAATATGTTTCTGGATCTTTCTTATCGAAGCGCTCAATTAACCTGTCAACAAACTCCTGGTAAGAGGTGATGTGGTTATGTTGTAACACGACCATCCCATGGTACCACCAATCGTGAGCTACCCCCTCCAAATGCAAAGTTGCATATTTAATGGCATCCTCCTCCACCATTGGCCGAAGAGTCAAGAAGGTATCTAATTTGTGAACCCAAGCCTGTGCTGTGCTCTTACCACTACCATCAAATGTAGGCAATGTGAGTTTGCTGGTGGCATGTTTCAGGTCTCTGTTTTGGTTTCTTGGTTTCCGATCTTGCCTTGATTTGTAGTGCTCTCTCCTCTGACTTACAAATCTGTCAAAGCTCATGCGCTCCCTACCCTATGGTGTTAACAACTCCCATTCGTCATTAGTTGCCATGAGGTTGTCTGCAAATATTTCCTCTCCCTCTTTTTTAGCATTTCCCTCTTCCAGTTCATTCTTCAAAAAGGTAGGACGTGTAGGCCTGTCTATGGTACGAGTAGGTGCTCGTTGTGCCTTGGGATTCCCAACAATACTACCATTATCTCCCGGTTCCTGATTCTGTCTTCTAAGAGGGTTCATTTGATGTAACACTGCTGTGAGTTCTCTCAAAACATCCGCAACCTGCTGCTGCCCTGTTGCCATGTTTCTCATAATTTCTCTTGCTTCCCTTCATTATTTGCCCCATTTCTAGCTTCATTTCTAGGTGGGCTACGACCACCTCTATCACCCATTGTGCTGGCTGAACCAACCTCAGTACCACGCTGTCTTGCTGATTGCAGTTGATAAGGTGTCCTGTTCAGGATAAGGTTGTGCCCTCTGTTTTTGCTTTCTATCTTCCCTTGCAATATATCTTTTGTACCCATCACTTTGTTGCATCAATGGAGCCTAATTCAAACCCTAAGGCTGGTAGGAAACCTCTTTGATACCACTGTAAGAACCCTAAGTTCTCCCAAACTGGATACTCTATACCTCTGAGTGCTGATTGCTGAAAGTGTGTTTTTTGAATGTTTTGGGTTTTATGATTTTTTTTGTATTTTTCAAATATAATGCTAGGCAACAAGAAAAACAAAGTATACAAAATACTGAAAGGAAATGACAACAACACATAGATATCTTTTTTCAACTATTTCCGAAAGGCTTTTACAATTATAAGCATACCTGGTAATCAAGAAAGATTTATACATCAAAAGTCTAGGTTGCTGGCAGCAACAATATGACTGGTGAAAGCTCGACCTGCTGCATAAACTCAATTCTCCACCTTAAAAACTCAACGCAACTCCATTCTAGATGTAGCCACCCCTGGAGATATGAAAATAGACTAAAAAATCAAAGCGCCTAGGTCAAGGAGAAAGACGCCAGCCTTAAGTACTAGTACGGCCTATTGCAACAAAAAGTATGGCCTTGAAAGGTGTGTTCAACAATAAGTAAAGGAAGCCTTATTATATTCGTCCTTAGTAATGAAGGATCTGCCTGAAAACCCCTAAAATATTTCTCCAATCTGCACAAACTTGACTCCTAGGTGAAGCCAACAGTAAAGCAATCTTCAGCTGATAGTCTCACAACCTCAAAATGCTAATACAAAGAAGAAGCTATGCGCTCTGATGCCGAAAAGCTCTGGATATGAAGAAACCCTAGGTCTCATCCTCCAAACGCCAAAGAGATCAAGAAATGAAGTTTATCAATTGCACAATGAATGAAGTCGACCTCTCTTGGCAGTCTTATATACTCCTTCAAAAAGTTCGATTCCCTCCTTTGCCTTTTTGATCATTTAAAATAATATAATATTTGCACTTTGGAACATTAAAATATATCCTTGAAATTGGCGCTCAAATAATTAATTAAAATGGCCCCCTTTTTAATGATGAATGGACCCTCAAGTCATAAAGTGCAAATATAACGTTATAATATAATATTAAAATATTAATTACTATTAAAGTCACCTTTAATAATAATTAAACGTTATAACTTAGGAAAAACTCCATATTTCACCAAACCAACTGAATACTGGAATCGACACTGCCAATATATCTCAATCAGGTGCCCTGCTATAAATAGTAACCCTAGTTGAATGACTTACAATAAATAGTAGTTATGAGAAACTGAGCCCTGAATCCTTTGCAAAGGCTAAACCTGAACTTCCCTAATCTCTGGAGAAGAATAAAACCATCAAATGACAAAAGACCCTCTATCCAATCCTATTAGCCTACGAGGGTCGACTGACAAGCTAATCCCATTGATTTGTGATGTCTAGCTAGAAGGGGACATTACACTTTAATCTGGATACATGGAAGACATTATGGATGCAACTGTCCTTGGGAAGCTCTAGTTCTTAGGCCACTTCTCCAATCCTTTGTGTAATCTTGTAAGGCCCATAAAATTGTGGTCTCAGTTTCTCTGTCCCATTAGACTTGAGGGATGATTGCTTATACGGTTGTAACCGAAGAAACACTAGATCCCCAACTTCAAAAGTTCTTTCAATGCGGTTCCTATCTGCGTACATGTTTTGCTGGTTCTGGGCTTGGTGTAAATTGTCCTTCAAGGTGTTTAGGATGTCCATGCTCTCTTGCACAAAGTCCTTAGCTCGGGGCACTTGGTTTTCTTGTGTAATCAAGTTCCCAAAAGTGGTGGGTTCATATCCATACAATGCTTTGAAGGGGCTCATTTGGATGGACATGTGGTGTGTTGTATTGTAACAATATTCTCCTAGATGCAACCACTTGACCCATGCACTTTGTTGACCAGTGACATAGTTCCTTAAGTAGCCTTCTATTCATTTATTGACAATTTCAGTCTGACCATCTGTTTGGGCATGATAAGTAGTGCTTGGTGTAAGATTAGTCCCTGGGAATCGAATAAGTTCTTGCCAAAATTGGCTCATGAATTGGCTGTCCCGATCACTGACAATATTTCTTGTGATGCCATGGAGCCTAAAGATATTTTTGAAGAATACTTTTGCTACTTGGGGTGCCTTATACTCCGTGGATATGGCAAAGAAGTGGGCATATTTGGTGAGCCTATCGACCACCACGTATATGCAATCTTTTCCTTGAGTGTTGGGTAATCGAGTAATAAAGTCCATAGAGATACTTTCCCACTTTTGATTGGGAATGGGTAAGGGTTGCAGGAGTCCGGCTGGATGGCTTTGTTCGGTTTTATTCCTTTGGCAAGTCATACACTCCTGCACATATTTTAACACATCTTTCTTGAGCCCTTTCCATGAATACTTTTCCCTCACTTGTTTGTATGTTTTGTAGTACCCTTGGTGCCTGGCTAGTGGGTTATCGTGGTATTCTTTAAGAACCTTCTCTTTTACCTTGGAATTAGGCACTAGAAAGATTCTACCCTTATATAAGATGAGTTCCTCTATCACCATGTATTCTTCATTGTGGGGATGTCCTTCTAAGATTTCATAGGGCATCTGCTAGCACATTGTTGGCCCCCTTCACGTACTCAATGTCAAAGTCATATGCTTGTATTCGGCTAACCCATTTTTGCTGACGGTCGTTCAAGTCCTTCTGATGCATGTAGTATCTTCAGCTATTATGATCGGTTTTCACATGGAACTTTGTGCAGACCAAGTATTGGCCGAATTTTGCCAAGGCATGCATTATAGCTAACATCTCTTTGTCATAAATAGGGTAGTGTCTTTCTGCTTGGGTAAGTTTCCGTCTTTCAAAAGCTATAGGATGCTTATTTCGCATCAAAACTGTGCCAATCCCCTCTCTGGATGCATCGCATTGTAGTTCAAAGGGTAAGGTAAAGTTGAGGATGGCCAACACTGGGCATGAGCTCATGGATTCCTTTAATTTTTCAAAGGCTTGTTGGACTATTTTGTTCCATGCAAAGGCCCCCTTCTTGGTTTAAGTTTGTGAGTGGGGCTGCAATCTTTGAAAATCCCTTCACAAAGTGCCTGTAATAACTGCACAGTCCTACCAAGCCCCTCAGCTATGTAAGAGTTTTGGGTTTAGGCCACTCCTTGATGGATGCTATTTTTTCTTCATCCAAACTCACCCCTTGGGCGTTGATTTTGTGGCCCAAGTAAAGTATCTCCTCCATGCCAAATTCACATTTTGATGCTTTGGCGTACAAGGATTCTTGCTCTAAAATCTTGAGGATCTCGTCAATATGTTGGAGGTGCTCTTCCCATGTTTTACTGTATATAAGAATGTCATCAAAGAAGATTAGGAGGAATTTTCTGAGTTGCTTGCGAAAGGTGTGGTTCATGCATGATTGAAAGGTAGCTGGGGCATTGGTGAGCCCAAAAGGCATGACTAAGAACTCAAAATGCCCATAGTGGCACCGGAAAGTTGTTTTAGGCACATCTTCTTCCCTCATTCTTATTTGGTGATAACCTGACCGAAGATCAATCTTGGAAAAGAACCTTGCTCCATGGAGTTCATCAATCCGAGGGATTGGGTAGCGGTTCTTGATGGTCTTTTTATTTAGAGCTCTATAATCTATGCACATTTTGAAAGTGCCATCTTTCTTTTTGACAAGGACTACGGATGATGCAAACGGGCAAGAGCTGAGTTGAATATGCCCCATCTCAAGAAGTTCTTTAATGGTTTTCTTTATCTCCTCTTTGTACTTATGGGGGTGGCGGTAAGGAGTAGTTATGACCGGTTTTTCTCCTTCTTCCAATTCTATGGTGTGCTCAAACCCTCTCTTAGGCGGTAGCCCTGGTGGAATTTCTTCAAACACCTTCCTATATTTTCTTGTAATAGGTTGGATGTCTGTGGATGGCCTTTCCTTGTGTGGTGCTTTTGTCAAGTATCATACATTGGGCGGCCCATTCTCCCCGCCCTCATCTAAAAATCCTCTCCATTCTTTTACATGAGACCACCTTTGGGGCCCCATCGGGTAAAATTTTTAGAGTGACTTCCTGCCCTTCATGTTGAAAACGGATGGTTTGGTTTGGAAGATCAAACATAAAGCAGCCTAAGGAGTAGATCCATGGGGTTCCCAAGATAATGTCGGCATCTAAGGGGACCACATAGAAGTCTTTTGTGATGAGGTGGTTCCCTAGGAGAATTTTTAATTGGGGCACTATTGTTGTACATTGTACCCTAGCTCCTGTGGCTGTTGCTGCCTCAAACCCCTCAAAATTTATGGTTCTTAGTTTCCTTTGGGTTAATATTCTTTGGTTGATGAAGTTATGGGATGCCCCACTATCTACAAGGGTGATGACTTTATGTCCTTTGAGTGTGCTCTTAATGCGGAATGGGCTATGCTTAGAGGTTTGGGAGATGGTGGCTAACATTGCGTGACTCTCACCTTCAAATATGGCCTTCTTGTTGGGATACTCATCATTTGGATGTGCTTCAAGTTGGTGGGCTTTGCTACTACATTTGTGATCTTGCCCCCATGGTTGTTGGCATCTAAAACATAGTCCCTTCCTCTCCAGCTCTTCCATTTTCTTACACCAATGATCTTTGTTCTTCTTTTCCTTGCACCAGGGACACGTTTTGGTTATTTCCTCCTTTCTGCCACTTTCTTCTTTATGAGGAGGTTTGGATGATGAAGTAAATTTCTTAGGCTTGTCCCTTGGTCAGTTTTCTTCATATTTCATAGCCCTTTGGATAGCTTCATCTAGGCGGGTGGGTTCTAGTGCACTTACCATGCTTCTGACCGATCCTCATAGGCCCTCTATGAACAAATATGTGAGTCTCTCTTGGGAAATTTTAGGAACCATGACCGCTAACTTCTGAAACTTGGTGGTGTAATTTTCTATAGTGCCTTGTTGCCTTAATTGTGTTAGTTCCCTAAAGTACCATTCCAGGTGCCTTGGTCAAATCTTTTTATCAATCTTTGGGTAAAGTCATCATAGGTGGTAACTTGTTGATGGCCTTGATTAATGAGACCGTGATGCCACCAATCGTGGGCCATCTTGGTTAGGTGTAAAACAACAAACTTGATGGCATTTGCTTCTGTCATTGGGCTTAAGGATAGATAGGTATCTAAGTTTTGAACCCATGATCGAGCGGTGGTCGTGCCTTCTTCGTCAAATTTGGGGAGGGTTAATTTTCCTACCCTATTCTTGAGTTCTCTATTGGTTGGGTCCCTTCCCTCCCCTCTAGGGATGGCTCTTTGTTTGGCTTCACAATAGTCTTTAAAAGGCACAAGCTCCCTCATTTCTGGTTCTAGCCTATAATAGGCTGCAACTATCTCATCAACATCCTCTACGGGGGGTCTATTGATATTACTTTCTTTCATAGGTTCTTCACTTGGAAAGAAAGGGGGTCGGGTGGATCTAGAGCTCATGTCCTGTGAGGGTGTGTGATGGTTGTTCTAGAAGTGGTTAGAGATTGCTTCTTTTGCATTATTGCTACTCAGGTTTTGTAGGGCTTGAAGTAAAGCTTGGCTAGTTTTTTCATTTTGTTTCATTAGGGCTTGACTAGTTTTTTCATTTTGTTCCATTAGGGCTTGGGTTTTGTTATCACTATTCTCCATGAAGGCCCTAAGTTCATCTCTTAATGGGTCACCCATGAGGTTGTTTCCTAGGGTTCCTTCGGTGGTAGGTTTGCATTATTTCCCACGGGATGGCAGGAAAGGGGCTCTGATACCACTGTGATGTCCCTTACTTGTCAGGTTCTAAGGTTGCTCGAAAGTAAAGGATTTGGATCTTAATTCCCACCCAATGGCCTTCTGTAATAGGGTAACCTTGAAGTGATACTTGCATTCACCATATGCATACATGTCCACATGCATATATGTTAGCTTTAATATCAAGTATCCAAAATCAGACATAATCATAAATACAGATTGGTAAACAAAGGAGTGCCATGGGTGGATCTGCCCTGAAGCCCTCATATAAAGCTCAAGAGGTTGTCCATCACAATCCTGCTTGCCTAGTGGCTTAGTACCTGCATACTCCACTCATGGCAACACCTCGGAAGACACTCGTCCTATCAGGGGAGGGGGACCACAGAGTCCAAAGTGGCCTAAGGCCTACTACCCTCCTATTGCCCAACCCTTGCCTCGGGCCTGTGAGGCAAAATCTTAGGTGGGACCCCCACCCCTCCATGGCCCAACCCTTGCCTCGGGCTTGTGGGGCGGAATCCTAGGTGGGGTTTTTAGGAAAACCAACTTCACTCATGATTCACCCTTCCTGATAGGTTTACAAGCAAGGAGAAGACAATCTTTGGACAATCACATATATGCATTTACTATTGATTCATCTATACTCATCCATTAGGATTTGAGAGAATGACATGAGTATATAATCAAATGAGCTATATTATGGGAAATGTATCATAATGCAAAAAGTACATGTAATCATATTATTACATCAATATTAACTTTGATCATATTCTGTTCTATCAAGGATAATGCATTCCATCCAACAAAATATCGAACATTGATGAAATCTAAATGCAGCCATGTCAACCCTGATCATACTTTGCTCTATCCATAGTAATGCAACAATGTCCAACATTGATTAAATATAAATGCAGTTTTAAAGAATCCAACACCAATCAAATATAATTGCAGTCTAAAGCTTTCGAGATTCATCATGACGGTCTGGACGATGCAATGTGGCTAGAGTCATAGTGATTGAAGGAAGCTATTTATCATGCTGCCCTATAGTCGATCAAGGGATGCTCAATCAGTAATATAATGCAGAGACCCATTTAGACATGGTCATTCTTCCCCAGGGATTATCGGGTTATGAAAGATTGATCTTAGACATTAATCATGACAAAGGTCAGCGTGGAAGGATCCATGGGTATGGAAGAAAGACTGTAATGTACAGATCAGAGTCATCAATCAACAAATTTTATGTAACATCATTGATTCATATAATGTACAAGTCGAAATACATTCATCAACAGGGTGGCGGCAAATATCCTAGGATCATATAATGTACCGATCGAATATATCCATCACATAGTTGCTGCAAAAATCATTGGATCTGATTTTGAAAAGACAAGATATTAAAAGCTACTGAAAAGAATTCACTTGGTTTGTTGTCTAATCACCTGCGCCCCTCTTCTCTCCCTTTTTCCATTGCTGTCTCTTCTCTTCCCTTGTCGATCTAAAGCCTCCCTATTTCTATCTTTGCAGAGAGGAGGTTGTGTCTCTTAATGAGATGCGTCTTTTGGGAGGATCGCACCTTTAGTGAAAGGTGCGATTAAGATCCAATTAAGCTTATGTTATGAGTGACGAACAATACAAGTTTAGTGATATTTAAACATACATATAATATTAATGTAAGCCTTTGTAAAACCATGTATGATATATGAATAAAAATTATATGGAAATAAAAGATATTTATGTATTTTAAAGTGTCATTTTTGGGGGTTATGACATAACTCCTTGAGGGGTTTAGTTTTTTATCTTGGCTTCATTCTTAAGAGTTTCTAAATCATACGCAATTACATTTTTATCCCTTTTTCTTCCTTGTTTTTGCTCGTCATCTCAATTATCCTCTATTTAGAACAATTGTTTCATTGTTGAATCTGGCTTAGATTCTTCCTTTCTTGATTCGTCCTCTACCATCTTAATTTTATTCAGTGTGGAATCGCCGATTTGGTGATCAACTGCCCTACACAAAAACAAGCATATGGATTATTGAAACAGTATACTTTTTGTAGCTTGATGGCATTTACAAACTCATAGCTGAAGGAAGTTCTTTGTTGAGATCAATGCCAACTCAGACCATGGTATGGGATCTAGAAACTTTCATATTATTTTTTTCTTTGAACAGAGGCTCCTGAAAAAGTTTGACAACTCGCTTTAAATAATTCATGAGCAACTTTCTTGCAAAGGTATATTCAATCCATGATGGATATTTAGGCTTAAGTATCAGACGAAACTCAAACCTTGAAATATGCCGAGCCAATTTTTTCAAATTTTCAATTATAATAAGCAGAGCAATACATAGTCGTTAGGGTTAGCTCTAAACCAAAACGATACTGAAGCAACTCTAACCAGAATGTACACCAGGATCCTGATGTGGGCAAGGTGTGAGCATTGGTCAGAGGATCTGAATGCAGAAATAGAGCTGGAAGGAACTCTAACCAAGAATGGCGCCGATGATGGCGAGCATATGGTCAGAGGGTCTTAATTGAATTGCTTATACAAGAACTCTAACCAAGAATGCGCCGGAGAACGACGAGCATATGGTCAGAGGATCCCTACCAACTAATAAAACTGAAAATACTCGACGTCAAGAATGTGCTTTCCAACCCGAGACGGAATGGGAGCTACCATATGACGGAGATATAAAGAAATACAATGCAACTTCAGAAAGTAAAGTTATCATTACACCACATGATAAGCAAGATTAGGGAAATGGCTGACAGTACTACTGTTCAGCTTACAACTTGATAGAGAATGCCTTGCTACAATGTGAATCAAGAGTCAAGTAGTGCTGCAACAATATTTTGAATCTTCTTCATAGGTTAATAAAGCTTAGATCAAAAACTCCACAATAAAGACCAACTTGACAATCTGATTTATGACAGTCCTGTTTTTCACATGCATGAACAGCAGCCCTAAAACTCACTATTTTGCTCACAACTCTCTCCAGACTCACTCAAATTTCACGAGACAAAATGCAATATGATCCTAGGATGATAGCGCCCCCAAGATTGAAACACAAAACTGATCCAAAAGATCCCATTCAACTTATGCACGAATTTCAAGACAATCCTAGATGGTACGGCCCCCAAGGAAGGGCGATTTGCAATTAAAAATTCAAGACTCCCTTAAAAAATCTGCAAGTTGGAGAAAAGGGTCGCCCCTCACAGACAAAGAGAAATAGGTAATACCCAGAATGAATCTTTTTGTATTTTTTGACTTGTGATTAAAAACAACAATCTGCTATAATAAATATGCAATTCCAGAATCTCACTAATATGCATAAACTGAATTACAAAGCCACACAAAAACTAAAATGCAGAAATTTCATGACAAATCACTCAACTACATCTACCTCATCACTAGTTGCTATATCTCAAGCAAGAAGCAATGCCAAGCTAGGAGGCTTACATTCCTCGAAGCAATCCCACAGCCAATCCGGCAGCATAACATTTTTGTAGATAAAAGATAATGAAGTGAAGACCCAAGATGCCCTTTTATAATTTGTGAAGACCCTTCCAGAAGCTTCACGAAACCCTAATTCTTTTCCCCTCCAAGAAAAGGCGTCACTTTCTTCAAGGCTTCAACTTTGACTTTAATGAAATTCAGCTCTTCAATATTGGCGTCCAACTTAAGGCTTAGTTTTGACCTTAATAATTATAAAATTACCTCAATGAGGCGCCACCCCTTAAAGACCACCTTTTAATACAACATTAAGTTATATCACTAGACCAAGGGTATTTTTAAGATAAAACATTTTGACTTAAAATAACTTATTTCTCCAAAATGAACCCCTTAAGCCAAAAATGAGAATTGCCCAATGAACTGCCAGAAGAAGAAAGTTGACTGAGCTGATGCTGACTGGACCACTGCTAAAAATAGAATTTACTAAAAATAGTAAATTCTTGAAGGTGCTTAGAATGCCAAGAAAAACATACCACTGCGAAGCTCTCTGAAAACCCAGAAAGAATCTGCCATTAAATCAACCAACTTTGAGCAAAAGCAACCTCCAAAACACGAAACCCTAATCTCACCTTCCGAGTAGCCTACGGGTCTCCGGAATAGGCCAACGGTCAACTGGAAAGATCATGCTCGAGAAGGGGACATTACAAACCTCCAATATAGAATTATAACAAGGCTGTTGACCATACTCCAAGTACCATGGGTCAGATTAATGTTCATTGGTAAATTTGCTATTTGGCTTTAAAAGGCTACGATGAAATGCATTAAAGACTTGTTTAATAAATGACAAAGGTAATTCTTGGGAATTCTTTTACTTTTTTAAACAATCTGCTAAAATATACAGAAAAGAAGGTACTGAATAAATGAAATTGATTTAGTAAACAATAACAGAAAAGAATGTACTAAATAAATGAATTTAATCTAATAAACAATAAGGAGATTACACAAGATACCATCATTAGGGAGTCATCCATATTCATTTTAGGAAAGCATTAAATCACATGAAGGGTTGATGAAAGTGTCCAGAATGGAAAGTAAGATTACTAACTTCCTAACAGGATAACACACTGGGACCTTTCCACCATATAATTATAATCCTTTCTGGGATATTGACTGACTGGTGTTATTGAAGTGATTAATTCATACTATGTTTCTTTGTAATGAATTGCAACTTTCTCGGTACTTTTGGTTTATTGTTAAACTATTTAGTAGCAATTTTTAATTGTTTGTATCCTATTTGTACACCAATATATGTTAATGCAGATCAAAGATATATCTTATGGTTTGACTGTGGATCCTGATAGTTTTGATGGGGTTTCCAGTGATAGCCGTATTGCCACATTATGACAACAGGGATAGAAGAACTTGAAATCAATATGTGGCAGCAAATATATCCAGTAGATTCCATGCAATGTTGCTTTCCGTGTCATCTCTTTGTCATTAAATGATAATCTTTGTGACATTCCCAACTCTTGACAGTTTATAGTCTGTATGTTTTAGAAAGTAATAATGGTCTCCAAGAGTCAGAAAGGATCTTGTAATCAATTCCTTTGGAGTTTGAATTATTATATAACTCGTGTGGGAGATGGGATTGGGTGGCTTTGGTCTTTATTTGTATGGTTGCAAGGCACCCTAAACGCAACACATAACTATATACATCCTTATTCTGAATCTATTGAAAAGATGGTGAATTTCTAGTTTTCAATTATATTATCATTGATATCAATCTAACAGCTGTCATGGTTGCTTATACGAGATACCATTCAAGAGTCAAACCTAAATTAGAAATTTCTCTAGCTTGTTTTTGGTAAGGGCATTTTAATTCCTCTTCAATTTGGGAATTGGGAAAAACTCTTCCTGACTTCTATAGTTGTAGGATTTTACCTTTGACTGGGTTTTTTATCTGCTTTTTTTCTATTGTATTTTCAAACTTGTATAATATGAATTTGAGCTTTCCTAATATTTCGAAATTGTCAATAGCTTTCTACATTGCAAATATTAATAAAACACATCTAATGTTTATTTTGTTGCGAATATGTGACAGTGTTTTTTTTATGCTTATAAAACTGTTATTTATGGCTAAATTAGAATTTGTGATTTCAAGGAATTGTGCCTGCAAGGTTTACTTGTTTTTTGGATTTTGACTGAAGTTATATTTGTTTTAATTGCATTCAGCTTGCTGCAATAGCATTTTTAAAGAGTAAACAATTGTATACACTTTTGAGAGTGTAAACTGTTACAGACATATTGTTTTATATGATGTCTCACATGTAAATCCTCTGAAAGGATTGATTTGCATCAATGAGGAATCTTCCCAGAATGGTTGATTGTTGTACACCTGTGAATGAATCTTCCTTGGTTTTTTCATGCATCAGGTTGTTTCCCATTCTCAAAGATTGAGAAGGGGCACATGTATAGCTTACAAAGGTATTGGTGATTCAGGTTAGGAATACAGAGTTGGTAGATATCACTCGACCACCAAGAAAGCCCCAGAAGATTCTACTTTGTGGATGGCGGCGGGACATTGATGATATGGTTTTGGTGAGTACTTGCTTTCTGGACCCCTGAATTTTCTCTGCTTACCCTTTCCTGCCATGTTGCAGGTGCGGAGAGGGTTCATTCCCAAAGTTGTTTGCCCTCAGAAGTTTCCAGAGAGGATCCTTGTCTGCGGTTGGCGCCGTGATATTAATGATATGATTATGGTAGGTGATTGGTATCGAGTTGCCAATAGTGAGAATTGGCAGCTTGCTACAAGACATACATTCCACTGCAGGGTTTTCACTGATGTTTTAATCTGAGTCTGTTTTGCATTGTTGTTGATATTTTTGACACTTATCAGGGAACTTTGAATAAAGACCTCACTTCTATATGGAAAACCAATTCATAGACATATCTTATATACAAAATTATTAGGTTTGGTGAAGGTATGAAATATAATTTATTCTCTTATCAAATGATAACGGATAGCATGCACTCCTATTGGCAGATTTTGTCAGTGTATTTAACGAAACTGTACACAATGTGAAACTTAGGGAGATATTCCTGCAATCAGACAAACTTTCTTATGAACCATAACCATCAACCATAAACAGTTGTCATGATCATCAATCATAATTAATTACACTGTGTCTATTCTGAAGGTTAAATCAGTTTCAACCCTTTAAATAAATGTGGAGAAAGTAATGTTGTCAAGGCTCCACCATAAAAGCTCTTGCAGGTTGCATAGGTAACATTCATTATCATGCAATATAATTGGATATAATGAAAATATGAAGGGTCATGTTGATCTTCAGACTCAGAAAGACTGTAAAATGCACAAAAGAAAGAATGTATATGCCTAACTCAGTTACATCCATTTCTGGAAATTGCGCCTCAAGAAAATTTTGTTATTGAGCATAAAAATAACTGTAACAGTGGTAGCTTTTCTGATAAGAAACCAAAAGAAGAAAGATTGCTTTGTGATGAAAGAAGTAATTGTTACTGTATAATAACTAATCAAGCATTACTCTAAAAGAAACGATGTCTGAACTTCATTTGTTTACCATGAACTTAATATTGAAAAAAGGACAATTAAGGATTAAATGTTTTGTACATCGAGTTTAATATACATTTTTCAATAGTAGACGATGAAATAACTATTTAAAATTTTCCAAAGGCTATAATTTGATGAAATAAGATAAATTTGTGTCTACAAAATACAACTTTGATAGCTATCATCATTAGTATCCAAAAGTGGAATGGTAATTTTGCCAATCTATTGTTCATGTGTTGCTACTGACCTTTTCAGAACACGTCATTTTCTATTGAAAAATTTGCCTAGTTCGAGCAACGAATATTCTGACCACACATATACATATCACTGCATTTCTATAGGTTATCTCCAAGGAATAATGTTTCTAGCCACAAATCTGCATTAGATAATTTTGACACAGGGTAGCTGATAGGAAAGAAATTGCTATCTTACAAAAAGTTTCCTAAATACTGTTTGATGTTGGACAATATCATAGCTTCCTATCTCCTGAAGCAGATAATCGCTATAGCAATTTGAGATGCATCTGCAAATGTGTTAGAGGGACTGTTAAGACTAATAAGTCTAAACATGTGCCTGCCAGTTGCCAAAGATGGCCAAACCTTCTAATATTTTTTAGATTGGTAAACTATTCCCTTCTTAGCCACTGTTGGGGCATACCTTTGGCTTAGATGCCACAACTTAGGGAATTTACGTCTTCAAATATACCCAGGAGTTGCACCTTCTCTTGTCTTTGAGTTATGCCACATTCAGACGTGGATGCAGAATATTAGACAATATTGTATGTTAACATGCCATTTGGAGATCTGGACATGGTTCTTTCTTACAAAATCCACTTTGATTTACTGATTGAAACTATGCCAATTAATAACCAGACCTGCTAATATAGGTTAATATTATTATCTTTATTATTCAGAAAAGCTTAAATGACAAATATAAAAATGCATCTAAAAATATAGCGAACCTGGATAATGGACAAGACATCCTTGAACCATGAAGAGACTGAGAGAGCAATGTCTTCAAGTGACCAAAATGGTTAATGAGACTGGAAATTACTGGGAGTATACATAAATTCTTTATGACTACCTCGACTTGTAGTCAAAACTCAATGAAGATAAGAATGACATTAGATGGTTAGCATGCCATACAAATCTATCCAATCAACAAGGGGTATGTGATGATTAAGCTTTGTATTATGACACCACAAATGTATACTGTTTGGAGGGAGTATTTACTTTTACAAACCTGTCACTAAGGAACCTACTCTAATGATCACTTCCACTAAACATTCATGGCTATACCTTACACAGTTAGATTTTGTAGCTTACTTGTTGCTCCATACATCACATTATAATTCCATGAGCACATGATGGTCATCCTTAGTGCCTTTGAGTCGCCTTACCAAAAGAGTAAGAAAGTATAACAAGGTTTGTGCCAACCAGCATCATTTCATTTCTCATTCCACACTAGAGTTTTTTCCCTTGCTTACACAGTTTTCATACCTCCAACAGATGCTCCATAAAAAAATTTTAGTTATTAACATGTATTTAGATGTGCTGTAGAAACCCTAGTTTCCCCCTGTTCCTGAATCTGATGTTTTTTTTGTTGTTTTTGCGTTTTTGAATGTTTTTTGAGGTTTTTGCATAAAATAAAGAAATTGCGATTTTTGCAATAATTGATATTAAATTCAATAAAAATGCTAAACGGCCAATATGGATAGGAAATACAAGATATACTGAAGGCGATTCATTTATTGTTCATATGGACTCAATACAATATAGATCTGATAGCATGCAATAAAGAAAACAATATTATTTGAAAACCTGGTTTTTTCTGCAGTAATAAATGATCTTGCAATGGTACGGCTGAGTTGTTTAAATGCTTCTCCCTTCGTCTGGTGCTCTGGATATGACACAAATGCTTAGGCGCCTCCAGTGAAGATGATATATGGCCTGAATGAAAGGCGTTTCTCCTCAAGACAAAAGTACGGCTCAAGTGGAGGAAGTACGGCCTGCAGCAAGTACGGCTGTGTACAGCAGCAAATAGAAATATGTACGGCTCCCTTTAAAGCCTCCAGAATATCAATAAAAAGGGCGCCTTGATGAAGATATGTCTTCCGGATGAACCCTTGTACCAAACCTCTGATAAAGAATGATCTGTGAAGTGCTATGATCTCTTCTGGATGAAGAAACCTCTGTGCTGGCAATAAATCAGATGTTATTTCACACCCTCTGAATCGCTCTCACTGGAGATGGCTCGTTCCCCAATGCATTCGAGACTGAAACCCTAAAGCTTCCGTTCTCTGACGAAGACTTGATCAATTTTCAATTCACAATAGACATAATGGCTCGAATCCCAATGAAAATTGCCTTATACTCTCAAAAGTGCGAATTCCACAATAATAGGGATTCATTAAAGAATTCGACTTTCATTATTTAATTCTTTTCAATAGTCTCCGGGCAATTTTTAATTATAAAATGTAATCATTAAATGGCCCCTTTCTGATGATGGGCGACCCCCTTAATCAAAATCACTTAAGTTATAATAAAATATTATAACTTTATATTATAATGCTTCCATAATTAATATTTAATTAAATCAATTAAATATTAATATCTCGCTCAATATTCACCCGATGCTCGAGCCGTCTGAAGCTGTCGACTGAAGAAGTGATTCTGCATGAAATCCAACCATACTGCTAAAAATAGCAGGGGTCCCACGCTGACTGCCAATAACTGCTAAAAATAGCAACTTATGCAAGAAGTGTCCGAACGAGCCTGAACGAAAGCCAACTGATCAAACTCTGCCAACTGAAGCTGAGCCAAGCTCCAACATGACCCTCTATCCAGTCTATCAGCCTACGAGGGTCGCATGATAGGCTAATCCTGTGCTCTGAGAGATGTCAACTAGAAGGGGACATGACATGTGCTCACATTTGTATAGGCTATTATGAAGTCAATCATTTGCATGAGTAATGTCTGTAAACATTGAAAGGAGTGTTTGTACCTTAACTATGCAGGTTCTTATACTCAGAAGCTTAGGGTAAACATTCATTGACGTTTAAAAATAAACAAATTCCACCTTTCTTCCATGTCCATAATGCTGCAATCACCACCCTATGGCATGGCCAATGATGTTTTCAAAACATGTGTGCTATCTAGCAACTAGTGTGTAAATCCATGCATTGAACCAATAAATATAGTTCTGAAACATACCATCGGAAGTAATTCCAACCATAGTTGTAATGCATTTCCTTTTGGAAGATAACATCAGCTGAAAGATGCTGAAGAATGAATTGAATCATACAGGAGTGTGTGAAAGAGAAATTCATCATATTGTATCACAATTTAAGCTTATGATTAATAGTTCTAAGTTCTAACCTATGATATAATGGGAGTGAATATAAATTAGCTGATTAAAGATCATAGAACTATCATACCAAATATCTGGAATTAGCTTTCATTTTTGAAGGGATTGACTATGAACAAATTAAACCTTGAAATTGCTCTTTAGAATTAGCCAAAGCCATCTATGTAATGAACCCAAAACCAGCCACATACTCAGCCTAAAACGAGTCCTAAATTCGAGTGAAAACCATTTTTATACTTTATCCAATACCACTGATATACTTGGTTTGATATGCTTAGATGGACACTGGCTTTATACTCTGCCCAAAAGCAGCAATCTGCTTGGCTTGAAAATGTAACTAACCCAAAAGCAGCTACATACTCAGCATAAAACCAGTCTTATATTCAAGCCAAAACCACTTTTACATTCTATGCAAAACCACGGATATAATTGGTTTGATATGCTCAGTGGGACACTGGCTTTAAACTCTGCCCAAAAGCAACCATCTGCTTTGCTTGAAAGGGATTTATCCTTAGTAGTTCTATACCTCATGCAAAACCATTTAAAAATTTCACACATGGGAGACCATGTATCCAACAAAAAAAGAGATCAGCAATGGAAAGTCTCCCATATCCAAGTATAGTAAGTATAGAGCTTAATTGTATAATAATATAGGCTCTTCTGAAAGAATCAACAAATATATTGATACATCGTAACATGGGAGGAAATCATGAAAGAAACTGTAATGTCCCCTTCCTAGGCAATCAACAGGTGTTGTGGTTAGTCTACCACTTTGGTCCCCGTAGACTAACAGTATGGTTAGGGGACCCCTCTAAGGGCATTTGTGGCTTGTTAGTCAATCATTTGGGCTTAATTGGTGTTTCCTAGCTCAGTGTATTCCAGAGTTTTTGCAATGTGCCTTCCGGAGCATTCTTTGGGCACTTTGTCCACACTTACTATTTTTAGTAAGTCACAGGGTGGTCATCGACCTGGTCATTTGGCAGTATTACTATGTTGAGCATGTCAGCGGATTCTTACCATGGTTATATCTTGGCAGTTATCTTGGTCCAGAGCATTAAGTTTAAATAACGTTAATATTAAAGTTAAATTAAAAGATTAACTTTAAGCATTATTTATATATTTAAATGACTTTATGATAAAGGTGTTATAAGGAGTTTTTAAAAGATTATTTTATATCATAAAGTTGGCCGCCCAACTCAAGGGAGTTAATAAATTTAAAAAGCCAACTTGGGCGTGGGAAATTGGGAGAGGTATAAAAACATTTTGTGTGCTTCTTTGCTTTTCATGCTGAAGAGATTATTGAGAAGGGTTTTGCTGGTTGACTGAGTATTTGGCTTTGTGAGGATGAAATCCCTCACGGGATCATCAACTGCAGGATTGAAAGACATCCCAAGGTTGATTGCTGATAGCTCCATTCAAGGGTTATGCTGTAAATCAATTTTAACAATCTACAACCATTAAATGAGCAGATTTGTTGAAGGGTTTGAAGTGAAGGACAGAAGGAAGATTGGAAGAGATATTGCAGGTTTCAAAGAGAGATAAGAGCCATTGTTAGAGCCCCAAAGCAGGCCGTACCAGTCAAGGGAAGCCGTACTTGGCACAAAGGCAGGTGTGGGTCTTTTCTAAGCAAATGCCTAAGGTTTGCAACTAATATCTTCATCATTGGAGGCGGCCAGGTTGGGAACATTGCTGCATGCCAGTTTCACAAGGAAGAAGCAAGGCTGCAGTGATTTGTGAGCGGAATTGTATGCACTAGCTTGCTGGTTTTATATAATCAGACCTGCAACTTTTTATAGCAAAAATGGGTATGCATCTACTGAGATTTTAATGCAAAATAATGATCTGGGTTGTAATTGGTTTATGCATTTTCTTCATAATCTAGTTAGTTTTAGCTATTTGTTTATTTGCATTTCCTGGCAAGCAAAATACAAAAATCAGAAAGCAACAAAATAAAAAAAACAAACAACAGACAGTAGGGGACATTACAAAAGCTGGAACAGAAGTTAGAAACAAGGATGAGATTGCTTACTTGCTAGAAGAGTAGAAATTAGGCATTCCAAATTTCAGCATCTTCAAAAAATTAACTTGGAGGAGATATCCTTCCCCCACAATAAAAACCATCAGAAAAATTGAAACAAGCTCCACATCATTCATGAAGAGAGTCAAAGAGAAGAAGGCAATGCCTCCATTCGAACATGTGAATTTCATGGAATGCATTTATTCAAGAAGAGAATGATGTAGAGTGAAAAGTAACATTCCTATTAAAAGAAAAGAATGGGCTTTGATGAAGAGTGAAATTATATTAATGTCCATATATAGCCAAAATAGGTCAAATGGGATTCTCTGATTGAAAGAAAGGAATAGCTTAGTGAATAAATCAATTATGGAACGTTCATGAATGGCAAAAATAGGTCACATTGGGCTTCGTTTGCATAATCATCCACAATCATTGCTTGAGTGTTGTGCAAGGTCAAGCAGCTTCAGCCTATTACCTATATTGTCCTTTAAGGATGGATTGGATTTCTATGTAGTTTGGGTGGGTGAACAATATGTGATATGTCTATTATCAACAATACTTGATATGTATATTACCATCTCTATGAGTATTGGTTATTGTTGTAAATTGCCTCATGCTTGTGCTTGATGAGATGGGATGGAAGAAAGAGGCAATTAACCTAGCAATGTTATACAAGTAGCCACCTCATCAAGAAATAGGGCCAGATATCTCTCTTTGGGATACCTACAGAACATGGCACCCCCTCAATCCCTGTATGGTCAGTATTAGTTACCTTGATTCCAGAACAAATATGCATGCTAGCATAATTTTTTTCTTAATCTCCATCTTCTGGAGGGAGTATATATTGTAGGCTGTGGTAGACAATTTTAATGCTTAGTTGATGAGGATTCACCATGAGCTGGCCAAGAGGGAACTTGAGCCCATGCAACCAAGGGTGCCATAGATAATTAAGATGAAGAATCATCCCGTTTGAATAAAGAAAATACTTTGAATAGAAAGTCAATGTTCATTCTGTTTGAATAAAGAAAATGCTATGAATAGAAAGTCAACCTGGGTCTTAGCAAGCTTGGTAGATGTAGTAAGGAAAAGAATCTATGTTGTTTGATCACAGTGCTGATCTTGCCTTTTGTGGGAAGAAGATGAATACCGGCATCTTCAAAAATTTAATATGTAGAAGGTGGTCAATCAAAATATGCATTCTCTATAGACTAAAGTAGTAGGGGGTTTGTTTTAAACCACCATAACTACCAACTATGTTGCATTCAAGAAGGAAGTCTAAGAATAGCATAGTTCCAAGAAAAGATACCTACCATGCCCTTTATAATCCCCACGTTAATAAAAAACTAGTGAAAATACAAATTGAAATTAGTATGTCTGGGCAACAAACCCTCCTTGGGTAATGCATGGAGGAACGGTCTGCTTGTGTCTATTCTTGTGTTGGAGTACAATAGTTTGGATTCCATCTCTATTCTTGTTCAATCAATATGCCCACGACTAAGCATTGAAGTCCCAATGGATAGAGAACATTGGGTTTAATATGAAAAATTGCAAAGTAACATGGGCCAGTTATCTTGAAAATAGATCTGGAAGTTTTGACATCATAAGGTTTCTATAGGCATATCCCTTATAACCTCAATTGAGAATTTTACCTCAAATTAAAGGAAGGCCTTTTAAACTGTATCTTTGATAATTGCAGTTAGTAGTGATATAAACTGGGTGAGCCCTTGGGTTTTTGAAAAATCAGAGGATGCTAGAAGGACCTCGTCATCACTCTCTACAAATCAGCGAGAGAGGCTAGAAACACCGGATTATTTGCAAAGTTTGTGAACCAAAATTTGATGAAGGATACAACTATCATTTAACCATTGAGTCTCCCTTACCAACTGCTTCAACTTGTCAATATAGATCCAAAATAGTGTTGGGGAAGGTGGAGTTGTGTGTTTCACTAGTGGTGCCTTTAATAATGTTAGAAAAGCCCCTTTTCTTTTGGGAGTGACCAACCACCATCTCATAGGGTGTCATAATATTGTTGAATACCAACCGATACATCACAGTGCCATGCAAAACCTCAATCAATAAGTGGTTTGGAACTAAATCAAAAGCTTTTATTTTGGTAAAGAGTAAATGCATTATTTAAAAGTTACAAAAATCCTAGAGTTAGGTCGTTAGGATGCAAACACTAGGAGGGATGCATAAAGCTTGAACAAGAGGAAGAGCCCAACTAGAGAACAACAGAGAGGTAGAGAATCCTAGGGTAAATTAGATTCCTATATTGATAACATTTAGTAGTACTAGTATCACAATAATGATAAAGGATATAAGACACATCTTCAGTAGCTAGGGTGAGTATGTGAGCAATGCTACTTGGAGGCATGAGGATAGTGTGGTGCCACATTTATTTTGATGAATGGTTGAGCATTCCAATTCCACCCTACTCGAGTGTCTTCTTATTGAGTACAAAGGGTGGCCAACCAAATTTCATTTGGGGCTGCATAATCAGCCACTATTAGGTACTTGTAGTTCATTTCCCTTTTTGTTGTTAGCTGATGTTGAACTAGATTGTAATAGAAGGTTTCTTCCTAGCTTTATTGCTACTAAGCAGTTGTTCAATGGCTTCTATCTTGTTTGTGAGGCTTTGATGACTCCATTGTAGAAGGTGGAGGCAATCAACCTGCTTTTAAGATGAGTTTGGATAGGCAATTGGTTTTCTTTTAGTTATTGAACATTTTGGACCAATAGACTTATGCATTTGTGTTGAGTAATATGTTCTTCAACACTACTTGCCATTGGCTCTATGAGAACTTGTAGACTATCATTTATATTTGTGAGGGCAATTTGAAAGGATGTTTCATTGAATCTCATGGATTTCCTAGAGGATGGAAATAAAAAGCCTTTCTAAATTTCAACAAATAAAAATAGATCTTTGAGGAGCATTGCATAGCCTTCATAATAATAGCCCAGAGTAAAGATGTAGTCTATTGTCTGATAACCTCTAGCTCTAAGATCTCATTTTTTTTGTCAATGTAGAGGGATGTGTGTTGCCAATAGATGCATACAATATAGCAAATGTGTGACTAATCATATTATCCTTTTAATCATTTGGATCATATATTTGTTCTAACATCATGAATTCACTTAGTATTAGGACGTGTAAGGTACAAAAATTAAGTTGATCCGTGCCATGTTTGTGGAAGTTGGCCTAATGCACTTAATAATCAACATCTTTGCTGGCACTCTATTTTCATATAGGTCTCCTGGTATGTTTAGATGTAAAGAGGTTGGGTGATATAGATTGAGATAGTTTACGCTAGAGGTAAGAGGGTGCACCAAAAATCCTTAGGGGATATATAGAAGATGATGAAGAATTCATTCCTTCTTGACACATCTTATAGTGTGATGATAGTCCCTTTGAGTATTCAAAACTAAATGTAAATTGTTGGTCAAAGAAAACACAAGTTGTTTTTTAGATGGCTTTACGATTATCATCATGTTATTGATTTGTGGGAAAGAACCCTATGGATGGACAACTTCTATGGAGTTAATATGTGTACTAACAACTTTCTAGGGTATATTGTATGAGTCAACTTAAAATTTTGTACTTATTGGGAAATGTTAGGAAAGAGCTGGGAAGTTTGAGATGTATATAAGTACAAGCATAAGTGTCACCAATGTTGAGTGACATGGGAAGCATTAGATTACATTGGGAAAGAAGAGAATGAAGGGAGGGGCTTGGATAGATTGAGTGCCAATTATGTGTAACCAGCAATCACGATCTTGTTCAAGATGTAAAAGTCCTATATATGAAGGACAAATGATACATTTATGAGGACATAGTAAATGTTGTAGACCTCAATGTAAAGGGAAAAGCACACATGTCTATCAGAGGTAGGAGAGTAGGAAATCCTTTAAGAAAGAAAAGGCTATTCAAATTACCTAATTGAAGTAGGTAGCTTTTATGAGGAGTGATTAAAGTTGAGCAATTATCAAAACATCTTATTGAAAATGCTCTAAGTCAAGTTTGTGAAGGTAGGATGTGCATCTTAATAATTAAACCTTGTCGGTTGCTAGTATGGTTTGAAATCACCAAAAAGAGCAATACTCGTAAACACGAGTAACAAGGTAGACTTTGGTTCAAATTAAGAAACAGGTCACCTTTGGTGTGAATCATAAAGATACGAAGGCATACATAACAAACTATTATGAAGACATCTGTAGGGGTTTATTCTAGAATCCAAAATAGCTATTTAAAGTACTTATTAGATGCCATCAAAGGAGCTTGGGAGGCAATGCTGCTAAAGGCTATAAATCAAACGCTAGCAATGTATACACAAGCGCTTTTTGATAGGTAAAGTTTGGTAATAACCACCCTATTTTTTAAAAAAATATTGCAAACGGAAATGAGATTACAAAGAAATATCCGTTCCACTTTTTGATCACCCAGTTCCTGAGATGGGAAAGGTGAGAGGATATGGTGAAAGGATCAATATAAAAGTAAATTGCAGCAGCTGGAAATGGAGCACTAGGTGGCAAGCCAACCTATACCACTTATTTAGTGGAGTGTAGATACAATATTGGAAAGAAATACACTTCACACTTATTCAATGGAGTGTTTAGAACAAGAAATAACAGCACCTCCATTTATTCAGTGAAAGGAAAATTATAATGAGATCACTTGTCTAGTGGGGTGAGTAAAACTAGCCATCCACTTGTTTAGTGGGAATCCATACAAGCTACCACTCATTCAGTGGGGTGAGTACATGATTCAAATAAGCTATTGCTAAATTAGTAAATACACTAGCGGTACTACCTTGCAATGTTTACAACATTAGCTCATAATCAACAATATCAAATGGAGTTGTATCTGCTGTGAGTGCGTGCTGATAAAAAGAAAGTACTGCTGATATAAAGTGCCGATATAAACAGACTGTTGTAACACCCTTCAATAGTGTCGAATGATGAGTACCCAACAACCCAGTTATGAAAATAACATTAAGATACCTTGAATGGATGAATAGGAAGGCTGGTGCAGGTCTGTAAGAGCACTAAAGCACACTACAACAGGTCTGGAAATGCTTTGGGCAGCCAGCAAATGCCTCCAGAATTCTCACCAACTCACATCCATCACACCCAACATGAGCATTGGCTAAAATACCATTTCAAACAGCTCCAACTATCATCTAATCTCATTGGCAAGGAAATGTATAAATCTGGAAATAGTTTTCAGACATAGACAGGTCTGAAATGCATTGGTACAATGGGTATAGTAGGTTGTATGACCCCCTTTAGGAACACACCAATGTCAAAGTTCAACACAAAACTCTGTCAACTATCTTCCAATCAACAAGGTGCCTCCTATCAACAAGGAAAGACCTCAAAATGTGCATCAATTGGGTTAGGAAGTCCTCATGCCACCCTTACAGGAAGCCCATAACATGGTACGACTCACACAAATCAGCAGTTTGATTTCCTTTATTTTTTACGGCCTGCAATGATGTAAAATGGCGATCGAAAACAACATACTAAGAAAATCAAACTCAGAAAATATACCACACAAACAGCCAACAAGGAAGGATATGGCTTGACAAGAGGAATGGTACGACCTGCAATGAAACTCTCCAGTTCGCCCTCAAAGGAAAAAAATTCATAATCTCATCATCAGCAACATCAAAATCTGCAACTTAAAACACATAAAAAAGGTCCATAACTGCAATCCAAAACTGAAACTCCAAATCTGTAACATAATGGTGATCTCTGTTTGAAACCACTCAGCTAGCTAAGGGGGTTTTGTCCCCAAAACCGGTAACTCCAAGAGGGTTTTCATCCTCAAGAAGCTTTGGAAGAACTCAGGTTCATTTCAGTAGCATAACATTATCATTCACAAGTCTAACCTCTCGAATGAGTCCACATCCTCCTTATATAGCTTTTTAGAGGGAAATATCCAATTTAAAAATATAATAATTCTCTTTTTCTTCCAAAATGATCTTTTGAGAAATATTTTAACATTTTAAATATGCAAAAGGCCCCCCATGTCCTAGGCATCCACTTTTGAGTTCACTTTATATTTTTTAAAAGATATTACACTAAGTCGTCACTTTAATAATATAACATTAAAAACTTAAGTTAATATTTAAATTATTTATCTGAGTTATGGTAAGCACTAAAACGACGTAAAAAAAAAACTCTGATCATATCAACATGATATTGAAGACTTGGGATCATGATCAGAGCCAACCGGGAGACTTACTAAAAATAGACTGCTTCTCTAAGAAGTTTGGAGAGCACACCAAAGATCAGGAATCACTTCTAAAAGTGTCATGAAGATCCATATTGCCAATTGAGCTCATTGTCAAAAATAGCAACCCTAAAATATTGAATCTTTGCTCTACAAGAACTTTGGAGTTCCCCTCTCCTTACAAATTAGCCTATGGGAACTCGGAAATAGGCTAACTGTCTACCAATTGACTAAGCTCGAGAAGGGGACATTACAAGTTTAGTGATGCTTGGTGACAGTGGGCAAGGTTTGTTTTGAGGATTCACGAGTCTTGATATGAAAGACAAGCACACTCAATAATGGCATCTTGAAAAGTGCCCGTAGATGCCTAGATCATACAATTAAAAATACTATTTGTGATAGAAATACCCAAGCTTGTTGAGATCCATGAATGCTTTGATTTAGTAGACCATAGACTTGGTCATCCTAGATGGGAAGAAATGAACCCAAGCCTATAGATTGTAAGCCACTATTCATTTATTGTCTTTTTTGGTAGCAAAAACCTATGGTTGTTCCTTTTTGAGCTCATTTGATTTGAGTTTTGTATGGTCCCCCTTTACATGCATGTTTTACAACAAGAGCTTCTTTCCGGGTCTTATTGCTTGGAGATGATCACCCAATGTTGAAATAGACACAATCAGTGTATAACCAAGAGTTACCCATGTTATGAATAAAGTGATCCTTTAGGCCTAGAATCCCATGAAAAAGGGTATTCACCAACTAGTAAGGGAACACTGGATTTTATAGAGCAAAATGATTTTGTGTTTGAATTAATTCGCTCCATGAACTTCATTTGGATAACCAATTCAGCAATGGAACGGGTTCTTCTTCTCCTTGGCAACTTACACTAGGAATATGTTCATTAATATGTTTCTGAACTGAAATTTCTTAGTTTCAAGGTATACTATTGAATAAGGATGAACCTGCTTTCTCATAATGTTGAAAATTTCATTTTGCAACAACTTAGGAAGTAGAGTGTGTATGAGCTATGAGTTCCATGGTTTCATATTGTAGTTTTCAAATCACATACTATACTTGAAGTAGCATCTTTCAGATTCCAATGCCTTAGATTAATTCACAAAACTCAATGATTGGTCCTATAAGTAGACCTAGTCCCCAGAAGTGGGAATAGGGTTATACCATTCAAAATAGGGGATTGTAAGATTCTCATTGCTTCAATTTTGCAAAGGGTAGCTTTATGTAATGTCCCCTTTTTGCTAGGTAGTTGACAGATGTAGTGGTTAGCCTATCATTGGTTCCTGTAGGCTAATATAGTGTTTAAGGGACCCCTTTGAGGGTGATCTAAGGCTCTTCAATAGGCCTTCTTGAGCTTACATTAGTATTCTTCAGCTCAATGTCCTAGTTTATTTGTGGTGTACCTTCTGGAGGCCATTCTGGACGCTTTTACCCACACTTACTATTTTTAGTAAGTAACTTGGATATATTACTCATACTTACTATTTATAGTAAGTCATGGTATGGTCAGCTGTTATCGTGCTTATATCTGGAAAGTTGATGGTATACTCCCATGAGTCGATATTGGCATTTATCAGGGAGTTTTAATGATTTAAATTATATTATTAAAGTTAATCCAGTTTATCTTTAAAAATATTAATTATATTGGATGACTTTATTAAATGGTGTTATAAGGGTTTGAAAAGGTATTATAAGGCATTTGCATAAAGTGTTATTATTTTAATGAGTTGACCCTCAACTTTATGAATTATAATCAAAAGCAAATATATTTTAAATCCCATCAAAAGCAAATATGATTTAAAAAGAATTTATTGCCAAGTGGGATGTGGGTTATTTGGAGAAGCATAAAAAGCAAACTTTAGGCTTTTTCATTCATTCATTATTATTCTTGTTTTGGACAAATTTTGAGAAGAGCTTCAACAAGGGTTTGTTGGTTGTGAAAGCCATCGCTTTTTGAGGATGAAATCCCTCAGAAAGAACAACTTGGTGCAAGAGTGAAAGATCTCCCAAGACAGCTTGCAGACAACTTCATTAAGAGGTTGTTCTTGTGCTTCATTGAATCTACAGGAGAGTTTCATATTCAAGGGTTTGAAGGATTTATCAAAATATTGTAGGATTTATTGATCATTATTTCAGTATAGAGGTATTCATAGGAATTTATAAAGGGGTATTGGAGTTGACTGCTTGTGGTGTTTTCCAGGAGAGATTAGGACGCCAAAATCAGGGTTTGAAGATCATTTTACCTTCATCTAATTGGTCGACATGCTGTGGCTTGTTATGCTTGAATGTAAGAGACCAGGTGTCTCTCAACCCAAACTTCTGACGGTGAATGCAATTTTTTGTTTGTTTTGTTGAGTTTTGTGATTTTTTTGAGGTTTTTGCAATAAAGAGAGATTATGCGATTTTGCAAGGAAATGCTTAGAAAAATAAAATAAAATATCAGAAGACTAAATATGACAGAAATAGGCCTAAAATCTGATTCCAGATGATTTATTGATCTTCCAGAATAATTATAACTGCGAAATTCAAACATGCAAGTAAAAAGGCGAGCTATTATTTGAAGAACCTGAATAAGTTTGCAGCTGCCTGAAGAAGGCCAGAGAGGGTACGGCCAAATGAAAGAAGCAATCTACTGACCCCAAAATTAATGCAAAAGCTCCAGAAACCTTAGGCGTCTAGAATGAAGGAAGCAGAAGACCAAAAATCAAGACATCTTGCTTGATATGAATGGTACAGCCTTGCAGCTGTGATAAGTACAGCTTATACCAGCAAATAAAGAATCTGTACTGCCTTGAAGTTTGTGCCAAATGCTGGATAAAACACTGCCAATGAAAATATTCTCCTTCTGGAAGATAGATCGATCCAAACTCTGAATAAGAACTCCATAGTAAGCTCTGTAATGACTTTTGAATGAAGCCACTCAACTAACAAGCTTCAACTGGTATCTCACAGTCTCAGTATGTCTGATTCTGAAGAGGGAACGTTCTCCAAAATCCAATGTTTGCAGAAACCCTTATTTCACAAACCCCAGTGCTCTCAGAGAGAAAAATAGACAAATTAGAATAATCATGAGTCAATGAGTTCAATTTGTCTTTGTGAACTATATATCTCCTCTCAATAAGTCGACCCCTTCTCAAAAAGCAAGTAATGAGCATTTAAAATATCAATTAAATCGCCCTTTTTTTGACTTAGGAAAAACAATTAAATAATGGCGTCCCCTTTTGATGAGTAATAAAATACTCATTTAAAATTATTTACCTCTTTATTATAAAGTATTAATACTTTATAATAAAGTATTAATACTTTATAATTTGCCATTAAATAATTACTTTAATTTTTCATTAAAGTGACTTTATATTATAAAGTCAAATTAATAAACTTTTAATAATTATCAAATGCCTCAATAATCATTGTTTGCTCATCAAATCATCAAACGGGGTCAAAACTGAGTTGACCAACTGAACCAGGTGCCCTGCCAAAAATAGAAACCCTATCTGCCTGACTTACTATAAATATTAAGTGTCTAAAAATCACTCTGTAAGTGTCTGCCAAGGCCCAAACTTGAATCAACTGCTGGAATAATGTTCCCAAACGCTGGATAACTGCCTCAAGTGACCCTCTAAACACATTTGTCAACCTATGAGGGTCTGAGTGATAGGCTAACCCCTGAATCAACTGCACTTCCTAGGAAGGGGACATTAGAGTCCGCCCTCCTTGAAATTGCTTGTCCTCAAGCAATCTCAGCTCCAGATGCTGTAAACTCTCCTCTGACTCCCATGTAGCATCCTCAATCGGCAAATCTCTCCATTTAATCAAATACTCTTTGATGACCCGCCTCTGAAGGTGTCTCTCTCTAACATCGAGGATGGCCTCAGGCACTAATATCAACTTCCCCTCGTCATCAAGGGGTGGTAGTACTGGAGAGGGGATCACATGCTGACCCAACGCCTTCTTCAGGCTAGAAACGTGAAACACGTTGTGAAACTTGCTATCCGCCGGTAAATCCAACTCATATGCAACCTCGCCCACTCGTCTGATGACTCGGAATGGACCATAGTAACGAGGTTTCAACTTCTCTGCACCACTCTTCCGCAGAGTGGACTGATGGTAAGGCTGTAACATGAGATACACCATGCCACCCACTGCAAAGGGAACGCCACCCTTTTCCTCGGACGCGATACCGCTTTTGCTGACTTCGCGTCTCGCTGAATATTCTAAGAGACCCCAAGACCCTAATCCCCGTAACATATCACCGCTAGGCACTTCTATATCACCAAACACCAAATTCAAGATTGAGTGTGAACCACCCAAATCGCTAATTCCTGAACTTCATCTCCATATTCCCAAGATTGAGTGTGAACTCACCCAAATCGTGAAGCCATGCCATCCCAAGTACCACATCAGTACCTCCCATATTAACAACGTAGAATTCAGCCTTGAACTCATAGTTGTTAAGCCGCATCGGAAGATCTGTTATCTTTCTATCACATTTGAGGGTACCCATCGCCCACCTTGACTCTCAATACCTCAAACTCTCAATTTATGCCTCGCTCTACTCAACCGCATCTAAAGTGCTATGAGGTAGCACCAAGGTTACATCACTTTTCACCTAGGGAGCCCACGTTAGCCTGGGTAAAAAGATCCACCTTTGAAGACTACCAAATGTGCTCTCCCCGGGAATCTCCTCATTTTCAATTGCCATTTTCAAACTCTTCATCATCCTAATGCTCAATCAGCTCTCACTGTCCGACAGATTAGATTTGTTTTCACCCTCATAAAACCACTCCATCTGGTTACTTTTGGCCTTAGGACGAAGAGGGCATACATGTTTTTCATCATAAGGTGCCTTGCACCAAAAACAAAACTTTTTCTTGCGTAAATCATTCAATGTTTCCCTGTCAAATGGTGGTGCATTTCGTTTCTTAGGGTCAGGTGGATCCTTCTTCCTGTCAAATGTTCTTGCTTTACCAAATGATCTATTTTATCCCCAAGTAGGGATGATGAGTTCATGTTCTTGTCATGTAGGTACCTATGTAAGTTCATATCAGTTTTCCTGGCTCTCCCCGGAAGAGTAGAGGGATTGTAAATTGCCTGACCTAACCTTCATTGGTTTGTTAACCGGCGAAGAGAACACATGTCTCCTCTCTCCAAATACCCGCCACCATGATCGCGAACCCTCCAATTCACCGGCTGTAGGAATCCAAACCACCAATCGCTTGCCGAAGCAGTTCTGGGGCCAAAGTTCGATCCTTTTGTCAAACGCTTCTATGAGCCTCATCAGTTTGAACTCCGGTGGTGGTAACGCAGACAATTCAAGTGTGTACATGCCGTGATGCCACTAATCATGCGCCAACCCATCAAGATGCAATGTAGCAAACTTAATGGCCTCGTCCTCTTGCATAGGTCTCAATGATAGGTAATTATCTAACTTCTGTACCCAAGACCTCGCTGAACTCTTTATCCTGTTTCATCAAAAAATAGGGAAAAAATAATCTTGTTGGATCAGATGTCAAGATCCCATTCTACCTCTTGTGGTTATATTGCCAGTGTCGAGTAGGAGTTCTCATGGCCAAACCTAGTCTCCTCTGGGTTTATGCACATCCATAAACTCATGAAAAGACAAAGACTGCCTGATCTCAGGTGCCAATGTCGAGTACTCTCCAAAGAATCTGGTCACATCTACCACTGAAATACCATGATGTGGATGAAACTCTGGCTAGTGACCCTGCTGCTCTTCCTCCGGAGTCGGAGGTGCCTCTCTAGATATAAACGTAGGTTGTCCAGGCCTACGCTCATGAAAGATAGGTGACGACTGCCACTGTACTGACACCAGTGGCTGGTCTATGCCTGCAGTCCCGCTCGTCTGTCCTATCTGAATGTAGTGCTGTTGAGGCGGAGTATACTGCCTCATCGTGCCCATCAACTGAGACAACATGTCCATCATATTATCATGCCTTCATCTGAACTCATCATCAGAAATCTCACCTCCGGCATGTTCTTTCCCTGGATCCCTATGAGTCTTTGTTGAAATCTCATGATCTGCCATCAGTGTAGTGACACTGTTCTCACTGTTGTTAGAAATGGATCTGTGTATACCTAGAACCCCTGAATTGTCTCACCTTCAGGAATAGGTGGACCTGTCCAATCTTCTACTCTGCCTGCTCCTCTACCCTTATTATAGAAGATAATGTCTCTACTCATGAAAAAGCATAGAAAAAGAACACATCTGACTGAAAAAGCAACTGAAAAAGCATAGGATGGCAGGAAAACTGTGCTCTGATACCAGTGTAAGAGACCGGGTGTCTCTCAACCCAAACTTCTGACAGTGAATGCAATTTTTTGTTTGTTTTGTTGAGTTTTGTGATTTTTTTGAGGTTTTTGCAATAAAGAGAGATAATGCAATTTTGCAAGGAAATGCTTGGAAAAATAAAATAAAATACCAGAAGACTAAATATGACAGAAATAGGCCTAAAATTTGATGCCAGATGATTTATTGATCTTCCAGAATAATTACAATTGCGAAATTCAAACATGCAAGTAAAAAGGCGAGCTATTATTTGAAGAACCTGAATAAGTTTGCAGCCGCCTGAAGAAGGCTAGAGAGGGTACGGCCAAATGAAAGAAGCAATCTACTGACCCCAAAATTAATGCAAAAGCTCCAGAAACCCTAGGCGTCCAGAATGAAGGAAGCAAAAGACCAAAAATCAAGACGTCTTGCTTGATATGAATGGTACAGCCTTGCAGCTGTGATAAGTACGGCTTATACCAGCAAATAAAGAATCCATATTGCCTTGAAGTTTGTGCCAGATGCTGGATAAAACACTGCCAATGAAAATATTCTCCTTTTGGAAGATAGATCGATCCAAACTCTGAATAAGAACTCCATAGTAAGCTCTGTAATGACTTTTGAATGAAGCCACTCAACTGACAAGCTTCAACTGGTATCTCACAGTCTCAGTATGTCTAATTTTGAAGAGGGAACGTTCTCCAAAATCCAATGTTTGCAGAAACCCTTGTTTCACAAAACCCAGTGCTCTCAAAGGGAAAAATAGACAAATTAGAATAATCATGAATCAATGAGTTCGATTTGTCTTTGTGAAATATATATCTCCTCTCAATAAGTCGACCCCTTCTCAAAAAGCAAGTAATGAGCATTTTAAATATTAATTAAATCACCCTTTTTTGACTTAGGAAAAACAATTAAATAATGGCATCCCCTTTTGATGAGTAATAAAATACTCATTTAAAATTATTTACCTCTTTATTATAAAGTATTAATACTTTATAATTTGCCATTAAATAATTACTTTAATTTTTCATTAAAGTGACTTTATATTATAAAGTCATTAATAAAATTTTAATAATTATCAAATGCCTCAATAATCACTGTTTGCTCATCAAATCATCAAATGGGGTCAAAATTGAGCTGACCAACAGAACCAGGTGCCCTGCCAGAAATAGAAACCCTGTCTGCCTGACTTACTATAAATAGTAAGTGTCTAAAAATCACTCTGTAAGTGTCTTCCAAGGCCCAAACCTGAATCAACTACTGGAGTAATGTTCCCAAACGTTGGATAACTACCTCAAGTGATACTCTAAACACATCTGTTAGCCTACGAGGGTCTGAATGATAGGCTAACCCTTGAATCAACTGCACTGCCTAGGAAAGGGACATTACATTGAATAATACTGAAGTGATTCGTATTGTTGATGTACAAGTCAAAACCATACTAGTTTGGGCGTGGGTTTTCAAGGACTGCTTGGATGTGTGTATTTGGGAACCATCAATTACTATACTCATTGGTACTGGGTATGAGCATTAGAAGATTGCTGGAAGAGATGATCAACTACATTGGGAAATGGTGAATGAAGTACTGACTTTATAATACTTGGTTGCTATGTGTTGGAAATTACTGTCAACATTGCTAATTGGTTTGTTTTATAGCCACCATCTTGAGGTTACATTATTGCAGACTTAAGGGGACATTGAGGGAGCTGCAGCTCTACCAGTATTGCTGCCTTATGTGAACTTGTAGCCACGCAGGGGAAAGAAGATAATCTATATGGCGTGGAGTTGCCGGTTTAGGTGCCAGCCTGGAAGGAAGTTAGAGCAAGTGTTGCCATTCATAAGGTGCTTTAAAATATCATACTTCCTATATTTCATTACGCTGTCTTTGGAAATCAGACCCGTGCTATATTGATATGAAATACTTTGTAATTGCTGATGATATTTTGAGCATGAAATAATTATATATGCTCAAATCCTTTCTGCTGTTATGATTTGATATGTTGCAATGAAAGTAGTTTAATTTGCTGAGTATTATGATCATCTTACAAATCATTTGAATCTGAAAGAAAACTCATTCAGTAAAGTGGACAATTGTTTGACAAAATGTCCCTTATGTCAAACTGAAAAATAATCGGGCAAAATCGTGAAGTTAAAACTCAGATCGGGGGTGGGACATTATAGTTTATTAGGATATATTCGTATGGACCCCAACTATAATGTAACACTAATTAATTTGAATGATAACGAGGAAACAAGTTGGGAAATAGAGCCATATAATGATCTATCTCTATGCATTATCAACAACATTATATCTATGTTTTTGATTAGAAAAGTAAGGTAAGGGCCTTGATCCCATAGAACAAAGCTAGAGCATAAACAAGAGGCCTCGAGGCCAACTAGTCCGAACTACAAGAAATAGAAAAGGCACTCAGGCCTCAAAGGACAAAAAACCATATATGGCATGTAGGCCAATAAGAAACAGGCACGCAGGCCCGAGCAAACCAAAGATAACAACAAAAAAGTACGCAGCGCAGTAGAGAACATTACTCCTTTGGTCTGTTGATAAGTTCCCAATCCTCCTTTAACATATCGGGATAAAAACCTGTATATGACACACATGCGGATAAGAAATAGGCACATAGGCCAGAGCAAACAAAAGAAAACAGCGAAAAAGAACCCAACATAGTAGAGAACATTACTCCTATGGTATGTTGATAAGTTCCCAATCCTCCTTGAACATTATATTTGTGTTACCCCGAGTTTTCGGGACAGGGACGATAGAGGATGGGGGGATGCGTTTCGAGGATGGGGACGGGAGGGGACGGCTATTAAAAAAATAGGGAAAATTTAAAAAATATGGAATATTTCAAATATTCATATGATAAGGCAGTAACCTATACATCATAGAACCTTAACACATAATATTAGAGTTCAATTGATATTTTGAATTTTCATTTCGTAGAAAGCGACAAACAAATGAAGTTTAAAAAAAAATTAATTGCATTCATTGACAATGTGCATATTTATTATATAAAAATTACATCAAATTGCCCAAAGGCTGCAAGTTTCAACTACAAAATTGTTATCACGGAATCTAGCAGCGCTTGTTCCACGGATAACCCCCCTACGAAACTTGTCCGTTTCCTAGGATTCGTGAAGTTCAAGTACGCATAACGAGGTGATTTTCAAGCCACCTCGAAATGCGTTCCAAAACCTCGAATAGTCAAGTCGAGCATCCCTCTATGTTTTCCTCGCGAAGACCTTCAAAACGAGCTCCTTTGCGAAGTCTCACTGTTCGTACTTAGCAAATTGTGAAAAATGCAGTAGCACTGAAAAAGTGCGCTCCTCATCACAAGCCAAATTTGGCTAAGTATGAAAAGTGCAAGGGTGCTAATTTTTAGCACCCTTGCATGAAAGTGAAGTCTTTGAAAATGTAATAGCGCTAAAAAAGTGCGCTATTACACTTTTTAGTTTTTTCCCACACTAAGTCTTTTTCTAGCCTCTACGTGCTGCTTTCTCTTGTTGATTTTTATCAATCGCTTATTGTCGACTATTATTCGACTTTGTTGGTTTCCATTTACCTCGGTGCGTTTTATTCTCACGATTTACTTTGTTTATGATCTTATTCTTCTTTTCTTCTTATTGGCGGTTCTTCTAACCGACCATGAATCTGTTCTTTCCCAGCACCTTTATTTCAGGGAAGCCTGGTGCATTTAGAGGTTCCGGATTTATGGATGCCTGTTTATATCAAGCGAGATTTGCTGGAGCGGAGATCACTGGCGGCGAGCTGATTCTCCTATCAGATGCCATCTAAAATACCGCCCAATCTTGTGTCCACGTATTTTCCTGAATGCACCCTCATGCTATGGGATTTTCATGGCTCATTTTGGTGTGATTTCTCTCTCCCCACATCCCTTATTTTTTAAAGCATCGCTATGTTTGCTTACCTCTATCACCATTTACATCAATGTATAGTGGCGTAAAGATGTAGGTTTGGCCTTTCAAAATGTGTGGTAAGAGGGTTCCTCTTAAAAAATATTTTTTGCGAATGCTTCACACAAAGAAATTCGCGCCTTAAGAGTCAATAAGTTAACCCTGTTGCACGCTATTTCACAAACCTGCTTCATATGCATTATATCTGTACCGCGTAAGCCGTCACATCTATTTCCGAGTTCCTTGCCGTATTAATTCATCACTAACTTTGTAGTTTGAGATGTCATATACTGTGGGTGGCGCTTCGCATTTTTGATATTTTTTCTAACACTGAAAAGTGCAGGAGCGCACTTTTTCAGCGCTCCTGCATCAAAGTCTGAATTTCCAAAAATGTAAGGGCGCTAAAAAAGTGCGCCCTTACACTTTTCACAATTTTTTCTAGATGAATTTCAAACCTGTCCGTTTCAGTTCTGAACCTTGCTCCTTCCATTTTGTGCATCGTTTTGCGTGCCTTGACATCCGCTCCATGCTTTCCCATCATCGTTGCTCGTTTCGCACATCCCCATGCTACCTAACGACTAATGTTGTTCTGGCTCGATACCTTGTAGTCTCTTATCAAAGATCTTCAAAGTCTGAGTGAACAAAGTTTCAGTTGTTCCTGATGACTACCGGTAAACCACCGTCTTCTTCGAAAGCAAAAGGCAAAATGAAGTGGCAAATATCACAGGTTTATCCACACCGTAGGTGGTTCCTTGGCAGGAAGAAATAAAAGACATGCAGGGTTGGCCATCAAGACTCCAGTTGATTTTATAAGCAAAAGTCAGAGACGGCCTCTTCCGATCCAATGAGAGCTGCATTGTACACAGTAACTTGCATTTGGTAGCTATGTTCCCTACGACTGCACATAATACGGAGTTTGTTCTTCAAGTGGCATCTCACTACATCAGAGAAAGTAGAAGTGTGATCGATTCTTCTGGGCACGAGATTCTAAGGCTCGACCCTAATTTCTTTGACATTGTTTTTAAGGTTCCTCATATGGAAAAATGCATTGATATTTCTATGCAAAAAGCACAAGAAGTCTTTGACGCTGATCCCAACAAGGCTAAAAACCTGATAAATGCCCAATGGTTGAAGAAGCCTAGACAATCTGTTTCCAGATGGCCAAAGGGACTCCTGCGAAGCGATTTCAAGGATGATGTCAAAGATATGATCACATTTTTAAGCAGAGTAAAAGGCTTACCAGAATCGTCCACTTTTCACGATTGGATGTATGAATACATCAAGATTATAAGAAGACAAAAGGTGCACATTGACTGGGGCAAACAGATCAGTGATGAAGTACATGAGCAGCTGATCAATGCTCCTTCCACATTGAAATTCTATATGACTTCTTACCTGGTGTACGCGGCGGCTGTAATGAGACAATTCCCAGGTCTATCTACAAAAGGGAATCGGATGATGGTAACTTGTGTACATATTTTCATCAATTGAACCTAAGGAAAAGCCATCAATTTCCAAGTGTATTACATGTTTTTCAGGTTTTGTTTCAATTTTGATCCAACTTTGAAAGAAGGAGGGGTATCCGATGAGGCTGAGTAAGGTGGTGTAAGTGTTGATGCCTATTTTCACTCTAACTTTTACTTCTCGAGAGTGGTGCTAGACTGGCTGTCCCTATTACGTCGCCAATAATGCTATCCTTTGATAAGTGGGATTCTCATGGAGACATGCAGACAGTTGATTTCAGTGCAAAATGAACGAAGAAGTAACCACAAGCATGGATTCAAGTTCCCACTTACCATTGGCAGATATACTATCCCAACTATACAAAAGGCTAAGTTTGTTTATGCTTAAATGCAGATCATGACAATCAAACCTACGGTTTGATTTTTGATTACCGATGTCGTAAAAAGGTTACAAAAGCGGTCATCATCACAGTACCATGAAGATATTCAGGTCGCATTGCGAGACGAAGCAGCTTCATCAAGAAATGGATTATTGCAGTTGACTGCTCGCCAGATAGAGACCTTGATATTGCTGACCTACCGATTTTATGCATCCCTCGTGATACCGCGAATGCCGCTTCATATGAGCAAGGAGTTGTTAAAAGGCCGCTATACCGTAATTCAATGTGGTCTAGGAAAGAAATTACCAAAGAGATAAGAGAGATTGAAGCCAATCAGCTAACACCGCAGTATCGGTTACATAAGCATGGTTATGAAATGAAAAGTTTCGTAACAGATTCGGAAGGAGAAGAATCCGAAGCAGAAGCTCGCCAACAGCAAGAACTCCGCAACAAAAATAAATCAGCGGCTGTTCCCACTTCTTCACGAAGAGGTCCTAGGATCAAGTTTACTGTTGGCAAGAAAGATACCCAGTCCGTCCCAGAGATAGAAACCATAGAATCTAATCCATCTTGCTCTAAAGGTAAAAAGTCTATTCCAGAAGAGGTAGATTCCGATGAAGAAGGAACTTCAAGTGATCAATCCGTTGAAGATGAAGACTCAACAGAAGCAGACTCCGATGCAGAAGAGGTTTCTGAAAGCGGGCAAGAGTCTGAAGAAGATTCCGAAGAAGGATCTGAAGGTGATTTTGAAGGTGAACCAAAATCGGAGAGACAAGAGGGTGATCAACAGGAACCCGGGCATGATCAAGAAATAACTACTTCTCCTCCTGAGAATGAAGTTGAGGAAATTCCTAGGAACCGCCATCGCCTCAGGATTTCCAACAATGTTCCCTATACCCTCCACTCCAAGAATCCCCCACCTCCTCGCTCCCTCGCCACCATTCTACCACATGCATTCCTGCAGTTGAGATATCCACTATCCCTGCAGTATCAACCCCGCTTGATACTCCCTCAGTGACAAGCATTCATACGGTTGATATACTGTCAAGCCCTCCATCGTCCATTCCTAGCCTGTCTTCACCAACATATGATATCACTTCTGAGAATGAATTCAATCATTTCATGAATGAGTCAATGCATGATCAGCTCAATGTGCAATCTACATGAGCAATGATGACAGACACTTCTCCTATTGTCATTAACATCCATGGTAATCCTCAAAGACGCGGACAATAACTTCGGCAACGATGGTCAACCGAATTGGATGTTGAATCTCAGAAAGTTCAATCTCTTTCTTCCCTTTGGCTAATATCTCAAGTCTCAAAGCTTAAAAAGTAAATGATTTCTCCTGAGGAGCCCGGACCGAAGAGATAGTCCTCCAAAGGCTAAAGGGAAGAAAAAGGCAAAAGCACCTGCTACAAATGTTGATAAAAGTTTCCACACAAGTATGCGTAGATCGGCATGTACCACAAGATGAAGAAGGTGGATGCCTAATATGGAAGACTATGACAAAAGTCCAAATTAAAGCTACCACAATGAAAAGTGCAAAGGCTCGCATGCTAAGTGACATTGGATATCTTTACGGGTGCGATAGTGAGTAAGTCAGAATATGTGGCCGTAAAACAGAGGGCGTGAGCATTATGCCAATCGCTAAAGAGACTTGTAGATCTCCAACTAATGCACAACCACCGATGTGGTAAGTATTGAAGAATCTAACCTGCCAAGCAAGTCGGGTGTTCGCTTCCAAAGGCGAAAGGTTACGATTTTGCTGAGTAGATTCCAGAACACTCCATCTCGCATCATAATTACAAGTGGATGAGAAAAACTAATTTTAGCAATAAGCTCACCGAAGCCATAAAGAAAAGTGTACTTTCCTGGAGCACAGACATGAGAAATGCCCTGTCGGTCGATGAAACAGTAAAGTCAAGAATTGGTTGGGGTAATTCCTGACAAAGAAAATTTTGTTGAGGTAAGAGAATCCTTGAAACATTGAATTCAAGTAATTCAATATCTTACGGAGGATCTCCACCAAGTACAGGAAGATGTCGAAGGACATCGTGTTATTCTTGAGAAAGGTATCAAAGAGTTGCCCGGCCAACTTCTTGAGGAGAATCGTATCTTTCTGCCGGCCACAAAAATATCTCAGATCTTCAAAGAAGCTATCATGATTGATTGATACCGACTTTTCTAGAAGCTCTCATCAACGCTATTTGTGGTTAGCTGCTCACATTGGATAACTCTAAAACAAAGATCTTTGACAGTAAGAAGGTTCACTCATCTAAATATGAGATCGGACACGAATTCGCCAATTATCAGGATTACACCGTTGGTCCAGATGAGAAGTTCGTGCAAGAGACTAGGAGGAAATATGAAGACTTTCACGCCCAATGCAAAGAAACATGAAGCAGCCCCCTATTCTCCAGTGTTAGACATTTCCGGTGCATCCCATTATGCATCTTGTAAATATTTCTCGACATTTTCGAATGTCTTTTTGTAAATTGTAATTACACCAAGCTCGAAGATGTAATATTTTGAAAACAAATTACACTTTGACTTTGGTCAAAGTTAGGTGAGATCTCCTAAAATCGCTCACCTAACTTTCCTTAATTTCCTCACTAGATTCTCACTTTGCTCATCCTCTTCTATACCGAGGGATTTCCATTGTGTTGATCCCTTTAGTATTTTGCAAACGTATGTTGCCCTTTTGGAAGCGTAATTGTGAAACTTTGTGTTCATGCTTTTGTGAATGAAATTCATCAATAAAGAAGAAGACTGTGCTTCTAATTTGTGTTGATTCTATAACTTACCTAATTGATCATATTTGGTGGTGATTAGTGAATGATATTTGAAGGACTTCAAGTAATTTATGTAATCTTTGTGTTGCATTTCTTATTTGGATTTGAGTTTATAGTTTAGATACTTTGGTTGAATGATCTACAAGACTTTGAGCTTGTAATTGTTCATGCTTTCTAATAATTTGGTTGGATGATCTACAAGACTTTGTGCTTGTAATTGTTCATGCTGTTCGAGGAATTGCTGCGTATAAGAAGACTTTGAGTTTCTAATGTGACAAACGATACACTCTTCACAGATCCACCATTGAAAAAGCTACGGAACGACTTTGTGCCTTCGTGAGCTTTCCCCTTTTACTTTATTTGTTTATTGTTGATTACTTCTGGTATCTCTACGCTTTGCTTTTACAAGATAGAGGTATTGGTATTACCGCTAGTTGATCGCTTTAAAAGCTGTTAAGAATTCAGAACTCAACAAGGAAGCATTGAAACATCTCTCCTGAGAAGGATGAATGTAACACACCCCCACTCGTAAGCTCTTGTGTACATTTTGTAATTACTTCGTTTGTTTTACCATCGGCTCGGCCGCCAGCAGTGAAGGGCTGCATTCCCCTTCCTAGAGGAGAGAGATTTTACATCCTCACATAAATGCGGGCTCTAAGTCCAAGCTGTGTGGAATTCAACGTAAAAGCCTGGCCAAGACAATTTCACACCCAAACAAACACAAAACATAGAAATATGCAGCTGTCCCTAATCAGCATCCCACACCCCTTTATTTTTTATTATTTTTTGTGTTTTAAAAAAAATGAATTGGAAAGTTGTTGGGCCATAGGAGATGGCTAGTTGTCCCCGGGATCGATAGGGGACGTCTAGATGTCCCCTAGGTGTCTTGGGAACAACTAGCTGTCCCCTGGTGTTTTCGCTTTTTTGGGTGCCATATTGGAAACATTTCCAATTTTTTAGAGAATTTGGGGATGGCGAGGGGACGTTTCCAAGGCGTCCCCGCATGCCCGAAACATTTCCTACCGGGGACACCCCTGATTTGGCCGGGGATGCATCCTTGGGTTACAAAGCATTATATCCATCAGCTAATACTTTCCCCTAAATGACATTAGTGTCATAGAGGTACCAATCAACCTCATCAATGGAATTAGTTACAATGATGCTTTTGTTTGCAATGAAAGCAATGAAGCAAATTTATTTTGAGATCCAGTATTCGTTACATGTGTATATAAACCCTTGAGGACATATAAGAGACAAAGGAAACAGAGCCTCAAAGAAAGATCTTGGGGTTGTGCATAGGTTTTGTGATTAAATCCTGATGTGCAATTAAATTTTGATTTTCCACAATTTTGCACTGATTTTTTCAAGTTTGATTAAATTTTTTTATGGTTTTTTTTTTTTATTCCTGTGGCAATTTTTTTATATTCTTCCCTAACCCTAAGCTAACCTGATTTTTTGCCTCATCTTAACTCTAACCCTAACATGATTTTTTCCCAGCTTTTTTCTGATTTAATCTCGACAAATTGAAAAAATATTTATCTTTTGGTCTACCGAGTCTTCCTAAGAAGTATTTTTGCTGCTGTGGTCCATCATGCTTGTTAACACATTTCTCAGTGCTCTTTTCTTTTCAAAAGGTTGGGTAACTTAATCCTCTTATGCAAGTTCTGTTCTTTTTGAATGTCTCTTGTTTGCATACAAGGAAGGTAATAAATACTGCTGAACTGTTTTCCTTTGCTTCTTTCTACAAACAAGTATTAACAACCTTCCTTCCTTGGTAAATGTACAGATTTCTAATACTATGGGTTCAACAAATATCTCCTTGTTAAACCTTTGTCAAGTGCTGCTCCCCTTAGGCTTTGAAGTCCTATGCCAGAACAAAGTGCGTTCTCCACTTCTCCACATAATTCCACCTGGATAGTCTCTCTTGCAAATATCAATGATAGTACTTAAGGCTTGCTACAAAAGATGGAAGAAAAGGGAGCTGATATGGCACTATTCCAACTCTGTGTATCACTCCTCTCTTGTATCGAATAGCAAAATTTCAAAACAAAATTGAAGTGATCCTCTTAGACTGCCTTAAGCATCAAATTTTCTGCAAATCTGTAAAGAAAAAATACCTGCTGCTTCATACCAGAACCAAGGGGATTTAGCAACTTCTTTCCAACTAAAAAGCTGAAAATGCCTTGCTGAACTGATACATCAAAGTTCCTAGCATGGAACTACAAGAGACAAATTGTCAATCCAGTTCGGCACCAGCAAGAAGCATGCCAACTCAGTGACAAGCAGTGACAGAATCCACAGAAATCATTCCTCTTAGGATTCCTACCTCATGGAATCGCCTATACCAATCAAAGAAGATGCAGAGACCAAAAATGACCTAAACATGCCTGGGAAACATAACATTTAAACCTGCCTTCTTATGAACACAAAAATATGCCTTGATCTCTTCCCAAAAGGCTGCTTGTTATGTGTTGTTGTCTCTGGTTTTGCAAACTGATAGTGTATTTCTGCAATGATATCTAGAGTTAATTATTTAAAGTGCTGTTCTATGTAATACTTTCTTGTTTACCTTTTTTGTTTCCACTGTGTTAAAGGGCAGATTTTCCTCCTCTACAGGGATTTTGTAATATGTAACCTCTTTCAAACATCAGTATATGTTATTGTTTTTTATCAAAAAAGTATGCTTTCTATGTGCTCTTTCAGGAAGCTTACTGTTGCTGATAATTAAGTGGTGAAAAGAACCTAAAATGAACTCATGTATAAGCAATTTTTTGCACTACTTAACACTTATATGATGAATTGTAAGATAGGGTTGACTTATAAGACAGTGCATGCTCTAAAATCTTTGCCAATGGGAAAGGAGGCTAGAGGTGAAAAGCCCAAAGTGGTGGATTAAATTTATTTTCCCTGCCCCTACCAACAAATGCTTAGAGATGTTTGGGTGCTAAGCAGGTCTGCTTGCCTTGTAGTTATTACCAAAATATATGAAAATAAATGACAATAGAGAAATGATTAGTCATGGAGGTCATCTTGAGATGACAAAACATACATAGATAACTCTTACAGAAATTAAAATTTCAATAAAAATGCTTGTGGAAACCTTCAATACTTAACACAGATAAAAACATAATTGCACCTGCTCAGGCCTGATATATAATTTTACATGTTCATGCTTGATGATAGCTGTGCATGTTCATGCCTGATACATAGATTTCCATTATACAAAAAATGCTAAACAAATGCATAATAGATAGACCAACATGGTTCACAACACCAATGATTCTGATGGCTTTCAGATTGATGGCGATAGTGGCTTTGAAGAATTGCATTATGAACCCCTGACCAATGCTGCTTTGGAAGGCTCATTGTGTCACTAAGCAAATTTTTTCTTTTTCTGAAAAATGTTAGAATTTCACTATAGAGTTCACCATGTTTAATGCCTGTCGTCTATTTATGTCAGACTATGCTGAGGCTGTTTGGATTGAGGTTGAAAATGCTGAGGCTAATTCTACTGGGTCGGAAGCGACTTCCTTTACTAAAAATACACCTCAGCAATTGTTAGCATCCCTATGGAGCCTCAAAAAGACTTCATAAAGGCTGCCTGTAATTCCTATGTAGTTGGACACTACTTGCTATAATTGCTTTCTAGTGTTAATCATCAACATTTATAAAAAGAGGAATTCTACTTATCTATATGCACCAGTAGAATAAAACAACTCGCATAAAAATCCTTGAGTTCTGGGGTAGAGTTGAACCATTTCTTTCATTTTCTAATATTCAGATTGACAATTTCCAATAGACCCAGGTTAAATGAATGCATGTAGATCCATTCCAATATCAATCATAGATATGTAAAAATAATTGTATGTTGTCATAAAGCTTAAGTGGAGGGATATTTTAAATTTTCAAGACTGAATGCCTACAAGTAGCAGGTTGACAAATTGAGTATTAGGCAACTGTGAGCCGGAGATAATCTGTAGACAAGAAGTTATCACAAATGCCTCTCTGCCACAAAGGGTTTTCTCTCTTAAATAAATGCTTCTTATTTCTTCTTTATTCTCTCATTATTGTATATGTGGCACTTAGGAATTTGTTGTTTTTAAGTTCAATATTGTCTTTATTAGGCACCCAAAGTGGGTCCGTACTCAAGATTAAAGGGAATCTTTTCCTCAGGCCAAACTCTCATATATGAACTTAAGTACTCTATACATTGGTTGGTGGTCCAAAGAGAATCATTTTTTTTTTAACTTTTTATAAGATATTTGAGGTTGTAACATGGAGGGAGGGAATTTAGGAGGAAACTCTAGCCTAGTTTGAGGCTGGAGGTAACAACTCATTTCCAAGTTACAACCAGTATACTCTCAAACTATTTCTGAGTGTGATTTGAAGAGATGAGCATCTCCTACTCAATCCTCTTTCATAACCTGGAAGAGAGAGCAGGCTGTTGGGAGTTTGGTATTTGTAAAATTCCAAAATAGGAAATGAGAAATGCTATATTTCCTAGATAAATTTTTCGAATGACTTTTGATTATTCTTTGCAATTTCAATACACTCATTAATTTATCTTAATGTGCATTTTTTTCTTTTTACTGCAACTATGAAGCTGCAGTATTGGCAGCTTAATCAAAATTTAGGTTTACAGAGGGAAAAGTTGCAATGATTTTGTGTATTTCATGTGGGATTTTTTTTCCTATGTAATTCACAGTTAATGGAATTAAATAATCATTGATCAACATTTACAGGTACTTGATGCATTTTTGGCCCCTAGTTCAGAGTTGTGGATGTTCAATAGGGTTCCAGAAAATGAAAGGGACAACAAATTAATTGCTGGTGGCCTTGATCCAAGTCGTTTAGAAAATATAACACTTGTTCATCGGGAGGGAAATGCAGCTATCCGTCGCCACCTTGAGAGTCTTCCTCTTGAGACGTTTGAAGCTGTAAGTTGCAATTATTGTGGCTGAAATTTTAAAACTATTCCCTTTGAAATTTCCATTTATTATGCAATTTTACTAGCATCATCATAAGCATATTAATCAGTGTTTCTTTGAGTTTGAAGGATGAGCAGACATGATCTTGGGAACACAATTTTTTTCTTGGATTTCAGGGACAATGAGGAGATGGTTATAAAAAGATTATATAAATATTAATATTAGAACTGTGCTGCTGAAATTATTTTAGTTAATACTAAATACTAACATCTGAACTACGAGAACTGCTGAAATTTATTTTAATTAATAATAATAACTTGATCCAGATCCAATCTCCAATTATTGAGATTCTAGGATTAATGCTTAAATTGTGTATACTGAAACTTATACAAATTGAGAAATTAGAATCCATTGATCCAATGGTCAATCTGATAGGGTAATACTCATCTGATATCATCTCATAAAGTTCAAGATACAAAGTGCAAACTATAAATTAAAAATCAAAATTAATGAAACATTACAACAAAAAATTGTTTAGCTGAATTGAGTAACAAGCCCAGTAATTGGAGTCAACATCATATGGTGCTAATATCAAGAAGTTCTCCTCATTGCTAAAACTACTAGATTCATCTAGCTTTTGTAACGGGATCCCAACCAATCCTGGCTGCTCATTAACTTATGTTTGCTTCTCAGGCTCAACATATCACTGTGTTGCTGGATTTTCCTTATATTTGACAGCCTAAAGGAGCTATTTACAGAAATAAGCTTCTCTTCTCTCCTAGAAGTAACCTTGTTCCTCTTAACATAGTGGATAAAACTATATGTAGATTAATTCCTCTCAACATTAGCGGAACTAGAAACTTTCAAACTTTTCATAGTAGAAAATGGCAAGCATATGAAACAATGATGGAGGCCCATATATTGCATCGGGTGTAAGGACCAAGGATTCCTCTAGAGATGCCAACCATGGTGTAGCCAGAGATGGAGTCATTGATGTTGATACAAACATACATGCTTCTATTTGTGTTGTTGAGCACAAGAAACTAATTGTGACTATCCTTGAAAGAGGTGAGTGACCTCTTGAATCTCTTGTCCAATCCACTTCCCAACCACCCACTCCACCTATCCCTATCCTAGAAACCACCTTAATGGGTTCTTCTAGAGGTGGGGTTTCAGCTATTGAGATCAAGGTGCTGACCCCAATTTTAATGATCGCATTGAAGAGCCCCAATTGTAGCACAATTAGAATAGATTACAGCTAGCTAGTCTCTCTCATATTAAAGTGAGGCTATCTTTCTTTGCCAAACTATTGTAGCCATCTAATTCAACAAATGTTCATTTTAGATTTGATCAAAACAACAACCTCTAGACTATAAAATCTTTCAAGGGCCTTTATGAAACCCTTCACATCCTTGTCATCAATGGGAACAAATTTAAATGGATTCTTCGTAAATCATTTTGGACTCACTACATATGTGACCATGTGTAATGGATTGGTTAGTTTCTCTCACTTCCATTGGTTGACATGCTAAATATACTCATGGTAAAATTGTAATTTGTAAGGGAGGGTCTCTTTGATGAGTCACAACCTTCATTTGGTCAAGCATGGTTTTATATGCACTCATAATTCTCCCTGTTGTTGGGATTGTTAGAGTCCCCATAGTTGACGAATTTAGAAAGATGGGTTACAATGAATGTGATATATCTCATGTTTGACCTAAAGGAATTGTTGACCACCACCCCCACCTAATCTATAGTTGAGTCATGCGTAATAGTTGCAAGGTCTTTTGCAACTCAATCATCCTTTCAAATAAAATGAAGTAGGATGCAAATCTAGTCTATAGTTATTTGAGGACTTAATGCTAGTGAGGTGTAGTTGTTGTAAATAAACATCTCCACTTCTTTCGCATCCACCAAGGCCTTTTTGATGCACTCATGTTTTTGTCATTGAATGCATTGCTCATGGCATGCACATGAGGGATCCAATAAATATGCATATAGCCTCTATTAATAATCTCACTAGTTTATAGTTACACATATATGCTGCATTAATAAATAATATATTGCATTTCACTAGAAGAGCTAACATCCTTAGTAGCATCCTTTCTGATCTGAAACTGAAACTCTATGTCCTTTTGCTTCCCCAAACATTCAATTTCCCTATGGAAATAAGGCCATTCCTTGCATGTGACTATCTCATTAATAAGTGGGTGGCTTCTAATGTTTGGCCACCCATATATGATAATACTGCACCCATGTGACACCCATGTTACGATCTCCTCCATCAACAAATTAACTTTGAAATAATTTTTTTCCCAAGATGAAGGTTCTCAATTTTGTCTCACCATGAGACAAATAAGATGGAACTGTTTTTACCTTGGCCATAGTCTCTTCGAAACAAGGAGAAGGAAAAACATGAAATGCTAAGCCATTGGAAAAGTAGAATATGCCAATGGTATTGTACACCTCCACTTGAGTTTGTGCAATGAACAAATCTAAAAGTATGTTTGAAGCTGAACCCACGGCCTTTTTTTAACCCTTTGGTTCCTCCACTCATCTCAAGAGTTGAAACCATAGGAGTTTTAGAAATAAGCCCCAAAGTCTTAGAGGGACACATAGATGGTATGGAAGGATCCTCATTATACAATCTACTAACTCCTTCCTCGGAGTTGTAGAAATAAGCCCCAAAGTCTTATAGGAAGGGACACTAATAGATGGTATGGAAAAATCCTCATTGTACAATCTAATAAGTCCTTCCTCTCCTCATGCATGAGCTTATTACAAAGCTCAATCCCCTTGCTATAGTGTAGAAGGTGTGTATTAACTCAAGTAATTATGTCTCTCCACTCAATCTAGCAGATATTATATCTCATACTAGCTCTTGATGGACTATGTGCTTTGTTTAAATCAATGGTGGCTGCAAATTGTTTCAAATGAGTCTTCTTGTTTACTTGCCTCGTGGCATATTTGGCAACATCTTGGAAAAAAATCAAAATTTAAGGAGCTTCCAATTTGACTTTCAGTTTGTGTGCTCCTCTCTCTTGCACAACCCATTTCCTCCAATTTGTTGTACTTGTCATCACTGGAACTAAGGTATTAATCTTGGCATTGCAAAAAAGAAAGGCAGGATGGTCTTAGAAAATGAGTATAAACTAAAAATATATTTTTAAGTGCACTTTGTAATATCCCTAGCTGGAATATTAGCTTGATTAATCAAAATTTCTAAATCAAACGTAAACCGCAACACTTTCTGATCATCAAGATCATGGTGCGGGCAAGGTGAGAACATATAGTAGCTGGGATGTGAACAATAATATATGTCACATATTGGTGGCAAGTTGTATAATTTACAATTCATGTAAAATTGGAAGATAAATATGTTGACTTAGGTGGCAGGCCTTCCAAAGCAAAGCATGCAACTTTCAAATTGAAATAAGTAAATGCAAATCTTGGCAGCTACACCATCCAATCTCCATTACAATATCAGTGCAGATATGAATGAGGGATCTGGTAGTAAATCTTCTATTATCCACTTACAATATTAATGCAAATATTATCTGGCGACTATGCCTTCCAAATTTACGATATTAAAATTATAAAAAAAATCTTCTAATATTTTTGGTGGTAAACTGCATAGAAAATTACAATGAAAATATTATTGTAATGAACTGAAATATTGTTTGTCAATTGCAGAAATATCATACCAAAATCTGAAAGTAAATCATTACCCCCAAGTATATGCAACTTCCTTGAATGGTACAATTTCTTTAATAGATATAGGGTAAGTTGAGCAATATTAGTTTAGCAGCAACAGATGCTGCGATCTCCCTTGATATAATTTAAGCAACCAATAACAAATATTAAACTCTTTAAAAGCGTACAATAGACCCTTCTTAAGTGTACGAACGACAATGTTCAAACTTCCAAAATATATTAATATCTCATCGAAATGTAAATCGTAGTCTCCTTATTTTAAGAAAGTGTACGACACATGAGAAATAATTATGTTGCGGTTAGTAATTATATTAAACATTCCTTTTACCATACATAGTAATTAATTCTCATAAATGGGCGCCCATACCAAGGTGAATAAGAATATATCTTTTAAATCATTAATGACCCTTTTAATGTCTCACGGTCCCATTAGACATAAAGTGCAATTATAAACTTTATAACGTGCTTTTAATAATTAATTATTATTAAAGTCACCTTTAATAATAATTAAATAATATAACTTGCACATTAATCCTTATTTCGCCAGGCCAACTGAAAAACTGGGATCAACATTGAACTCACCACATGTCCTGGTGCCTTACCAAAAATAGTAACGCTGGACTCTCATGACCTGCTAACTTACTATAAATAGTGAGTGTGTGAAACTGAGTCCTGAATCACCAAACGAAGGCCAACCTGAACCAAACTCTGCTCTGAAGGAGAAGGCAACCGAATAGCTGCCAAACAGGACCCTCTGAACAACCCCATTAGCCTACGAGGGTCAAATGATAGGCTAATCCTCCAAACTCTGATGCTCATGGAAATGGGGACATTTCAAAGTTGTGACAGATTCAACTTGTGTTTGTAAGCTAGTTGGTTTGATGATTGAGAGTGCTTACAAACATATTTTCTGGACTCAATGTTGCATACATGCTTTGAATAATGCTTTGAAAAACATTAGGAAAATAGATTGGGTGAAGGCAGTAGTTGCAGAGGCTAGAGACATACAAATGTTTGTATGTAACCATCACACTTCACTTGCACTATTCCGATCTTATTCAAAGAAAGAATTCCTCACACCAGTTGAGACTAGATATGCTAGCTACTATATTTTGTTGGAAAGGATGTTGGAGGTCCAAGATGCTCTACAAGCCATGGTTGTTTGTGGAGATTGGAAAAGGTGGGCTCTATCAAAGACAAATGAAGGCAAGGCAATGAGAGATAGAGTACTTAATGAAACTTGGTGGGCCACTATCAAGTAAGAAATCTGAAAATTTAAACTGTTTTTGAATTTGTTACACTTTGTTTTACTTTGTATTTTAAAAGTTCTAATTTTTAATTTGTTGCTTGTAGGTATATTTGCTCTTTCATATCACCAACTGTGGGGGTAGTCCGGTATGTAGATACAAACTCTCTTAGCTTGGGAGAGATATATGAGACTTTTGATAGCATGCTTGACGAAATGAAGCATGCTATTCGTCAAAAGGATCCTGAGTTGAAATTTTATGAGGACCATATTAGGCCTATTGTGACAAAGAGGTGGAACAAAATGAATACCCCTCTTCATATGCTTTCCAATGCTCTTAATCCGAAGTGGTATGTACCTAGACCTGGTCGAATGCTTCCTTTTGAGGATGACAAGGTTATAGAGGGGCTTACAACAACCCTTCGTAAAATGTATACCAAGAAGCAGGCAACCATTCTTAGAGAGTAGTGCCTTCAGTTTTCTAATCTTCAGGGTCCTACATTCAGCAAACCAGAGGCTAGGACGGATAGGGCCACCATTGCATAGAACAACCCCATTGAATGGTGGAAATTTCATGGGAAGGACACACTGGATTTGAAACAACTTGCCACTCGTTTGCTCTCACAGTTTGCTAGTTCCTTTGCTGTAAAGAGGAATTGGTCCACCTATGGCTTCATCTACTCCATTAAGAGAAACATGCTTACTTCAAAATGAGCTGAGAAATTAGTTGCAATTCATAGTGCCTTGAGACTTTAGGACCGACAGACTACTGAGTATCAGCAGACTCCAGCAGCACAATGGGATGTTGATCCTAAGGATGTTAGGAAAATTGATGAGGAGGAGGTGCAACTAGGATTGGTTGGGCTACCATTGGATGATCCACTTTTTCCAGAGGATGATAGTGACTCAGATAGTTTTGAGTCTTTTTCCTTCACAAAATCTACCTTGATTTATCATCTATTACCCTCTCCCTCAAATCTGCTTGTGTTTTTATATTTTTTCTTTTATTTACACACACTTACTTCTCCACATACCTCAAAACCTTTTTATATCCTTATGACTGAGTGAAGAGATGCAACCTTTTAGAAATTGATGACCCTCCAAGAGAATGTATCCTATCCTTGTTCCATCGCTCCCTTTGAAGACTCTAATTGCCACCTCTAATCTTCTCTTTAATCGCTGCTTTTCATTGAAACATAATTGCTGCTGCTTACTAAATGAATCGGTGCCTTGTCAATTATCTATCGCTGTTCTTAATCACACCATTTTACATATGATTTGGGCGATCTCATTAATTTATGTATGGTTGGCCCAGCAAAATAAATAATATAATAATTTAAATTTAATTTCTGTTTTAAATGTGGCGCCAAGATAATGAATGTTGTCTAACATATTGCAAAGGAAACAAAGAAAGATCTGAGCGCTGCCATGTAAGGAAAATCATTCAACAAGGAGGTAGTCGATAAGTGGCCTTTGGCCATAACAAACAATGATTTTCTGCCTTGATCTTAATTGGTTAATCATCCCTTTGACATCAATGACAATATTTCTAACAATCTCCCCCTTTGTCATTGATGGGAACCTCATATAGATAATATGCAAAACACACTACTCCCCTTGTCTCTGTCACCCCCCATATCTTTGTACTTCTCCCCCATTGAAAAAAATGGCAAAGGAGTCCATGGAGCTGTGAGATCATACAATGATAAGCTCCCCCTAAGGAGTACATCTCCTTAGTGACAAACTGAAGATCATACAACTCCCAAATTTTGTCTTAGAAACTCAAAAGTCTCTTTTGGAAGAGGCTTAGTAAAAATATCCACAATCTGATCATGAGTGTCAATATATTCAAGATTTACTTGTCCATTTGCTACTTGCTCCCTCAAGAAGTGATACTTTATAAGAACATGTTTTGTTGTTGAGTGCATCATTGGATTCTTTGAGATATTAATTGCACTTGTATTGTCACAAAATATAGAAATTGGATCCTCTTACTCAACCTTAATTTCCTTCAATGTTTGCTTCATCCAAAGAACCTATGTGCAACAAGCTGCTGCTGCAATATATTCTGCTTTTGCTGTGGATAGTGATACTTTTTCCTGCTTCTTACTCATCCAAGATACCGGATTCTTACTAAGGAAAAATGCTCCTCCACTAGTACTCTTTCTATCATCTACACTACCAGCCCAATTTGCATCTGTGTATGCTATTAAAGTGAAGTCTTTATTTCTTGAACACCATAAACCAAAGTCCAATGTACCTTTCAAGTATTTGAATATCCTTTTAATTGCCTGTACACGAGTTTCCTTGGGTGCAACTTGAAATCTTACAACCATGCCCACTACCTGCATAATATTTGGTCGTGAAGCTGTAACATAGAGTAGACTTCCAATCATTGATCTATAGATTGACTGATTTGCATTAGGAGACTCGTCATCTTTACTAAGCTTGCAACCTGTAACCATGGGGGTAATGACTGGGTTACATTCCTCCATTTTGAATTTTTTGAGCATCTCTTTAATATATTTGGTTTGAGAGATGAAGATTCATTATTTTGTCTGCGAGATTTGTAATCCTAAAAAGAAAGATAACTCCCCAAGCATGGACATTTCAAATTATTTCTGCATGTCCTGAGCAAATGCTCGACACATCTTATCATTGCTTCCTCCAAAAATGATGTCATCTACATATACCACAATAATTAATTGATGATCTCCTTCGGTTTTGAAACATAAGTTGTTGTCTGCATTGTGCAATACCTCTATTGAACCCTTGCTCTTGCAAATACTTATCCAATCTAGAATACCAAGCTCTAGGGGCTTGTTTCAAACCATAAAGAACCTTTTTAAGCATACATACACAATCTCCATTTTCTGACAAGAGAAATCCTTTAGGTTGTTCTATATATAATTCCTCTTCTAAGTGTCCATTTAAGAAGGCTGATTTCACGTCCATTTGATATACTTTGAAATCTTTGTAACATGCAAAGGCTAAAAAACATTCTTATAGCTTTAAGGCGTGCAATTGGAGCAAATGTTTCTTCGAAATCAATTCCTTCCACTTGAGCATACCCCTTGCAAACCAATCTTGCCTTATTCCTTACAACCTAGCCATTCTCATCTAGTTTATTTCTGAAAACCCACTTTGTACCAATAACATACTTATCCTTGGGTCTTGTAACAAGTTCCCAAGTCTCATTCTTCTCAATTTGGTTCAATTCTTCCTCTATGGCTTTTATCCAGAATTTATCTTCACTTGTTTCCATGAAAGTTTTTTGGTCAATTTTAGAAAGCAGTGACATATTTTCATAATTTGGTTGATTACCTAGTCTCCTTGTTTGAACTTCCATATCTTTGTCCCCTAAAATCAAATCCTCAGGATGGTTTTTCTGAACAAACCGGGATGGAGTTTTTGGTGGTGCCTTAAAGGGTGTCCTAGATGGAGTTTTTGTGCTTCTAGACTCATTATTCTCCATCACTACTTCATCTTCTTCTTTGTAATCCTCTTCTTCTTGATAGTCGATTTCAGGTGCCTTGATTTTTTAGCATCTTTCTTCATCAATCTTTACATTTGTGCTTTCTACCACCTTTTACAACCTTTTGTTGTAGCACTTGTATGCTTTTCTCCTCAATGAATACCCAATAATTATTCCTTCATCCGATCTAGAATCAAACTTACAAATATTCTCTTCGTCTCTTCTTATGTAGCATTTATTGCCAATGTAGCAGGTCTTCCCTTCCATAGCTCATATGGAGTTTTTATCACTATTCACTCTAATTTGACCTCAATTCAAAATGTATACTGTTGTGAGCACTGCTTCCTTCCAGAACAAGTCTGATAATTTGGACTCATTTAATATTGTCCTTGCCATTGCTTGTACTGTTCTATTTTTCCTTTCCACAACACCATTTTGTTGAGGAGTTCTAGCTGCTAGGTAGTGCCTTCTTATCCCTTGCTGAACTCTACAAACTCATTTGAGGTGAACTCATCTCCTTGATCAGACCTTAGACATTTGATTTTGAGTCCATTTTCATTTTCCACTAGAGCTTTAAATGCCTTAAATTTTTCAAAGGCTTCTAATTTTTCTCTTAGAAAAGCTACCTATGTCATTCTAGAGAAATTATCAATCAACAACATAAATAATACTCACCTTGCATACTCTTGGTTCTTGTTGGTCCACATAGATTTGTGTGGACAAGCTCCAATGGCTTGGATGTAGAGTATTCCTTTGTTTTGAATGTCACTCTTGTCTGCTTCCCATGTTGACATTGTTTGCAAACGGTGTTGTTGGGTTTGTAGATCTTAGGCATATCTCTAACTGCCCGATTCTTACTGATCTTCACCAAATTATCAAAGTTCATGTGTCCCATTCTCCTGTACCACAACCAACTTTCATCCTCCTGACTTATAAAACATTTTTCACTTTTGATTTCACTTAGGACATAGAAATTGTTTGCCACTCTACATGCATCAGCTACTAGTTTTCCGGATTTTCTGATTTCACATCCTTCTTCATGGAAAGTTAATGTGTGACCTTGGTCACACATTTGGCTAACACTTAGCAAATTATGCTTTAGTCCTTCGACATATAAAACATTTTCTGTCCTTGTTTGTCCATTATCTAGACTGAGAGTCCTTGTAATGTCCCCTTTTGTGGAAACCCAAATTTTTGCTCTAGAAATATAAGCTAGTGTAGTTAGGGTTACAACTTATCAACTAAATACTTTAACTAGATGAATCTCGGTTTAGGTCTCACAAATCATGTTAGATAATGTTGGAATATAATTCACATAATCAAACATATAATAAGTGTTTATCTATTCATATCATGCAATGTTTTAAACCACATAATATTTGTAATTCATGTTGAGAGTTGGATCATAAGGGGAAATGGATGAAAAGTATGATAGGTCCGCCCGAAGCTATCACACCGAGGCCAAGAGCGGATATACCATCCCTCTTGGCCCTCATTTGGCGCACTTAGTCATTCCGCATGGGGTGGTCTCACACTTCATTTTCCTATAAACAATAGAATTCACTTACATTCCCGCATGCATGTGTTTACAATTGGACCATTCCTCTTACTTATATAGATTGTGGAGGTGTCCTTTAATGCACTAAAGGAGCCCTAATCGTCAGGAATTGGAAGAGACATCTTTTATGCAACTGCTAGTGTCGTTTGTCACATTTGGGCAAGGCCACTGCTTCATATAGAAGGACTGCCCTTGTACTACTTTGTAAGGAAGGAATGCCCTTGTAATATATGCAATTGCCCATTTGTAGACTAAGTTCACCAGAGTTCATGTTAGAATACAAATAGCACCTACTTTTACTTCAAACTTTGAAGAATTCTTAGTTGTTTGTTTAGTGTGTTCATTTTCTGATCATTTATGGATCATAGATAGCATTCTTGGATAATTATTTTGCAATTGATTATGAGACACATTCAATGATTGTGATCAAGAAGTGTGTTCTCATAGTGGGTAGGGTATGTGCCATGTTGGTCCATATAATGCCCCACAATGAATCCCTAATGTTTGTCAAGTGCTTTTAATCATTATCAAAGTCATTAGCTCTATAGGGAAGTTTTAGGGTTTGGGTTTAGTGATCTCTATCATCTACGAGTTCATGTTGTTTGTCTCAAAGGTGCAATATGGTAAGCATTGAAAAATTTGCACAAAAACAGTATAATCACATGTTTGGGCCTTTTGATTTAAGTTGAATAGTGTTAAATTTGAATAGGTTATCAACGGAGGCAGTGGCTTATTGATCGAAGTTTCACTCATCACTAAAACCCAATGAAATGAAAAATGACGATTAAGCAATAAAAAGGGTATTGAGAAGTCTTTGATCAAGCCATTGGAGATTGGTTGGCCCAGTAACACTACCTAAATTTGAATGGGTGCACAAGTTAACTTATAAAAAGATAATTGGTTTTGCATGCACTAGATGGGTAGGTAACTTGATAAAGCCTAAATAGCATATTAAAGGCATACAATGAAAAGTGAGGGACATACCTACTAACATTGGTTGGGATCTAACAATTAAGATCTTACATGTTAGAGGTGGAGGGGCCTTCAATTGATCATAAAGACCTATTTTGATCGCCCAATCACCTTACAAGAAAAGGGATGTATATAATGAAGATTGAGTGACCAATTGGCATTGATCTGTTTGACCAAATGCACAAGATAATCCTACATGTACAAGTGGGCCCCAAGATAATTGATGAGATGCTTGATTTGATGTTTGGGGTGATAAAGAAGCAAAGAGACACACATATTTGAATGGGAAATCACTAAAGAAGGTCTCATTTGATTAGTTAATCGTGAATTTTGAAGAGTGTCTCACTTCCAAACCATTAATGGGCTGCTTGTTGATTGTTTGAAAGGAAATGAACCAGGGATCTCATCAATTGGGCTATCACCGAACTTGTATTTGACCCCACATTGCAAATGAAGGATTTTCAAATTCCAATGGGTGTTTACTAGGTGGGTGCACTTTAAACTTATTGCACCCACCATTAATGTACCTACTCTCCCTATAAAGCTCAATATACATAAGATAATGCTCTCATTTTCTTCATCAAGAAAATTATAACCTATAGTAGAGCGAACCAGGGAGCATCCAAAGAGCTGAGCTATATCAATTGGGAAGCATAGGGAGTCAACCTAGTAAGGGAATTTAAGTGAAATAGAGGTGAGTACTAGGTTGTTGGCCGTGATTTTGAATTTAAATCTAAAATTTAAATTTGTTAAGCCCTAGAAATGGAGATGACGACAAGGAAATAATTATACAGGAGGCAAACCCTTTTGAACTTGAGACCTCCATTGTGTCAACTAAGAGAAATTGAAAGGGTCAATGTGTAGAAAAGGATGAAAATCCATGGAAATTCTTCAAGTATGTTAGGGATGATGATAAGAAAGCTACTCTAAGTTATTGAAACAAAGAAAAAATTGGGGAACCCTAGGTCTAATGTGTAAACCTAGGATTCAAATTTTGTGTTTTTGTGTGGTTTAGGGGTATTTTCTATTGTTTCATTAAGATGGAGATCAGCAAGGTGTGTAGATTGACTTTCAAACATGAAGGTGAGCCAATTAGACCTGGATTTGCATCTTTTAGGGTCTTGGAATGAATTGGAATTGATTTGCCTTGATTAACCTAATTAGACTATATGACCTAATATGAAAAATGCAAGCTACAGAAAATTAATAGATTGGAACAAAGAATTGTAGGTAGATCTTGGAAGGGCAGAGTGATGTGTACCTGTCCAGAAAGTTTGATGTTAGTCACTGTAGGAGGACAGAGTCGCCCAAGGGAATTTGAGTCCTTGTAGGGGTGTCCAGCTCTGTTTTTGCACTCCTCTGATGTCAGATCTGAGACCTCCATTTCCACTTGCATACTTGTCCAATCATTGTCGGATAATCTTGTAGGTGAGTTTCCATGAATTGACAAGACGTAGGGTTTTGAATGCAACAATGGATAAATGATGTTCAAACTTCCTTCAATCCTCTTTAAACCTGAAATCTGCACATTCACAAAGAGAAGAAATGTTGTTCCATTTAGGGGCTTGCCTTAGTCGAACCTCGTGTTAGTGTTTCCACTTCCACAATGGCAATGTCAATGATAGGAAAGATAAATGATAGGAAGGAATTATGAATCAACAAAGTGATGCAAATCACCACCCTTCAATGGATTCCTTGAAGGATTGAAGCAATGCACATCACTTCAAGGTCTTGAATTTTGCTTGCTTGCTTGATTGAATTGCTTGGAGACCTACAACAAGGGTTAGCCTTCACAAACAATGATAACATGAACAAACATGACCTCACATAGAATTTGACATGATGTTATGATCATGAATTGCTGCAATAAAGCTCTGAAATGCTGCTCTTGTCTTGCTCTTGACAATAATCTTTGCTCAATATTTTCTCCTTAATGCTTGTTAGATTTCAAATGATGCAATGACTAGGTATTTATAGGCATTTATTCAATTTCCCACAAATTAAATTCCAATAGCCGACATTTGCAAGTTGAATTTTGAATGTTAAAATGCCGACACCAACATATTCAAATTTGGATCTCGGCAAAATAGGGGGACTGGGACACCCAACGGTCCTAGTTCTGGCCCTATTTTCCAAGACTTAGGGTGTCGGGGGAAAATTATTAAATCAATGCTTGCGATTTCTCAGAAAACGGTAAAAATAGGCTATAGAATGCGTAATTTAGGAAATTAGGGACTCAATTAGGCTCAATAATTTAGGGGGAGTAAAACATAGTGTGAAATTGTCAAGGGTGATGATTTACAACGCTACAGTTACATAGGTAGATAATTCTTCTGTTACACCCCAATTGTATAGTTACTATTTACTATTACTGCATAGGGTAAAAATGGATGTAATGTGAATTCTGGAGATGAATAAAATATGCTTGTACCTTGTTATCAATATGAATGTTTTCACGTTTGATGATTGTCTCATTTGATGTTACTTCAGTTGATGTTATCCATGGTGAAATACTGCATTTATGTGAATGAAAGGTTATTGAATTGTAATTATTCTAACTTTGGAGATGTTTATGTATACTGCATATGTTATGAACATTTGACTACCGTGAGCATGTGTTAGTGGATGCAGGTATGTGTTCCATTCCTCCAGGCAGAGGGGAAGTATCACTCGGGAGAAGATCTTGGTTGGGTAACCGGTAAAAGTAAACTATCTGAGCATACACACACCACGTTAGAGTGATTGAATTGAGTCAGTTTGTGGGTTATAAGTAAGTCATCCATAGCTTGTATGTTGCAGTAGGAGTCTTGTTTACTTTTGCATGCTTTTGCGGGTGATGTTATCTGTTTGGTTTATGAGATCTTTCTTGTGCTATTACGATCATATGGATAAGTGGGATGTAGGTGGAAGTATGTTTATATGCATGTACATGCGTGTCAATGGGATCTAACGTATATGCATATGTATAGATATACCACACTTACGCACTCATCGATATGATGTTAACGTAAATGGATGTAAGTGAATCGGATGTGAACATATATATATATATGTATAGTATATACACATATCCATATGTATATACATATCGATACAAGCATACATTGGCAAATGGACATACGCATACGGATGCATCGATATGGTATACCTATATATACGTGTACATAGAGGCGTATACACTTTTATATATATATATATATATGCATACATCTTGTATAATGTGTTTTTTATAATAATAATTATTATTATACATATATGTATTTATTATATGTAAATATATATTAAAATATATTATATATATATATATAATATATATACTTTACATATTGATTTTATATAACTAGAATTCGACTTATTCTTATTTAATAAGAAGTCGATTTATAGAAGACTTCTTTTGATGTTAAATGTCCATGGCTAATTTGTATTGATGTTGGACATCATTTTGGAAGTCGACTTTGAAACATATGCGGTTGTGTAAAGAGCTACGTATCACTAGCCAAGACATGTATGAGAAACGTAGCAATACGTATAAAATCTGTTGGCTTTGACTTGGTTGATATGAGAAATGAAAAAGACGTGGACTTAGTCCAACGCATTTTGTTATCGCGGAATCTAGCAGCGTTCGTTCCACAGATAACCCCCCTACGAAACTTGTCCGTTTCCTAGGTTTGTGAAGTTCAAGCACACAAAATGAGGTGATTTTCAAGCCACCTTGAAATGCGTTCCAAATCCTCAAATAGTTAGTTTGAGCATTCCCCTATGTTCGCCTCGCGAAGACCTTCGAAACAAGCTCCTTTGCGAAGTCTCACTGATCATACTTAGTTAAATTGTGAAAAATGCAGTTGCACTAAAAAGGTGCACTCTTGCTCTGAGCCAAAAAATTGCTAAGTGTTGAAAAGTGTAGGGGCGCTGAAAATCAGTGCCCCTGCATAAAAGTGATTTTTAAAATGTGCGGAAGCACTAAAAAAGTACGCCCTTACACATTTTTTCCAGACTTAGCCAATTTTTGGCTCAGGCGCACTTTTTCATGTCTTTTACACTTTTTGGTTTTCGTGCCATCTTTTATGCCTCAATTAAATGGGCAACTTGAGTTAGGTTTTTAGCTTTTCTCAATCACTTAAAAGTGATTTCATTGTTTCTATTTCATCATTTTTGGTCTTCACTCCATTCCTCTTTGCTGGGAGCGCATCTACCTCATACAAAAACGCGTTTTCTTGAAGATCTCCTTTTCGTGCTAGGGTTTCGAGTCCTTGTTTCAGGTATGGTTTTTATTCGTTTCTCCCTTCTTTTATTCGTCTATGTCTGCATTTTGTTTTGCTAGGTTTTGTAAATACGTTTTTGGTTGTTTTCTTGATTTCTTTGAGTCGAAACGCATTTATCTTTTAAGTCTTTCATGCTCTTCCAAGCACGCGAGTTTCATGCTCCTCCAAACATGTGAGTTTTATGCTCTTCAAAACGCGTTTCTTTCCAAGGGACCTCCGTTCGTGTTGATCTTTCCTCTTGTTTAGATGCGCGTTTTTGGTTGTTTTTGTATCACTATCCTCTCCACGCGTATTTTCCAATTGCCTCTTGATTCTCCATCATTTTTGTGTCTTCTAAATGGAGCGAAATGTTCATTATTTCCAGGTTTCTAAAGAAAGAAATTCTTCAAATCTTTGAATGAGCTTTATTCTCTATACTATGGCGCTGAAATTGGAGCCCTATACACTAAACCAAGTTTCAGTTTTCCAAATCTCCAAATGGCTCGAAGTTTCCATGTCCAAGCGGACTTTTTATTCATCATTGCACATGTTTCATTCTTCACAATGCTGAAGCGCTTAAACTTGTTGTACCCAAACCAAATTTTTTGCTTCATCAAGGCATTTTGCATTAAAAAGTCTAAACCTTGCTAAAATGATGTAAAATACAGTTTTGGGCAATATCAAGCATGGAGTTTTTGTCAATAGTTTGTCAGTCAAAGTCAGTTTTATTGAACAGAACCTGAAGCAGAGACTCAGAATGGAGTTTTCACGATGGAGGAGCATCTCACGACGGCGTTTCACATTGCACACGGTCATTTCAGTGATCGAAACGGAGTTTTTAATGATCAATTTATGAAGATTTTTCAAAGGAAAAGTCAGAAAGTGCAAGTATAGCCCAAGGGCGCCCAGCTTGATGAAGGTCAAGATCTTGTTTAAAATGTTCAAGCATCCAGTCAATCTCTTCAGAATCAGTCTGGCTATCCGTCGAGCTATCCAGCAAAGCTTTTCGAGACCCACAGCTCCGGCAAATAACGACAGAAGTTGAAATTCCTAAATTTCCAAATGTGAGAAATTTGCTCTTTTCAGTGAAAAGCGCGCCTCTAGCCTGAGGGCGCCCATCTTGGAGAGGGGGTAAATCTTGGCGTTTTTGATGGCAGATACAGTCAATTTGTTCTTGACTAGTCTGCTTATCGACGAGATATCAAGCATAGTCATCCGAATCCCAGAATTCCGGCAGCAGTCGTCCGAAGATCAGCTTAAAATGGAGTTTTTCACGTTTCTGAGCTTCTCCGTTTATTCCCAGTGCAAGTACAGGCCAGGGGCGCTGGTTTAAAGGACCCTCCAGATGGCGAAATTTGGAGACGTAGTCTTCCGGACTCCTAATTTAAGACTAGCTCCGCGACCATCCATTTTGGCATCCGACGAGTGTGATCGTGGAGATTCTACCAAGACGTATTCCGCACCTGAACCAACAAACGATTTTCGGTGTATTTTCATAGTCGAGGGCCTAGCCTTTAGGCCTGTCGGATGAGCCCGTTTCGTTCGAAGTCTTCACGGCTATTGAGCGTAATCATTTTATCTATCCAACGAGCCTAGCCGTCCTTCAGGATTTGGCATTCGTCGCGTGGAGGTCTTTAGTGTAATACTGCAAAGTGAGGGATATCCTAAAATGGCCAACCGAGCGGTAATTTTAAATAAAATCGCCTTTCGGTTTTTGGAGTCCCTAGCGCTTTCTTCGTCACCCTAGACTTCTTTGAAATCTCCGCCGTCCAAAACGACAAGTGTTTGGAATCAAAGTATCCAATTACATTCTGGAGGTCAAAGTAGGGTACGGATGAAAGTTCGACTTTCGTCAAAATGACATCAGTGCAACTAAGAGCCAGGGGCACTTTTACTTTTGAAGCCCTTAACATAGCTTTCAGGTGTCGTACATACAGTCGTTGGATGCAGAATGTCTCTAGGCATGCAGTGAGCTTCGTTTCCTGTCAGCAGGGTTTGCCGTTCACCGTCAGCAGCCGTTTGAAGCTTCAGATGGCAGTTTGAGAAATGGCTAAGTCTGGAACCCGTAAAGCAATTTAATCAGGGGCGCCTAATTTTTCAAGGGGTTAAATGATGGATTTTGCAGTAGTGTCTCCCAGCAGACATTTCTTCCTTGTTCGGTAGGCTTTCCGATGAATTCTTCAGATCAGTCTCAGCATCACCCGGTCATCCGGAAATCAGTGTCGGAGTTGGCCAGTCGTGACAGTGCTGTCAGCTATAAAATAGGAAGTTAGTAAAAAGTGAAGTATCTTGAGCAAATGGACGCCTATATGCTCAAGAGATGACTTTTTGGAATCGTTGAAGTCTCACGATGAATCTCAAAGCTTCATTCCGGATTGTCAACTGAAGTTCAAAATATTTAATATTTATTTTGTAATTTTAGCATTAAAATGGCGATTTTCTATTTTTGGCGCCTTTGCTAATTGCATGATAATAAATATTTTATTATTTATTTTAATTTGAACTTCCAGTCAGTACCAGTGGAACTGAAAGGCAACCAATCAGAAGGCTTCTATTTTTAGCTGAGGTTTTAAATCTTGCAGTTGTCAGATTGATGCGAATTTCATCTTGTTTAAGCATGGCGCCATCTTCATTTATTATTCACAAAGCTAAAAGCAAAATTCGTTTTTCTTCAAGGCAAAGGCGTATTTTCAAGCAAAATTCGTTTTTCTTCAAGGCAAAGGCGTATTTTCAAGGGAGATCCGTATTTTTCAAGGCAATTCATATCTTCAAAGTCAAAATTCGTTTTTCTTCAAGCAAAGGGCGAATTCTTTCAAAGCAAAGGCAGATTTCTCATCTATTTGCAAAGGCGAATTCAATATTCAAAGGCGAATTTTAGCAAACCAAAGGAAAATTCTTCATCAACAATCATTGGCGAAGACATCAAAACACTTTCTTTGCAGGTACAAGTCAGAATTATCAGCAGACTTCAGACAAGATGGTGATTTTAGCAGAAGCAGAGCACTAAAAACTTCTTTCTTCTGTCTTAAATTCTTCTATTTCTCGTCTTAAATTCTTTTGCATGTTTGAAGAATTGGCGACTTTTGGCAAAACAAATCATCTGGGTTGATTCAGAATAGCTTCCTCGAGAAAACCCATGTGCCATAATTTTTCAGGAAAATTTACTCCAGAGCATCAATTCTCGAGGCTCTAATTTTCTCAACTGAAAATTCCTTACATGGTTGAGTAGAAGTCAAATTTTCGCAAATATGACATTCTGGGTTGTCTTAGAATCTTCTTCTGGACAAAATCCATATCTCAGATTTTTCGCTGAAAATTGACTTTCGATAGGCTATTTTTAGCTTCAGCAGGCTATTTTTAGTTTTCCAGAAAAGTTGTCAGAATATAGCCGTGTTCACAGTCAACAAGCGAGTTTTTCAGAGTACAGTACACATACTGAATTCAAGACCAAATCGGTCTTAATTCATGATTTCGTTAGAAAAGCTGAGACTGATTTGTATCAAGCTGCAGAAGAGATAATGGCCATCACTTCAGTTACGGAGCCGCCAAAGTTATGAGTCAGTGAAATGCTAGTTTGAGTGTGCAAAGATTGCCAAGATTGCTCAAGTTGCTGACATTCAGATGCTACGCAGTTGACAGCCTCGTTGAGGGGTTGATTGTTCGAGATCACGACCAGTAGACTTCAGTTTCCACCTCTTAGGATAGACATTACACACACGAGTTGAACTTGGTGTTACCCTTTCAAGTTAACTCGATGTTGTCATCACATGCATATCTATTCTGAGATCAGCTTTACACACTTGGAGTTTTATTTTAGGGTTTTACGTTAACTGATGGTAGTCTTCCAGTTAACATGCTTTCAATAAGGATGTGCATGCTCGCACAATTGTCCATTTTAGATTAGATGTTTCGGTTAACTGATGGTAGTTTTCCAGTTAATTGTATAGTTTACTTCATTAGGGTTTGGCAGCAAATCTTGCATGCATTGCAAGAACTGTAGATGACTCAAGGTGATTTTAGGGTTCCCTACACCTTGATGTATATAAATAAGAGTTGTTTCTCATTTGTAAATAACTTTTGCTTGAGAGAGAAATATATGTTGCGCCTACCTTGCCCTCAATATTACTCTTTTGGTATTTGTTCATGTGTCTTCACTATTGCAATTAATTGTTATGCCACATAGGGTTTCAAGAGATTGTAGTGGTGAATTCTTTCCTTAGCTTAGATAAATCTGTTTGGTGCATATTTACCATTGAGGTCAATTGTTATGCCACATAGGGTTTCAAGAGATTGAGATGATAAATCTGTTTTATGTATATTTACCATTGTGATCAATCGTTATGCCACACAGGGTTTCGAGAAATTACGGTGATAAATCTATTTTGTGAATCTTTATCATTATAATCAAGCGTTATGCCACATAGGGTTTCATGAGATTGTGGTGATAAAGCTGTTCGTGAAGTCTTTACTATTTCAATCAAGTGTTATGCCACATAGGGTTTCATAAGAGTGTCATGGTAAATTCTTAAATCTGTTTGTGCCAATAAGTTTGTTTAGATTGAGATGATAGTTGCGCCACCTTGCCTTCAAGTAGAGAATCTAAACTCTTTTATCGTCTGATAGTCAAAACCCTGCTCCATTTCCTCATGCTTTGTTTTCTTGAGGAAATTGGATAGATTTAAAGTAGATAGCTTAGTTGTAGTTAATGATCTATGAAACCAGAAAATCCTTAGCTGCAACGTTCTTGGTTTTCTTAACCTTGTGCCTCTTCCAGCTGAGAACAAAAAGATAGGACTTAGATTACTTTTCTTTTTCATGCATTCCAGCACAACGAGGGAGCTTCCCCTCCTAATTTGAAGAGCACTCATTGCGTAGTGTACATAGCTGTCCGTACAAACCTGCACTCCAGAGGTGTTAGATTTTACGCCAACAAAACTTAATGCCATTACACTTGCATATGAAACTTCCAAGAAGTAAATGTCAGGGCGTTGAATTTTAGCGCCCTGACATAATGAAACTTGTTTTAACACTCCAAGTGCAGGAGCGCTGTTTTTCAGCGCCCCTGCACCAAAGTCACTTTTCCCCAAAGTGTAAGGGCGCTGAAAAACAATGCCCCTGCATTTTTCACTACTTTTTCTCAGAAACATTTCAAAACTTTCTAGTTTTGTCCCGAACCTCGCTCCTTCCACTTTGTGCACTGTTTTGTGTGCCTTGTCATTTGCTCCATGCTTGCTCATCATCGTTGCTCGCTTCACACATCCCCATGCTATTTTTCAACTAACATTTGACTCTATATCTTGCAGTCTCTTTTCAAGATCCTCAAAGTTGTTGATCGTAGATTCAGTTGCTCTCTGATGACTGCTAGAAAACCTCCGTCGTCTTCAAAAGCTAAAGACAAAATGAAGTATAAGTATCAAGGTGTCTATCCGCCGACTGTAGTAGTCTCCAAGGTGGAAGAGATAAAAGACACAGAGGTTGGTCATCAAGACCTAGTTGATTTTGTCGATAAAATTGAGAAGAAGCCTCTTCTTGATTCTATGAGAGAAATTGTACACAGTAACCTGCATTTGGTGTCCATGTTCCCTACTGCTGCACACAATACAAAATTTGTCCTTCAAGTTGCATCCCACTACATTAGGGAGAGCAGAAGTGTGATTCTTCTAGGCACGAGATTTTAAGACTCGACCTTGACTTCTTTGATATTGTGTTTAAAGTTCCATAGATGGAGAAGTACATCGATATCTCGATACAAAAAGCACAAGAAGTCTATGATGCTGATCCCAATAAGGCTAAAAACCTGATAAATAGCCAATGGTTGAAGAGGCCTAGGCAAACTATTTCCAGATGGCCAAAGGGACTCCTGCGAAGTGATTTTAAAGATGATGTCAAAGATATGATCACATTCTTGAGCAGAGTGAAGGGTTTGCCTGAATCATCCACTTTTCATGACTGGATGCATGAATACATCAGAATCATAAGACAAAAAGTTCACATTGATTGGGGCAAACAGATCAGCGATAAAATACATGAACAATTGATCAATGTGCCTTCTACATTAAAATTCTATATGACTTCTTATCTGGTGTATGCAACAACTGTAATGAGGTAATTTCCAAGTCTAGCCACAAAAGGGAATCGGATGCTGGTACCTGTGTATAAATTTTTCTATCAACTGGAATTGAAGGAAAGCTTCCATCATTTCAGGAGGGTTATTGATGCTTTCTTCGCGCCTTTGCTTTTCAATTTTGATCCGACTCTCGAGAGGAGGAAGGTATCTGATGAGGCCTATAAGGCAGTAAGTAAAGTTGGATGCATATTTCTACAATTCCCCAACATTTACTTATTTAAGAGTAGGGTGCTACATTGGTTGCCCTTACATGTTGCCATGATACCCCTTAGACAAGTGGGTTCTCATGGAGATGTGCAGACAGCTGATTTCAGTGCACAAAGAACGAAGAAATATTCACAAGCGTGGATTCAAGTTCCCACTGACAATCAGTAGATATACTATCCTGACTGTACAAAAATCCAAATCGGTTTATGCTAAGATGCAAGTCATGACAATCAGGACCTACAGGTATAGGTTTGATTTTGATTACCGGGATGTCAGAAGGCAATTGCAAAAGGGTCATCATCACAAGTACCGTTTTGAGGAAATTTGGGCTGATTGCAGAGATGAAGAAGCCATTCGCAAAATGGATTATTGCAAGTTGACCGTACAACAGATCAAACTCCTTGATATTGCTAACCTACCAGAGGATTTTATAGATTCTGGCGATATCATGAATGCTGTCTATGATGAACAAGAAATATCTAAGAAGCCATTGCCTGCAATTCATTGGTCTAGAAAAGAAAGTACTAGCATCAGAGAGAGATTGGCACCAATCTTATCCAACACTGCAGAATGCTTAAACAAGCATGGTTTTGAAATGAAAAGTTTTAGAACAGATTCGGAAGGAGAAGAATCCGAAGCAGAAGCTCACCGACAGCAAGAACTCCGCACGAAAAATAAATCAGTGGCTGTTCCCACTTCTTCACGAAGGGGTCCCAGAATCAGGTTTACTGTCGGCAAGAAAGATACCCAGGTCGTCCCAGAAGGAGAAACCATGGAATCTGAACCATCTCGATCCAAAGGTAAAAGGGCTGTTTCAGAGGAGATAGATTCCAATGAAGAAGGTATTTCCAGTGATCAATCCGTTGAAGATGAAGACTCAGCAGAAGCAGACTTCGATGCAGAAGAAGTTTCTGAAAGCGGACAAGAGTCTGAAGAAGAATCTGAAGGTAATTCTGAAGGTGAACCAGAATCGAAGAGACAAGAGGGTGATCAATAGGAACCCAGGCATGATCAAGAAAGAACTATGTCTCCACCTGAGAATGTAGTTGAGGAAATTCCCAGAACGTCATCGCCTGTGATTTCCAGTGTTCCTCATACTCCTCCAAATCCGAGTACTCGTCCACCTCCATTTCCTTCATCATCTATTCCTACCACATGCATTCCTACAACAGAGGTATCCACTATTCCTGCAGCATCGACCGTGCTTGATACTCCCTCGGTGACAAGCATTCACACGGTTGATATTTTGTCAAGTCCTCCATCATCTATTCCTAGCCTGTCATCACCGTCATATGATATCACTTCTAAAACTGAGTTCAATCGGTTCATGAATGAATCAATACGTGATCAACTCAATGTGCAGTCTATAGGAGCAATGATGACAAATACTTTTCCCATTGTCACAATACCAATGGTAACTTCAAAAGTGACAATGACGACAGAGTTGACGGTGAATCTAGAAGTTCACACCTCCTTTCTTCCCCCTTGGTTGATATCTCAAGTGTCGAAGCGGAAGAAACAAATGATTTCTCCAAAGGAGGTCGACCTCGAAGAAATAGTCCCTCCAAAAGCTAAAGGGAAAAAGAAAAGGCGAAACTATACTCAAGACTAAATGTTGACAAGACTGGTCACAAGTATGCGGAGATTGGCATACCACCGCAGGAAGAAGGAGATGTCAATATGGAGGACTACATAGTAACAAGAGTCCAGCTTGGCAAAGTTACTAATGAAAGTGCAAAAGTAGATGCGCAAGTGACATTGGACATCTTGGCTGGAAGACTGGATAAAATGGAACAAGCTCGCAATATGTACAAACAAAGGGTAGAGCATTATGCCACTATTGTAAAGAGACTTGCCAAGATCTTCAACTAATGCACAACTGTTGGCAATGGTGAGTATTGAGGACCCAGCTGTCAAGAAAGCTGAGAAGTTCGCCTCCAAAGGCAGGGTGTTGTATGATTTTGTCGAAAAGATCATAGAACACAGATCTCAGATTATAATTGCTATGGATGAGAAAATTACTCTGCTGTAATGTCCCCTTCTCGTGCTTGACTTCTTCTGTTGACCGTTGGCCTATTCTGGAGACCCGTAGGCTTCTCGGTGGTGAAATTAGGGTTTCTTGGTTGGTGGTTTCATGTGCTCACGGATTGGTGATTGAACTGTGGATTCCTTCTGGGTTTTTCGTGAGCTTTTCGGTGATGTGTTCTTCTTGGCATTCTGAGCACTTTCACGAATTTACTATTTTTAGTAAATTCTATTTCTGGCAGTGGTCCTGTTGGCTTCGGCACGGTTGGCTCTCATCTTTAGACATTTCAGTTGGTTTGATCAATCTTGACCTTGGGAAGCATTTTTGGTGAGATTTGTCCAGTTGATTTAAAATATTATATTTTTAAAGTTATATTTTAATATTGTGACCCCTTGGTCTAGTGAAAACAACTTAAGTTGTTCTTAAAAAGGGGACTTTGAGGGGTGGCGCCTCATGAAGGTATTTCTATATTTCCTTAAGGTTCAAAATCAATTGCTTGAAAAGGTACGCCCATCTTTGGTGAAAGATTATTTTAAATTAAAAGTCAAAATTGCATCAAGACAAAAGGGACACCATCTTTGGAGGGAAAGGTGAAAATTCAAATTTGAAAGTTAGGGTTTCTAGAAGCTTCTGGAAAGTCATCACAAGTTTATAAAAGGAGGTCTTGGTCTTCATTTTCATCATCCAACATCTTGAGTAAAGTTATGCTGCCGAAATGGTGAGAGGATTGCTTCGAGGAATGAATGCGTCCTAGCTAGGCTCAACTTCGTGCTTGTGAGACAGCACCTAGTGGAGAGGTTTGCTTGTTTGAGTGAATTTTGTAGTGAGGATTGCTTTGTTGTGAGTTAATGCATTTGTAGTTCAGTTATTTGCATTTTCATGTTATTTTCTGGAGTTGCTGAGAACATAGCTGACTGTAGTTTTCATTCATATTTCAAAAATACAAAAAGATATCATTCTGGGTGTTACTTATTTCTTCTTGTCAAGGGTGGGTGCCCCTTTGCACCAATTTGCAGATTTTATATTGAAGAGCTTGAATTTTAAGAAGAAAATCGCCCCTCATAAAGCCTGATGCAGAGTGGCAGGGGAAGACAGTCTCTTAAGAGCTTCTCTCAAATACGCTCAAATAAACTCCTTAATACACCATACAACTAATGAGCAAATTAAGCATTATTTTAAATCCACACACCCAAATACAATCAGGAGGCTTGGAAATGACTCATAATCTCTTAACATGGCTAAACTAAGCCAACAAGCAAGACTTCTCACTTTGGAACACTCTTTCATCTATTGCTGCCATATTATGCCTTGTAGCCCTTGTAGCCCTGTCTAATGGACAGTCAACATAAAATCCTTCTAGTGAATGAAACCAGGCCAAACTCACTGGTTTTTGACACTTGATACTATCCTCCACAAACCCTCAAAACCACAAGTTTTGACTCCAACACAAGGGACAATAAATGACATGTTTTCTAATGCTACAAGGAGGCATAAAAGACACTTTTCAAATGCAAGAATGGTTACCTTGGCACACCCCAACACCCCTAAGCCAATGAATTCATTCCTATACCTTCAATAAACTCATTCCAACTGCTCCCAAGCAACACAAAACAGAAAGCTCACAAATCTTACCTCAAATCAGATTTTTGCAACAAATTTTGGCTTGTCACATAGAGATGCCAAGCCTAGGGTTGCTCAAAATTTGCACCAGAACCCCTTCCATCCTCCAAGAACTTCAAGAACATAAATTACATGATCTTCCTCGCCTTCCCACCAAAAATCAGGCCATGAGCAAGTGGAGAAGGCGAGTTATAAAGCTTTTTAGACCAAACCTGAATTTTGAGGGTTTTCCAGACCACTTTCAGTAAAACGCGAATATCTCTTTCAATTCTTAATGAAAAAGGCTCAAACCACCACCAAAAGAAAGGTAGTTCAATTATCTGTCGATCCATTATGGTCTTCAGCCTGTATAGTACATAATAATTCCGTACCACGTGTTTTAGCAGCAATTTTACACACAGAAAATGAAGGAAAACAGGGTTTCTTTTTATTCAAACTTTCTCCAAACTTCAAAATCAACATGCCTCGACCAAAAGAGGCCTATTTCAACCTTTGAAACCTCTTTCCAAATCCATCCAACTGATTTTTGAATTAGTTGGATGTTGGAAACAACTAATTTTTAAAATATTCCAAACTAGACTCCTAATTGCCTAGTTAAGGCAATTTATACTACTCTCAAGAAGCCCACTTACAATAAACATTTAAAAGGTGTTAAAACACCACAAAACACATCAAAAACATCAAGGAGACTCCCCTCAAATACCTGGTTGCACCAAGGCATCTTAATTCCTTAAATTGCTTAGATGCACCAAGTTCACATGGTGAGGAAGGAGACCTTATTCTTACAACTAGACTTGACTTCAAACCCAAAACTTGTTACAAGACATGGAAGATGGTTCTTGGAACCTTATTACATCCCAAACTTCTTGACAACACAAAAAAAAAAAACAAACAATACATCCAAGAGGCATGGAGACCCCAAGGTGCTCCCAATTACATTATTATTAGTCTTTTTTAGACCTTATTAAGCCTAAATAAGCACAAAACATTCTTATTCCATCCTAGAATTCATTGTCATCATGAAATTTGTTGAACCTTCAAGGACTCTTTTCCCTTTCATTCCAAGGTGTAGGTTCCCCTGCACCAAAGCCGTACCATTCTTGATGCCTTGGGATTTGTGCAGAAAATAAATAACATCATTTAGGTTCTGTTTTGTGTCTTCATCATAGGCGCCTTCATCATAGGAGTTGTTTGCATCAGTTTTCATGCATTTTGGGTGAGTAGTGAGTGTTTTGTGAGCATATCATTGAACTACTGTACTACTGGTTAACAGTTTTCAGTCCTTACTTTGTCATAACAGCGTGCATAGAATGCTTCATTTGAGTTTGGTTTGGAAGGATTGACATTGAGAGGATTTAAGGATAGCATTATACATTGTTGCAATATTGAAGACACTCATATCTTGTGCTTAACAGATAAATCTCTGATATTGTAAGCTGAACAGTAGTACTGTCAGCATCTTTCACTTTCTTGCTAATCTCATATTTGTAACTGCCCACTGAATAAGTGGAAGAGGCTGGCTTGCCCCCTGTTTACTTGATTTGCATAGTAATTTCATAAGTCTCCGCCATATGGTCGCCTCATCTCCATCATGGATTGAGTAGCACATACTTGGTGTTGAGTTATTTTCAGTATTGCAATAGATAGGGATCCTTTGACCATGGTTAGAGTTCTTGTTTCAGCATTTCCTTTAAGATCCTCTGACCAATGCTCACACCTTGTCCACATCGGGATCCTGGTGTACATTATGGTTAGAGTTGCTTTCAGCATCGTTTTGGTTTATGAGCTAACCTTAACGGGTGCTTGTTAATTGTAACTTGCAATTGAAAATTCGAAAAAAAATTGGCTCAGTATATTTCATCTGCTAACCAAGCTCACCACAGAGCTTGATAAGGAGAAAAGTGTACTTTCCCAGGAGCGCAAAGATATGGAAAAATGCCTGCTGTCATGGTCACAGATGAAACAGGTAAAGCTCAGATAATTGGTGGAAGCCAGGGTAATTCCTGATAAAGAAAAAATCATTGAGGTAAGAGAATCCTTGAAACATTGAATTCATGTAATTCAATCTCTTGCGGAGTATCTCCACCAAGTGCAGGAAGATGTCGAAGGACATCGTGTGATTCTTGAAAAAGGTATCAAGGAGTTACTAGGACAACTTCTTGAGGAAAATCGTATCTTCCTGCCAGCCACAGAAATATCCCAGATCTTCAAAGAAGCCATCATGAAGTTGATTGACATCATAGACTTTTTAGAAGCCTCTCTGAATGTCATTTGTGATACAAGGCTCACATTGGATAACCTAAAAACGCATCTTGACAGGTGCAAGAAGGTTCACTCATTTGCCATGAGATCGATCACGAGAATTCATACCATTGTGGATTACACCGTTGGTCCGGATTAGAAGTTTGTGCAGGAGACCAAGAAGAAATACGAAGACTTTCGCACCCAGAGCAAGGAAACATGAAGGTTCCTGATCTCTAGTGTTAGACATTTTTGATGCTTCCCATTATGCGTCTTGTAAATATTTCCTGACATTTTATATGTCTTTTTGTAAAGTGTAATTGCACGAAGTTCGAGATGTAATTTCATTAAGAAAAATTACACTTTGACTTTGGTCAAAGTTAGGTGAGATCTCTTAAAATCGCTCACCCAACTTTCCTTGATTTTCTCAAATTAGTTTCCTAATTTTGCTCTTCCTTCTTTCTATATATATGAGGGATTTCCATTGTATTGTGGATCCTTTAGTTTTTTGCAACGAAGTGCTGCTCAATTTGCAACAAATTGTGAAACTTTGTGTTCATATTTTGTGAATCTAAATCTGATCAATAGAGGAAGAAATTGCATACCAGACTTTGCGTTGGATCGATTGTCTTTTGAATTTGATTGAGATTGTTGGTGATTAGCTCGAAATCTGAAGGACTCTAAGTAATTCATGTAAACTTTGTGTTACATCCTTTATTTGGATTTATATTTGTGTTGTGTTTAACTATTGTTGAATGATCTACAAGACTTTGTGCTTGTAATTGTTCATGCTCTTTGGATACTTTGGTTGGATGATCTACAAGACTTTGTGCTTGTAATTGTTCATGCTGTTCGAGGAATTGCTGCATCTAAGAAGACTTTGTGTTTCTAATGCAACAAACAATACGTCCTTCACAAATCCACCATTGAAAAAGCTACGAAACAACTTTGTGCCTTCATGAGCTTTCCCTTTTCTTTTATTTGTTTATTGTTTATCACTTCTAGTATCTCTACGCTTTGCTTTGACAAGATAGAGATATTGGCATTACTGCTCGTTGAACGTTTAAGTTTATTGTGAATTAAGAACTTCCAACAGTGAAGCATTGTAAACATCTTCTCTGAAGAAAGAGAGAAGGATGAATGTGACACAGCCCCCCCACTTCGTAAGTATTGTGTACATTCTGTAATTACTTTATTTGTTTTACTATAGCTTCTGTCAGCAGTAAGAAGGGAACCTCCCCTTTCTGAGAGGAGAGATTTATATCTCACATAGCTGTGGCTGAAGTCCTAGTTGTGTAATCTATTGAAAAGTTGATTACATAATTTTCACCCAACACATTTATATGGTTTAGTCGACTCAACCCATAAAACAGTCGATTCAGGTTATGTGTTGTTGAATTATCATTGACATATTCTTATCACCTGAGAATCGTGCCAACTTATTGGTTTTGGCGCCACCTCTGTTTTCACTTTCCTATAGATGTCATTTTGGGAGAAATATTCGAATTCTCCATGGGCAGGTTGAAATAATCTTTTGAATGCTGTCAATAAGAAAGTCAATCTGTTAATGGTTAATGCTGAGTCTGAGCTTCATCTGTTGCCACCTTTATGCTGAATCATGTTGCATGAAATTGGTGTCATTCTTCATGCCTTAACTGTAGGAATTCTAGAATGCTGGCTGCATTATAAATAGTCACACCATCTCACTTGTAATGCATTCTTATTCATTCTCGTGATCATTATTTACTCTCATTCATAACCTTTCTCATTATCTTGTGTGAACATTATTTCCATTCTTCCATTTCACTTGAGAGAGACGTATCATACCAAGAGCTATACTTCACTTGCTGTTTATCATATTTGAGTTTTTACCAGACAGTTTCATCTGTTTTATGAGTGAGAAAGGAGTGAGCTTTTGTGAGGAAGAGTTGTCTTATTATTTGAGAGAAGTGTGCTATCAACAAGAGAGAGAGAGTTGTGTTGGGAAGCTTAATTAAGCTGAATTATTATTGGAGAAGGCTGCATTTTCATCATTATTTGGGATAAGTGATAACATGCATGGGAATTTCTTATCATTTACAAGGGTTTATTGTGTTTTCTATGCTGCATGAAATGTCTTTTTTGTTTGTGCAATAGAAGTAATTATGATTGTCTTCTAAAAAAGGGAATTGAAGCCTTCTATCTGTATTTATACTATGATTGTAAGATCTCCATTGTTACATCCCAAATTGTGACGTTACAATTTACCATCACTCGATAGAGTAAATGTGAATTCTAGAGGTGAATTAATGATGCTTGTACCTTGTTTTCACTATGAATGATGTTTCATTTGATGTTATTCTTGGTGAAATACTGCATAAAGGAGAATAGAAGGTTATTGATTTATGAATAATCTAACTTTTGAAATGTTTCATGTAATCTACTTCATTTTGAGCATATGACTCCCGTTGTTGTGTCATGATGTGCAGGAAAGAGGATCAATCCTCCAGGCAGAGGAGAAATATCACTCGGGGAAGAACTTGGTCGGGTAAGCAGTAACGAGTACCAAATGAGCATACACACACGTCAGTATAGGTTCTGAGAAACCAAGTCAGATAAGTTAGTCTAGAAAAGTCATCCATAGGCTTAGGAGTTTGATTTACTTCCTTATGCTTTATATGATGTGATTGATTAAATTTCAGTCTGACTATACTGTGAATCCCTGTGAATGAACGAAATAGAAGGAATGTGGTAAAGGTCGAATAGGTACGTATACACATGTATACACTGTATACACATATCTAAATGTATAGACATATCAATACGTATGTATGTTAAGCAAATGGATATGCTCGTACATATGTATCGACATGTATATACGCATATATATGTATATACATCGAGTATATGTAGACATGTTTACACGTACACATTCCGCCTAATATCTTGATATAAATGATATTCAAGTATTATTATCTAGAAGATTTAAATATATATTTATATATATAATATATATATTAATAAGGTGATTATATATATATATATATATATATATCAATACATAAGGAATGTATAAATAATAATATATTTGTATATTTTATTAATTAAATGTATTAATATTAAAATTAATATTTATTTATATATAAATACGTTTATATATAAATAAATATTAATGTTTAAAATAATACATTAATAAATAAAATATGCAATTAGAAATTATTAAAACAATTTCAATTTCAAAGAATGAAATTCGCATTTTATATTTTAAGTGTTAAAAATGGAAGAAGGAAATTCGTAATTTGTAAAATGTGGAAGTTTAAATATTAAAAGGTAGCCATATGAAGTATTTATCATATAAACAAAATACATTTGAAAAGAATCGAACTTCATTTAAGGATACATTTGAAAAAGAATCGAACTTCATTTAAGGAAACATTTGAAAAGTTCGAACTTTAGAAAATGAATGAAAATAAAAATGAAACTCTCCCGTGAAATGGCGGAAGTTCCTGCGCAACTGGAAATGAAAGAAGACATTTTCAAAGCTCAAAAAACCAGGAAATAGCAACGAAATACTGAGTTGTATCGATTGGAAGCTTGACCTAGAACGCAGCAATAATATCATGAAGAGTTTATACGCCTGGCAGCAAAACGTGGCTGTAGGTGGCGTTTTTATTTGTAGAGTTGAAATATTCCTCATCTGCTGGCTCCAAAGAAGTCGAATCATCATGGAAGAACATGACTGAGGGTTTGAAAGAATGACAAGTGACATTTTGACTTAGTAAACATGGTAATCTGTCAATTTACATGCCCAGAAATGGGGAAACTGTTTTTAATTCGGCCTATAAATAGTTCACAAATCTTCATTCGAATTCATTCTTGTGCTTTCTCATTTGTGACGTTTATAGAGAATTTATACACTGCAAATTGAGAGCTAGTTTTGTGAGTTGTGTTATTATTCTGTATCAAAGTGTTCAGTGAGAGTTGAGTATTCTCAATTGTAGTTTACTGTGAGATAACAATAGCATTCTTTATTTGGAGAATTTCTGAGTGAGGAAACTGTTGGCTGGGATCAACAATAGAAGATTGCTGGTAGAGGATTACTGGAAAGGAGCTTATACAGGCATGTTTCTTAATTAAAGATTAAAACTTTGAATCATCTTTCTTTACTGTCTTTAGAATTGCTGGTTGCATTGAGGTGAAATAAATAAATTGTCCCTAGCATTCATTTGTTGTTTGATAATCTATTATTGCATAATGATTTAAGGGACTTCATTTTATGCAAGGGTAAAAGATAGGGAATGACAAGGTAACTAAAGGAGATAGCTTGATGCATTTCAATATATTCAATTTGGTTAAAGAAGATTGAATAGGAATTGGGGTTTTGAATAGAAGAGATTCAATGTGGTTAAGAAGGATTTAGTAGGAAATTGGGGTTTTGAAAAGAAAGGATTCAATTTGATTATATGCATTAGTAGGAAATTGTATGCATTGTATTACAAGACTGTCTCTTGTGTGTGATGATTGATTGGTAGTATTAAACGGTTATGCAATTGTTTGGAGTTTCAAACTTGTATGATCTCCGTATATGGAGAATACGTAGAATATGTATTAATTTCTAGGAACGAAATGATGTCAATACAAAGTGTATTCCTAGCTTGTGTTATTAGGTTAACATTAGGAAGCTTCTCTCCTAGGATAAAGATTTCCGGAAACAGGAGATAGGATAGTAAACACTTGCTTAAAGACTCATTTCCAGTAAATTGTTTGAGGTAGGAAGTCTGGGGTAAACTGAACCCATTGAAAGACATAGCCTACGCGTAGAGTAAGTTAGCCCTAAGTCAAATCGGCCCTGAGTAGTGTTTATGATAGATGACCTTCATTCGAAGTACTGAATGAGAATACTTTGGCCAAAGTAGTGAAAGGTACGACTGCCACATAGACGTGAGTTAGTTGAGACTACACTGTCAATTCATTGTGATCCGGGTACTAGATCGAGATTGTGAAATAGCAAGGTTCTAGTTGTGTAGGACACAACACTATGCTCAGTTGGTAATCGTTAAAGGATACCCTACCAATCTCTTCTTTGAAGGGAGGGCCGTTCATTGCAAAATGATCGTGCGGGGGACCGCATTATAAGTCCGTGGTTGGCGGAAAAGCGCCCGAGTGATGTTTCTCCTCCACAGCAAGCGGCCGATGTACCAAGATTTGAAAGGAAGGACTCCTGGACATTCTTACTTCTATTTGTGCAAAAGCTTACGAGCTATGTATGTAACTGTATTACTTTTGTTCTCTGATTTGTATTTGCAATGTAAAAGAAATTCGTGTGGAAACAGATTGTAACTTGTACGCATTTATCAATAAAGAAAGCAAATTTTTTTTTATTGTATCATCTTTGTTACTTGTTACCTTTACATGTAAAAGGCGAGAATTGGAAAATTTTAATTTACGCAGATTTGGGTCGTTACATCCATAATAGGAGAATGATGCTTATGTTAGTTATTATTTACTAGGCTTGATTGAATGCAAGAGTCACTTGAAGTACACCTAGCTAAGTTATTAAATTAACTAGGAAAGCTTGTGTTACTCGTAGGATAGTAATCAAGTATGGGAGGGAGCTTGTGTACTTACTTGTTAAATAGATTCATTACTAAGTAGATTAGTATGTTGTAGGTTAGTCTGGGATGACAGATTATCCATTGAAGGATAATACCTATGCGTAGTGTAAGATAGCCTTAAGTCAAATCGGCCCTGAGTAGTGTATGTGATAGATGACTTCATTCAAAGTACTCAATAAGGACACTTTGGCCAAAGTAGTGCAATGTCTGAGACTCCACTTAGTTGTGTGATTATTGAGACTACATTGTCAGTTCACAGTGATCGAGTATTACATGGTAGTTTGGGATTGTTGGATTGCAAGGTTTTAGTTATGTAGGACACAACACTATGCTCAGTTGGTTGTCGTTATCGATTACTCTACCAATCTCTTCGTCGAAGGGAAGGGCCATCTATCAAATGATAGATGTGCGGGGGACCGCATTAAGAGTCCGTGGTTGGCGGAAAAGCGCCTGAGTGATGCTTCTCCTCCACAGCAGGTGACAGAAGAATCAAGATTTGAAAGGAAGGATCCTGGATCGTCTTACTACTATTTGTTCTAAAGCTCTATGAGCTATGTATGTATTTGTATGTTTTCATACTATGATGTTTATATGAAAAGAAAAGGAATACATGTTGAAATATGTTTTGTATCTTGATGGGAAATTATCAATAAAAGAAAAGAAATTTTTTATTACCATGGCTTAATCACTTGTTTATTTACTCGTTTGGTGCAAATTAAGAAATTTTTACTTTATGGAAGGGTTAGTATGTTACATCTTTCATGCTTGATCTAGAGGTTGTTTAATGGTCCACATTAATAGTTGGGAATATGATTTGGGGAAAGTGGTAGTGCCCAATTGTTTTGAGAATCCTAGCATTATCGCTTGGATGATTGATAATTATAATAAATGGCTATGGTAGTTAAATTTTTTGAAGGTAGTGTTGGACTTAAACATGGAGGCAATTCGTTGGGCTTTTAGGAAACCATCCTAAAGACAATATAATATGCATGAATACATTTATAGGAATGTGGAGTTGCATAAACACATCTATGATCTAGAGAATGAGCCTTATACTTTGAGGACCTTGACTTATGACATGGTTGAACCCTTTGATATTGAAATATTTGATTCCTTAAGGGTGATTTTGTCTTTTTTTTATTAGGTTGTGGGATATAACATAGCTGCAAAAATCAGTTGGGAAAAAAATCAGCAAATCAAAAGTATAAGATTTTAAATTTTTTTGGGATTTAAATGGGAAAAATTGGATTTATAAAGCTTGTAAAAAAATGTAGACGAAGGGACAAACTTGTTTTTGAAATTTAAAGGCATTTCAATAGCATAGAGATATAGAGAGCAAATCAAATTTAGAGTTTAGCGCATGAATTGTGGAATATAATTTTTTGTTTCTCATGTTCATATCGCTGATTACATTGCATTGCACAATGAATACTTTATAGTGCACAGATAATTAGATTGTTTACTCACTTATTCTACTTGACAAGTTACAGAGTAAACGAAAATAACAGAACACAGAACATGATATAAAGTACTTGCACAGTTCATGAAGGATAAAACTTGATTCTCATTCATTCGCAGATTTGCAACGAGTACATCAAAAGCATAACGGTCTCCGACTATGAACAATAAGGGCATATAAATAGTCTGCCGATGTTGGTTAAGAATACCAACTCTTGGTAACTATCATCCGACTACAACTGTTGGGGATTTAACACGTAAAACCAAACATAATCATTTATTTACTTACTTACTATCGGGCTGACAAAAACATTTTCAATTAACTTTCAGCCGACTACATCAGCCCCTCCAAAAAGAAATTCGTCTTCCATACGACAAAACAACAAAATGGGGGACTATACTATAGAAAAGTAATCACTGAGAGGAAGGAGGTTGAGAGGACAGTAATCATGTGAATCCATTTGACTTAGTTGTCAAGAAAATTTGCATTGCTCTAGGAGCTTCATATTCATTAGAGCTATCTGTTGCAAACTAGAAGGTCCATGTTACGATGAGAGCATTGTTGTTGCTAGATATCTTTCATATTTTTGCTCTAATTAAGTTTCTGATCTGCACATGTATAGGATTGTTAGGGACAGCCAATTCCTTGAATTAAAGTTCTTGTTTGCCTTTGGATTTTTCTGACTTTTATGTAAGGTCATCTAAGGTCTTAAATATAACCTTTGGAACACCTCCCATGACCTTGCAGAGTCAAAAGTGAGGTGAGGATACCACATCATGTTGGGATTGGTTTCCTTTTGTGCCTTAGTGAAAGATCAAGGCAGGGTGATGATCTCATGTCCTGCGATTGTTGATTCTAATAAGTCTTGAGGTGCAAGACCAAGAACCAACATGCCCCACCGTAATCTAAGCACACTCAAGCGTGAGGGATGGCGTCATCTGCTATAAAATCTACCCTGTTGTCTTAGCACAGGTATAGATGCAGGATACTAGGCATAGTTGACCTTAATAATATCTTTCCTCTCCTTCAACGCTTTACTCATGCACCTGATATAGTAAAAAAACAATTATCTATTTAATTTAGTGAGCACATTAACAGTTTGCATTCATGATTTATATGCTAGGAAAAGTTCTGCTCTCCTCGAATTTGATTATTGTCATTCCAAATTATATATCAAGAAGTCCTTTCTGTATTTTCAATCTTGAAGAGAAAAAGACTTTTCATTGGCTATATAATTAATTGAACTTTAGTTAGCTTAGAAGATCCATTATGAGTCAATACAACTCCCCATGTGTCTGACAAGTATTTCTTAAATGATTGCAGATTTTAATCCTTGCAGATGAGTCAATGGATGGCTCAGTTGTCCAGGCAGATTCTCAATCTCTTGCTACACTATTGCTAATCCGTGATATTCAGGTCTTTACTTACATATTGACTTCTTTTCTATAGCTCTTATGCTTGGTGTCTGTTAGTTCAATTGCTGAAGCCTAAAATTATAATATATAAAGTATTAGAATTTTTGAGTCTTGTCATAATCTCTTCTACAGAGTTCTTTTTTGATTTGATACTAAATTCCCCTTGTGAAATAGCTTTTGTCTTAGTTGCTACCTTGTCTGTTAGGATATGCTGCATCTAGTGAGCTGGATGTGGTATTGTACCTGATTTCAAGACTCTCATGTTTCCTGGGGATTTGAATATGCGGCTTCATCATGTTTGCATAAACCATTGTTATATTAAACTGTTTGTCAATAATTTTGGTGTTTGCATAAATGTGTAAAGGTCCCATTTTAAACCATTATTATTATACAAGTAGTTTGCTTTATTTTTTTATAATTTGAACATCTTCCTTTCCTGAAAGCCAAAATATAACACTCCAATTTCATGTGTTTCTTAGCTGTATTATTTCTCCCTTCTTTCAAGTTGGAGTGCAAAGTTACATCATCCTATGAACATTGGTGTGTTTTGTTTTCATAATAAAGGTGAAACCTACTCTAAATCTATATTGGCAAAAGCATCGCCATCTACCACAGTACTCCATTAACAACCTCTCAGGCATTACAATCTACCACAATGCTCTATCGACAGGTTTACTAACTTTGTCCATACTGTTAAAACAGATAAAATGGATCTGTTATTTAATAGGAAAAACTTTTTTGTTTTGTTTATCAAGTCGATGAAAGAGACTCATTGAATGCTAATATTCGATAGAAGATGAGCAAACTGCAATGAATGCATATTATTTTTGTTTTGCAGTCTAAGCGCTTGCCTTTGGAAGTCAATACGACTCAAGTTCATCAAGCAAATAATTCTGAAAACTCCTGGATTGGCGAAATGCAACAGGCTTCTGTCAAATCAATCATTATAAGTGAAATCCTAGATTCTAGAACTAAAAACCTTTTAACTGTATCTAGAATCAGTGATTATGTTCTCTCAAATGAGCTTGTTAGCATGGCATTAGCTATGGTGGCTGAGGACAGGCAGATCAATTGTGTATTAGAGGAACTATTTTCAGAAGAGGTACAATTCTCTTCATCTTGCTATTTCATTTAGGAAAAAATAAAATTGTAAAAAATTCTCTCATTCATTGAGTTTGGATGCTTTCTAGTTGGAAACAGTTAGCATTGTATTTCCATCTGACCCTGCTGCACTTTGAAAACAGGGAAATGAGATGTACATACGTCGTGCAGAGTTTTATCTGCATGACGGGGAAGAATTAAATTTTTATGAAATAATGGTACGTGCACGACAAAGGAGAGAAATTGCTATAGGCTACCGTTTGGCATCTACAGACCAACCAATCATCAACCCACCAGACAAAGGCACCCAACGGAGGTGGTCATTAGATGATTATTTTGTTGTTCTTGCCGAGGATGAATAAATTGCTTTGGTTGACAGCTTGAGCTAAATTGTTCCCCAGGAGAGATTGAATTCAAAGAATTTGTTTGCAGTTCTTATCTAAAAGTTGTTCAAAATATTATGGACTGTGGAAGCTTAAAGTCTCTAACCTAGTGGTCCCATGGAGGGGGGACTTTCAGTATTCACTGTGTGGTTTTTCTGAGAGAATTTTGGAGAATCTTGCAGATGAAATGGTCCCGTGGTACCTTATAATTTTCTGCTCAGCTACAGAAATTTGAAATTTTAGATTAACTCCAAAAATCTATCTGAAAATTTTGAAGGATAATGAAAAAATTAACTTCAAACTCCATCCAGTTGCCATTGGGCTATAAACTTCTGAAAATTAGTGAAGTGGGTGTTGCAAAGTTTCAGCCCCTGCTCCCTGGCACCCACTCAAACTTTCCTTCTAAATCATGCCTGCTCCATAATATTAGTTAAACATATATTTTTTCCCTGCATCCTCCATTTAGCAGTTTCTATGAAGTTGTCTGCACAGAAAACATAGAAGCTATCAATCATCATATTTCTTGGGACATGATACAGATAAGAGGTACAATCAGATTGACTATTATGACAATGTCTACACAATGCAACTACATCCATGATTGGTGGAACTTGGTGCCAAGGAGGAAGTGAATACTAGCTTCTAAGGATGCTGGTGGTACACAGTTCCATGTTGGCCTGAGATTCAGTGTCTTAGGACTCCGAAGCATATCATGTAAGATGCGATCTCTCAGAAATCACTTTCCTTCTGAATTTTCTGGAGAAAAATTGCATGTTCTATAAAATACAAAACATTACTGGTAATCTATTTGTATGAAGCTGCTTTGATGGTTCATGGCATCATTTTTATGAACCAGGAATGATGTTATAAACTAGAAGTGAGATAAGAATCCAACAAAGGAGCTACACTGCTTTTTCACCTTTGGGCTGCTAGTATTTTTGAATATTACATGCCGGTATGTTTCTATATAATGCAGTCCCAGCTAACTTGCTGGTCAAGTGTCATACCTTTTATGCTTACAGCCAAATATGGTACCAACTAATGCAAACATTATTTTGTTGTCAATGGAATTTTGTAGAACATCACATGCCTAAATCCCCAAATAATCAACAATCAGCACAGTAAGAGAGATTATATATTACTTTTTCTATCAAGCTTCTTGTAAGGTTCAAAACAGCATCATATGTATTTTTATATTACCTTGGTTGTAGGAAACAGCAGAATACCTGTATCTGTTTGGAAATATTCCAGTTGGATTTAAGTACGGATCCTAATCGGAAATGTTTCACATTCTCCTGAAACACAATAACAAAATAATGGAAAATAACAGCAAATAACTTTGGGTGCTGCAATCTTTCATGAAGTATCAGCAAATAACAAAATATCATATACAAGCAGAAGAATATAGTTAAATTGTCTCCTAAAATGTGATTTGGATTATGATCTAGTGTTGCATTTTCCACTTGGAGGATTTCTTTTTTTGGTTGATGCAATTCAAGGTATTTGTTGATACTTAGATCTCATTTTGAATGTGACTTAGTAAGGTAGGGCAGGTTTTAAGGTGTCTATTACTTGCAAGTTTGTTATTCAAATGCAGGGTTCTGTCATTTGTTTGAAGTTTGATGCAAAAAATGATCATGATTGTAAGTCTGCAGTATATTAACCCGCAAGCATGCAATGATGATCTTCCTGATAACTCAAGGGATAATCAGTAACTGAAACTTGCCAATCCTCCAAAACCTGGATACTCGCAATAATAATCTGAGCTTGGTCAATTGAGAAACCGGCATGGATGACACAATCAACCAGGACTCATTTGATTTTGAGTTGATTTTGCCAGTTTATGTAGCACCAAATGAGCTCTGTAAAACTCATCAAATCTGCACATAGAACTCACGTCTTATTGGGAAAAAAAAGAAGAAATGAGGAAAACCGTTAAAACATTTGAAGCATACATTTTTGAAGAGAGGATATGTGAATCATTTCAATTAGAAATCACTATTTTTTCCATATTTTATGAAGTTAAAACATAAAAAAAGAACACAGAAAAATTAGTTTTTGTTTTCAATACTGAACTTATGTGGCTTGATAATGAGGAAAACCACCAGTGGACCAGATGTTCAGATAACAGGGGCATTAATCATTTTGGTGAAGAATTACTAACCTTAACTGGCAGTTGTGGTTTTATTATTTGCAATGGTATGGATAGGTGGAAGAAATCTGAGAATTACACAAGTAAAACCTACAATGGTGCAATTGTTGTAGATTATATCATTTACTTACAAAGTTTGATTGGTAGGATAACAAAGGTAGTGACATAAGATCCTCCTACAGAATTAAAATCATATAACAACCCAATTTGTACAATGCTATTTTGGCGGAAAGGTAATCAGCATGTTGTACCCCAAATTAAAATTTTTGCTATCCTTAGGCATTTTGAAGAAATGAGTTAAAATCTGTTAAATTTGTTAAAAAGGTCAAAATTTGGGATTGCATGTTTTGCATGAGGGGTAAAAACTTGAAATTTTAAAAATCTGACGATTTGGGTTTGCTTAGAGTGACCAAGTCTACAAAACTCATCCCTATTTTTTTAGGAAAACTGCTATTTTTAGAAACTATCTAAAAATAGTATCTTTTTTTGGGTTTCTTTCCAAACAGATACTGGCAAAACTTTATAAAAATAGAAAGTTGGTCCGTTAGGGTTCAAACTGATTTTGATTGGCTTAAAATACTTCCTCATTAGGTTGGTGCAGTTAGAATCACAAAACGACCAGTTTTTCCCTAGTGGGTCTATTCTGCTTTTTCAATTTCAAAAAACATTTCGGGAGTTTCAAAAGTCATCAATGGAGGCTAGTCAGTTGTTAGTGAAGAAGGGTGCCCAACTTGCCATTCCTTACTCAAAATTTTCAAATTTTCAAAATTGCAAGATGAAAGATGGATGTACAACTTCAATGCACAAGCTGATTTTAGGGTTTGGAGGATTAAAGCAAAAGAAAGCAGAGTTATCTCAAGCCCTAAATCTATTTAAGACATCTCTTCCATTCAATTTTTATCATTATTGCAGGTTGCGTCCAAGGGAGAAAAGTGGAGCAACAACTTTGATGATTTATTTCAAGATTCAAGAGCTCAAGGTTGCTGATTTTCAAGAATAATTTTCAAACCAGCAACATAAACCCTTGCTTTTTCATGCATTTTTCATTCAGAACATCAAATTTTTGAAGAAGGTCAAATTTTTCAATTTTCAACCACCTGGGTCTACTCAACTCATATTTTTGAAGAAGTTTTCTCAAGTTGCAGTAGTTGCTTTTTCTTTGCATGTCAGTGAAATCTTCAGAGTTTGCAAATTTTGATCATCTGGGTTCTCTTGAAACAGTCTTCTGAAGAAAACCCATATCACAACATTTTTTTTAAAGAAAATTTCAAATTCTAGGGTTGGCTGCTTTTTCAATCAACCCTTAGTGTTTTTCAAATCTGATCAACTAGGTTCACTCCAAATTGTATTATGAACAAAACCCAGGTGCCAACTTTTTTGGTGAAAAATTGAAGAAATTAGGGTTTGTTTCTTTTTTAGTCTACACTCAAAATTTTTAAAAACGGACGATCTTGGTTGTCTTGCAACGAAATTATGAGCAAAACCCATATCTCAGAAAAATTTCCAAAAATTTGTCCATTTGAGGAAGAAAAACCAGTGTTTTAAAAATAGTAAGTTGCTCAAAACTTGTTTGAACCTAGGCAAGTTTACAGCCATTCTTCAAGGTTTTCAAAATGGAATACACTCCCAATGATTTCAAGACGAAATCAGCTCTCTACCATGAATTCATCAAAACAGTTGAGACAAACTTGCATCACATCGAGCCGGTGTTTGATCTACACACTTTGGAGAGCGCAGACAACACTACAATCATAAACCTAGGACACTTTGGACTCCTCGCAACAACATCCATTCCTATTTCAGTTCAAAGTCTCGAGTTTGTAATCGCTTGCTTCAAGCATTACAATTCGGCGACACAGGAGATCCAGTCAGTAGATGGAAAATTGATTTGTAGTTTGAAACCTGACATGATTGAGAAATGCTTCTTAATTCCCCCTTGGCCTGAAAGTGTCACTATCTCTAAGGGCGAATGTGAGAGGATATGGGAAATGCACAAGGACAAGTACAACAAGAAGATTGCACATAAGTGGATGAAAGAAAAACATAAGACTGCCAAGTCACATTTCCATGATGTCAGCAAGGTTCAAGAAAGCGGCCAATGAGGTTGAAAATTTCCTAAGATCAATTGCAGATGGTGAAGAAATCTTAGAAAAATGAAACTTTGCTATTAATAGTATTGATGCCCCTGACAAGGACACAGTTTCTAGCTTTCTAGTGGATGTGATCGAGATTTAAAGCAGCTTTCTTCTAGAAGCTTTCTTTCCGCTTTCTTTTTATTCTTGGAACAATTCTTATCCATGCTTTGAAGAAGAGAAAGAAGATAAAATGTAATAGTTGGCATTTCTTGATTTTCCTACTTTCTTAGGTGTTAGATGCTATCTTCTTTTAGTTTTAGAAATAAAGCTTTCTTGCTAAGCAAGTCTTAGTTGTAAAAGCAAGGAGATTTTAGGGTTCCCTACTCCTCTGCTTAGGCTATAAATAAGAGCAGTCTTGCTCATTTATTTTCAACCATGCTTGTCATAACAAACGCTAAGCCAATAGTGCCTTCTATTGTTATTTAGTGTTGTTCAATTGTGTTTATGATAGCGAATTGTTGAGTCTCTTTTAGCCAACAAGTTGTTATTGTAGTTGTTGTCCTTTTTGTGTAAGAACAAGATTGCAAGTCTCTTTTAGCTGCAAGTTCTTGTTCCTTGCATGTGTTTAGTGTAATCTTTGTTCCAAAAGTTTGAGAAATAAAGTCTTGAGCTTATTTTGCCCTGATATAATGTTTCAGATTTCCGTTATTTATGTTATGCTTATATGATCTTTAATTTCAACTTGCATTGAAAGTAAGTAGATGTGTGGTTGAAGGAGAGTTTGTTTAAGTACTTTGTCAGACAATCAAACTTTGCTCATTTCTATTTCTCTTGCTCTGTGTTTACTTTAGAAAATAGAAAGGTTTTTAGCGTAAGTTAGTCGTAGTTGAAATTCCTTAAACAAAAAATCTCAGCTACGATGCTTTGAGTTTTATAAACCTTGTGCTCTTAGCTGATAAAAAAGATAGGCAACTTAGTTTTAGTTTACTTTCTTAAGCACCATCAGCAAGAGGGAGCTTCCCCTCCTAATTTGAAGAGCAGTTTATCTGTGCATAGCTGTCCGTTTCAAATCTGCATTCCAGAGGTGCGAATTTAAACGCCAACAATTTTCTGGCACCCACCATCGGGCACAAGGCATAAAAGAACAAAGAAATCTTAGGCTTTATGTCACGAGCATGACTCTCTAGCTTCCTACTACTCCAATTCCACAGCCTGATCTTACACCTCCAGTTATCCAGCCGAGTTTCCAGATAATTGAAGGAGAGCAAGCATACATCATCAACAGCCTAAGGAGTTTCATCTTTGAAAAGAAGATCCCTGCTTAGTGGAGAAAATTTGTTGTTATTCTAGACAAAGAGGAAGAGAAAGCCTATATTGCAGCCAGAAGGCCTGTCTTGCCACCACCCGCGTGGGTCTAGACAATCCTGGCTTACATAGTTTATACAAGGAGGAGAACAATAACAAATTCGCTCTTCCAAGGAGAAGCTGATTCAACAAATCCTTTCCTTCCGCAGACACATCCTACAGAAGTTGGAGAGTCGTCCAACATAGTTCCTTAGTTCAACACTGTACTTGAGAACAAACAAGAAGAACTTGTTGTTCAACCAGACGCGATGGGAGAGAATAACAACAACAACAACAACAACAACAACAACAATCACAATCAGAGAAGAGGACCCCCGCTGCCTTGGGGTGATCAAATCGGACCTTTGGCCTTGGTAGCGAATCATGAATTACCTAAGGTGTCGAGAAAGCACTTTCCACGGTTCCAAGGTGATGGAAGTCAACATCCTGATGATCATCTTTTAGCCTTTTCAACGGCTTGTGCTGTTTTGCATGTAGCTCATGAAGATATTCTTGTACGTCTCTTTGTTGAGACACTCGTGGGAGCTGCTGTTGAATGGTTCAATCACCTGGAGCCGGGTTGCATAACCAACTGGGATACTATGACCGAAAAGTTTTTGGCAAGGTTCAAGCCAGCTGAAGATAGCCACCAATTGTTCGCCCAACTCTCAAATTCAAAGAAGGAGGACAATGAACCAATGAGGGAGTTCGTGGCAAGGTTTAATCGCCTGGTCACTCATCTTTCATATACACTCAATCCCTCGCTTGAGATGCTATTGAGCAGTTTTGTCAACGCACTTCCATTAGAGATAGCCTTTTTCCTGAAATCGGCTAATGAGACAGAATTGGAGACTAGACAACAAGGTGCCATAGAAATTGAAGACAACATGATTACTTCAAGAAAGATCAAGGGAGATGCCATTAGGCCTTTGGTTCAAAGTTCTGCAGATCCACTACTTCAAAGAGTTGCCAATGAGGTGACTATTCTCAAGAGGCGATTACCTCTTCGACCTACACCTCTTGCTCAAGTTGGACCACCACCTACCCTGCCTGCACCACAACCGTATCAAGCACCGTAGCCATATCAACCTCAGTAGCCGTACCAGCCGAGGAGAAATAACTTAAGCCTTACAACAATTATAGGCCACGAGGGCCAGCTCCACCAAGGAAACCGACTGACAATACACACAATGTTGTGTTTTTCTCTTTTCACGATTCCACTAAAAATACTGGTGCCACTTGCCCCGAAAAGGTCAGAATGAACGAGATAATGGGATATATCGAAACTGCACCTGCACGAAGTTTCGTACCAACTCCAAGTTCGAATGTTGTCTTACCTCAATCAGACAACTTCGATGGTGACTCCACAACGGGCTACTTTGAAAGTGAACTCGATTTTGAAGAACAAGAAGATATTCGTCAGTACTCTTGCAGTAAATCCAGATACTCACATGACTCTTGTGTTTACCAGAGCTCAACATCTGAAGGCACAGAGAGAAGAAGAAGAAGATAGACTGAAGGTACAAAAAGAAAAAGAAAAAGGAGAAGTAGCTTCTACTTCTAATATCAAGCCTTCTCAAGAGAATGCGAAAGCAATTGCTCAAGATTCATCTTTAGTAAATTTTGATATTGTAGATGCCTTGATGAAGAACAAAGTGCAGATTTCTCAGCTAGAATATCTCCAAGATCATCTAGAGCAAGTGGACTGACTTCTTAAGTTTGTGAAGAAGGCACCTGTCAAGCAGCCCACGTTGCTCGAATCATCCACTTCGGCGGAAGAAAAGCCTAAGCCCTTCTATATTTCTCTGTATATAGGGGGTTACAAATTGAGCAATTGTATCATCGACTTCGGAGCCTCAGACAACGTCATGCCTCTACAAGTGATGAACGCTCTAGGATTTTCGTGCACTAAGACAAAAGACAAATGTTACTCACTGGGGTCCAAGTCGGACAGTTGAAGGATGCTCAAGTGAGGTTGGTGGCCTGTCATGAGAAGAAAATTATGATGACCATCTTGGTGGTTGACATTCCAGCTAGCTACAGGATGTTGTTGAGCAGAAGCTTTTGCAAGGACCTCGGTGGAGAGATTCAAATGGATTGGTCTTCTACGAATATTCCATTGAAGAATGGTACTTTCAAGCTAGAACCAGAGCCCGAGTCTCGATTTGCGGTCGTGAAGTCTCAAGATCCTCAAGCTCAAGTGTTGTATCAAGAAACGGGTCTTGGTACTTACGCCATGCTGTCAGAGATACTTGAAGAAAGTCAAGAGGTTGCATGTACCGTAGATGAATCAACAGATAATCCTAAGCTATGGACTATGCAATTTGATGGCAGTTGTTCTACTGTTGGTTCAGGAGCGAGAGTGGTGATAATTTCTCTTGAAGGACGATTGTATCCATTTGCATACCACTTGCAATTTGAATGTACAAACAATATAGCGGAATATGAGGCACTTTTACTTGGTCTTAGAAATGCAGACGACATGGGTATTAAACATCTTAGAGTTGAAGGTGATGCAGAGCTCGTTGTGAAGCAAGTCAGAGATCAATTCAGAGTGAAAGCAGATCATCTCCAACATTACAAAAATAGAGTATGGAATGCAATAGATTGGTTCGAAGCATTTGATATCAAGTACATTCTACATCTAGAAAATACCAGAGCAAACGCCCTCGCAGTGTCAGCTTCACTTTTCATGCCAGATTTTGACTTCCGTCATAATGCATTTTCCATTGAGCTAATATACATGCCAGTTATACCTAACAACTGTGATAATTGGCAAGTCTTTGATGACGATGACCACATCAAGGTGTTTCTTGTTATGGGAGATAATTTCAAAGAATAGTTCTTTGAGGGAAGTTCATTTACTCACAAAGAAGTAGTAACAAGAGTCTCTGATGCGCCAAAGGTTGTTGAAGACAAAGAAAGTTCAGAAGAACCAGATACAAGCATTATCCAGTTGAAAGGAAATAAAATTCCCAAGGGCTTGGTTTCCTTGGAGAATATTTTTGACAGGCACGACAGATACATTCAAAATCAGAAGAATTCAAGTGACAAAACCTCTGCTGAATATCAACAAGTGAATATTGGTACAGTTGACAAGCCTTGACTTGTTATTCTAGGAACATGCTGCACCACAGAGGAAAGTGAGAGGTTGATCTCTTTGTTCAAGCAATACCGTGATGTCTTCATCTGGTCATATGAAGATTTGATGGTTTTCACACCAAGAGAATTGTCTCACACAATTCCTCTTAAACCATAAGCAAAGCCCTTCAGGCAAAAACAAAGGCACTACAATCCGCAAATTCAAGATACCATCTACACGGAGATCCAGAAGATGGTGGATGCGAAGATCATCTTCCTAATTCATCACTCCACCTGGGTGTCTAACATAGTTCCTATACGAAAGAAGAACAGAGAAATCAAAATCTGTGTAGATTTCAGGAACTTGAATCATCATCTCTCAAGGATAATTATCCTTTGCTGATTATGGAGCACACCTTGTAGACGGTTACCGGTTTAGAGATGTTGTCCTTATTGGATGGTTTTTCTGGTTACAATCACATTGTAGTAGCTAAAGAATATCAGTACAAGACGACATTCACAACCCCATGGGGTACATTTGCATATGAAAGAATTCCCTTCGGCCTCATCAACGCCGGTGCTACATTTCAAAGAGCCATGGATTTGGCATTTGGAGACTTGAGGAATAAAGTAATCGTTGTCTATCTAGATGACCTTACTATTTTCTTGAAGATACGATGAGATCACTTTTCACATATGGGGAAAGTCTTCGAGAGATGCAAATACCATAAAATATCACTGAATCCCAAAAATTCCATCTTTGCAGTGACAGAGGGCAAGTTGCTTGGCCACATTGTCTCCAAGGAGGGAACTCGAATTGACCCAAGTCGGGTTGAAGCAATCAGAAGCTTGTCTCTTCCAACAAGCAGAATAGGGGTACACTGTTTCTTTGGTAAAGTAAATTTCATAAGAAGGTTTGTACCATATTTTTTTGAGTTGACAAAAGATATATCTTTGATGAAGAAGTAGACCGTTTTCAAGTGGACGGAAGAAGGAAAGAAGGCATTTGTAGCAATAAAAGAAGCTATCAGTCGAGCCCTGATACTAGTCCATCCTGATTTTGAAAAGGAATTTATCCTTTATTGCTATGCATCAGAGCACACTTTGTTTGCCATTCTAACACAAAAGTTGAATGAAGAAACTAAATCACCAATAGCTTTCATGAGCAGCAGTTTCAAAGATAGCGAGTCACGATACTCTCAAATTGAAAAGAATGCGTATGTAGTGGTTTGAGCTATAAAGAATTTCAGATTTTATATCTTGAATTCTCACACCATTGTGCATGTCATAGATCCAACAGTTAAAAGCATGCTAACTCAGTAGGAGATGGGCTCAAAGAGAGGAAATTGGGTCGCAAAAGTACAAGAGTATGGCTTGGAAATCAAGCCAACCAAACTCGTCCTCAGGAGAGGTCTTTGTCAGTTGATAGCAGAAGATGGTGATAAGAAGCTTCAAGCCCAAGGTATACCTGAAATTGAACATGAAGAAAAAGAGGACCTTCCAATGGTCCTACTGATTGAATCTTCAGGAGAATGGTTTATTGAGATATGGTATTACCTGACTTATGGTGATTGCCCGAGTCACTTGAATAAGCAACAAAAGAGAATGCTAAAGCTGAAGGCACATAATTATGTGATTATCAACAACGTTCTGTACAAGCAAGGGCTTGACGAAACATTCTTGTTGTGTGTCACCAAGCATCAACAACGACGTTTCCTGGAAGCTTTCCACAATCAAGCATGTGGTGGCCACTTTTCCTCGAAGGTGACAACTTTCAAGATTTTGCGAGCACAATTCTTTTGGCCGACTATGTTTTGTGATGCATATGAATGGGTGCACAATTGTCAATTGTGTCAGCAGTTTGTTGGCAAAACAAATTTGGTAGCCGCTTCTCTCAGACCAGTTGTTATAGATGCTCCATTTCAACAATGGGGTTTAGATTTTATTGGTCCTATCAACCCACGTTCCAGCAAGGGGCATATTTATGTCCTTACAGCCACAAATTACTTCACTAAATGGGTTGAAGCTATTCCTACCAAGCGGGCTATGTCCGAGGTCATGTGTGACTTCTTGAAGGAAAACATTGTTACACGCTTTAGAGTTCCTCGCAAAATTGTGACAGATAATGCAACATGTTTCTCATCTGAGAAACTACTTGACTTCTGTTTTGATCACAACATCACTCTATCTCATTCATTAGATTATTACCCTCAGGGTAATGGTCAGGCCGAATCATCAAATAAGAACATTGTCACAATCATCCGCAAGTTAGTTGATTCCAGTCAACGAACTTGGCATAAAAAGCTCTATGATGCTCTCTGGGCCAACAAAATTACTCCAAAGAGAGCCATTGGTACTTCACCCTTCATCCTTATGTATGGAACAGAGGCTATGATACCTATCACACTGGAGTTGTCCGCTTTGCAGTTGGTGACCGCAATAGAAGATGGAGAGTTCATAGATCCTATTCAGAAGCGCATCCTGTACCTAACAAAGCTTCAAGAAGAAAGGGTGGAGGTGGTAGACAAAATCACTTAGCACCAAGAACAAGTGAAGAAATTTTTTGACAAGAAAGCTCGCCAATGAGATTTTGAGGTTGGAGATCAAGTCCTCCTATGGGATAAAAGACAGAATCCCAAGGGAATGCATGGAAAATTTGATTCCTTGTGGCTGGGGCTGTTCAAGATTCACGAGCTCGCCGGGGAGAACACTTATATTCTCTCAGGCTTGGATGGAAGTCTCCTCCCTCTACCACACAGTGGGCAGTACCTGAAGCACTTCATCCCTTCGGGGGTGGAGTAAGTATTTCTAAAGATCAATCTTTGTAAATATTTTTTCTTTTATGTTTTCGTGATGTGTTTCCCCTTTCCGTGATGTGATCGTTATGTTGTGTTTCCCCTTTCCGTAACAGTCTTGTGTTTTAGGTGATTAGGAGTCTTGTTTTAGGTGATTTTTAGGGAAGTCCAACTATTAGGTGATTTCCAGGAAGTCTTGTAATAGGTGACTTAGGAAAGTCTTGCAAATAGGTGATTAGGAAATGTTGCTTACTCCGATACCTAATGGATAAGGCACTGGTCTATGCTCAAAAATCCAGAGATTCTTTGGTTCTCCTATGCCGTAAGTATCTGCCATGGTCCCCAGACAGAGCCAATGTTGTACCCCAAATTAAAATTTTGCTACACTTAGGCATTTTGAAGAAATGAGTTAAAATCTTGTTAATTTTTTTAAAACGGTCAAAATTTGGGTTTGCATGTCTTGCATGAGGGGTAAAAACTTGAAATTTTCAAAATCTGACGATCTGGGTTTGCTTAGAGCGATCAAGTCTACAAAACCCAGATCTTAGTTTTTCATCCCTACTTTTTAGGAAAACTGCTATTTTTAGAAACTTTCTAAAAATAGTAACTTTTGCTAGGTTTTTTTGGGTTTCTTTCGAAATGGATACTAGCAAAACTTTCTAAAAAACTTTCTAAAAATAGAAAGTTGGTCCGTTAGGATTCACACTGATTTTGATTGGCTCAAAATACTTTCTCATCAGGTTGGTGCAGTTAGAATCACAAAACGACAAGTTTTGCCCTAGTGGGTCTATTATGCTTTTTCAATTTTCGAAAGCATTTCGGGAGCTTCAAAAGTCATCAATGGAGGCCAGTCAACTGCCAAGCATCAGATTCAACACGCAGAAACTGAACAAAAGATGGGATGGTGAACATGCACGAAGAATAAAGAAGGAAGTGGAAATTCGCAGAAAACAACTAAGTCTGCTAGCCATGAGCGCCCCAGAAGGATATAGGCGCCCATCTTTTTAGGGCATCAGATGATGGAATTAGGGTTTGAGCTTTCAAGAAAATTTGTTCAGAATCCTTTCAGCTCCGTAGCAAGTCTAATAGTGTCATCATCAGATCATCTAGTCGCCCGAGATTCGAGATCGAACATGGAGGTTTTAGCCAGAACACATAATGAAAATCGTGAAAATGTAAAAAAAAATTATAAGTTTGGGAACTTCCAGTGCCCTAGGTCCCCAGGGACACCCAGTCTTTTGGGAGGCCTAACTCAGCAGTTAGGGTTTGCAAATGGGCTCAATCTCTCCAAAATTCAATCAGCTTCGCAACGGATATCTCAATCAGAACATGAGACTAGTCAATCTCCAACAAATTCGGATTAAAGTTGAAGGTATAAGATGAAGATCAAGTTTGAAGAATGAAAATCAGATGAAAGGTTTCTAAGTCTGGTTGAGATGGGCACCTCTGGAGAGAAAGGGTGCCCAAGGTTTTGAAGCTTGAAACGATGAAATTTGTAGATGCAACCTCCAAGATCACCTTGTCAGATTCAATCGAGCTATCTAATGAAAATGACGGTCAGTCAATCTGATCAGTGTAGCTCTCAGAATCGAGATTTCATCAGAAGATCAAAGGGGAATGAAGAACTTGAAAATCATACAAAAATGGCTAACACTGTGAAGGTTCAGTGCCCCAGAAGGAAATGTGCACTCATGATTTTGAAGGATCAAACAAAGTTTTTAGCTAGAAGTGCCTTCAGGGCGATCTTCTAAGATCTGATCAGGCTTCACGATGAATCATCCAGCTCGTCTATTAGAACAACCTAGAAGCCAGAGATCGAATGTCAAGTAGGGTATCAAAACTGAGAAAAGTTGAAAAACTCCAAAAAATGGTTAAGTCTGAGAGAAGTTGGCGCCTGTAGTGAAGAAGGGCGCCCAACTTGCCATTCCTTACTCAAAATTTTCAAATTTTCAAAATTGCAAGATGAAAGATGGATGTCCAACTTCAATGCACAAGTTGATTTTAGGGTTTGGAGGATTAAAGCAAAAGAAAGCAGAGTTATCTCAAGCCCTAAATCTATTTAAGACATCTCTTCCATTCATTTTTTTATCATTATTGCAGGTGGCGTCCAAGGGAGAAAAGTGGAGCAAAAACTTTGATGATTTATTTCAAGATTCAAGAGCTCAATGTTGCTGATTTTCAAGAATAATTTTCAAACCAGCAACATAAACCCTTGCTTTTTCATGCTTTTTTCATTCAGAACATCAAATTTTTGGAGGAGAAGGTCAAAATTTTCAATTTTCAACCATCTAGGTCCTGCTCAACTCATCTTTCTGAGGAATTTTTAAAGAAGTTTTCTCAAGTTGCAACAACTGCTTTTTCCTTGCATGTTAGTGAAATCTTCAGAGTTTGCAAATTTTGATCATCTGGGTCCTCTTGAAACATTCCTCTGAAGAAAACCCATATCACAACTCTTTTTTTAAAGAAAATTTGAAATTTTGGGCTTCGCTTCTTTTTCAATTAGCCCTTAGTGTTTTTCAAATCTAATCAATTGGGTTCACTCCAAATTGTATTCTAAACAAAACCCAGGTGCCAACTTTTTTGGTCAAAAACGGAAGAAATTAGGGTTTGCTGCTTTTTCAATCTACACTCAAAATTTTCAAAAACGGACAATCTTGGTTGTCTTGCAACGAAATTCCAAGCAAAACCCATATCTCAGAAAAATTTCCAAAAGATTGTCCGTTTGAGGAAGAAAAACCAGCATTCTAGAAATAGTAAGTTGCTCAAAACTTGTCTGAACCTAGGCGAGTTTACAGTCATTCTTCAAGGTTTTCAAAATGGAATACACTCCCAATGATTTCAAGACCAAATCAGATCTCAACCATGACTTCATCAAAATAGCTAAGACAAACTTGCATCACATCAAGCTGGTGTTCGATCTACACGCTTTGGAAAGCGTAGGCAACACTATAATTAGAAACCTATGACACTTTGGACTCCTCGCAGCAACATCCATTCCTATTTAAGTTCAGTCTCCAGTTTGTAATCGCTTGCATCAAGCATTATAATCTGGCGACACGGGAGATCCAGTTAGTAGATGGCAGATTGATTTGCAGTTTGAAACCTGACATGATTTAGAAATGCTTCTCAATTCCCCCTTGGCTTGAAAGTGTCACTATCTCGAAGGGCGAATGTGATAGGATATGGGAAATGCACAAGGACAAGTACAACAAGAAGATTGCACAGAAGTGGATGAAAGAAAAACATAAGACTGCCAAGTCACATTTCCATGATGTCAGCAAGGTTTGAAAAAGCGGCCAATGAGGTTGAAGATTTCCTGAGATCGATCGCAGATGGTGAAGAAATCTTAGAAAAGCGAAACTTTGCTATTAATAGTATTGATGCACCTGACAGGGACACAATTTCTAGCTTTCTAGCGGATGTGATCAAGATTTAAAGCAACTTTATTCTAGAAGCTTTCTTTCCACTTTCTTTCTATTCTTGGAACAATTCTTATCCATGCTTTGAAGAAGAAAAAGAAGATAAAATGTAATAGTTGGCATTTCTTTCTTTTCTTGCTTTCTTAGGTGTTAGATGTTATCTTCTTTTAGTTTTAGAAATAAAGCTTGCTTGCTGAGCAAGTCTTAATCTTAAAAGAAAGGAGATTTTAGGGTTCCCTACTCCTCTGCTTAGGCTATAAATAAGAGCATTGTTGCTCATTTATTTTCAACCATGCTTGTGATAACAAACGTTGAGCCTATAGTGCCTTCTATTGTTATTCAGTGTATTTCAGTTGTGTTTATGATAGCGAATTGTTGAGTCTCTTTTAGCCAACAAGTTGTTATTGTAGTTGTTGTCCTTTTTGTGTAAGAACAAGATTGCAAGTCCCTTTTAGTTGTAAGTTTTTGTTCCTTACATGTGTTTAGTGTAATCTTTGTTCCAAACGTTTGAGAAATAAAGTCTTGAGCCTATTTTTCCCTGATATAATGTCTCAGATTTTCGTTATTTATGTTATGCTTATATGATCTTTAATTTCAACTTGCATTGAAAGTAAGTAGATGTGTGTTGGAAGGAGAGTTTGTTTAAGTACTTTGTCAGATAATCAAACTTTGTTCATTTCTATTTCTCTTGCTTTGCGTTTACTTGAGAAAATAGAAATGTCTTTAGGGTAAGTTAGTCGTAGATGAAATTCCTTAAACAGAAAATCTCAACTACGACGCTTTGAGTTTTATAAACCTTGTGCTCTTAGCTGATAAAAAATATAGGAAACTTAGTTTTAGTTTACTTTCTTAAACACCATCAGCAAGAGGGAGCTTCCCCTCCTAATTTGAAGAGTAGTTTATCTGTGCATAGCTGTCCATTTCAAATCCACATTCCAGAGGTGTGAAATTAAACGCCAACAGTTTTTTGGCGCCCACTGCGAGGCACGAGGGATAAAAGAACAAAGAAAGCTTAGGCTTTATGTCACGGGTATGACTCTTTGGCATCCTACTACTCCAATTCAATAGCCTGATCTTACACCTCCAGTTATCTAGTCGCGTTTCCAGATAATTGAAGGAGAGCAAGCGAACATCATTAGCAGCCTAAGGAGTTTCATCTTTTAGAAGAAGAAAAATTAGGACATTCAAGGTCATCAATGGAGGATGGTCAGCTACCATGTGTCAGATTCAAAGTATCAAATGTTGCATAGACTAATCTATGACGAAAGATGCTCGAAAAGTAGTGAACGAAGGTGGGGAATCTAAAAATAGTGAAAATTGTGAAAAATATTCTAACACTGGAGAAGTTGGGTGCCTTATTTCAAGGGAGGTGCTTGGTAGTCAATGCCTTAGTCATTTTTTTAGTTTTCATAGATCATGCATGCACAATGGTGAGCACGGTCAACGCGTCAACAACGACGGTAGACGTAGTCAACGAAGGTGGTGAACAGTTGGCGAGGAAAGTTGAAAATCTTTAAAAAATGGTTTTGGAGAAGTTGGGTACTGTTGATGCGGTTTTTGTGACCATACCAAACAGCCGAAGAACAAAATAGTTTGGGCTACTCCGTTCTCTCTTGATCAAAGTATTCCATGCGCTAAGATTGCGAGAAAGTTCGCATGTTCAACTCCAAGGTTCCTTAAGTGCGAATAGACCTA